>SJYA01000463.1:455825-569901 GCA_006410615.1 Neotragus moschatus
GTATGGATGTGAGAGTTGGACTGTGAAGAAAGCTGAGCATCGAAGTATTGATGCTTTTGAACTGTGGTGTTAGAGAAGACTCTTGAGAGTCCCTTGGACTGTAAGGAGATCCAAACAGTTCATTCTAAAGGAGATCAGCCCTGGGATTTCTTTGGAAGGAATGATGCTAAAGCTGAAACTCCAGTACGTTGGCCACCTCATGTGAAGAGTTGACTCACTGGAAAGACTCTGATGCTGGGAGGGATTGGAGACAGGAGGAAAAGGGGACGACAGAGGATGAGATGGCTGGATGGCATCACTGACTCGATGGACGTGAGTCTGAGTGAACTCCGGGAGTTGGTGATGGACAGGGAGGCCTGGCGTGCTGTGATTCATGAGGTCGCAAAGAGTCAGACACAACCGAGTGACTGAACTTAACTGAACTGAACTAAATAACTGCGAGAAGCAGCTAATGAAAAGGGCTTTCAACTTGCAGTTGGATTTAGAGTTGGCTTCAATTCTTGGCTCTTTTACTTAATCTGTGTGATCCTTGGCAGTCATTTCACTTCTCTGAATCACTCGTTTCTCATCTTCAGATTGTGCATAATAATTTCGACATTATGAGATTGTTGTGGGTGTCAGATATAGTGATATAAAAGGCTAGTGTGAACACAGCATGAAAGGAGGTCTCTAGTGGAATTTTAAAGGGTGAGTCTTCACTTCAATCTAGCTAATGTTCATATCTCTGATATCCATAGGGATATATTGATTGGCTTTGTGGATGACTTAAGCTGAACTAAAAATCAGAATTCAAAGAGACTTTAATAGACTGAAAAGATAGTTTAATCCTGTAAGGTGAAATCAGGAGAAATATGATGAGTTACACTTGATTTAAAGAAATGTTGCAATGGTCATGGACAGAGTTTGTGGCTTACAGTGCTGTGGCTGCCAGAAGTTAGTTTTAACAGTAGCATAAGACACTCAGGGTTGCACATTGGAACTCCTGGGAAGTTAAGCATGCTGATGACTGAGCCATTGGCACAGTTTCTCATTTAATTGTTGTGGGACTCAGTGTTAGCACTGGGATTTTTAACTTCCCTTCCCTTACCTCCGGTGCTTCTAATGTGCAGCTAAGTTTGGGAACCACAGGTCTAAGCTGAGGGAGTCTCTCCATATGTTCACTCCATGTTTACAGTCTTTAAATATTACTTGCATGGAAAAATGCCTGCTGCAGGAAGTTCAGAATGTCCTACTTAGGCTCGCAGTGTCTTCAGGGAAGATGTCAGGACAATGGGTGGACTGGCAGTTCTAACATTCTGAGGGGAAGTTGAAGGAAACAAAGCCCTTTTTGTGGAGAGGAGTTGGAAGAGGTAACAGTCTTGGACATTGCTTGCTGGTCCTGTCATAGGCAGCTAAGCTTAGTTCCTCTCTCTGGCATTTCAGAGGGTAGAAAGAGATGCTCTGAATGGAAGCCGCAGGAAAGGACTAGGAAAAGGCTTTGCTGACAGCAGTGCATCCTGGAGGTGGCCAGGGTTGCCAGGCTCTGGAAATTTACAGAGACCTCACAGATTTTATGGTGAATTTAAAGGCATTTAAACAGGCTGGGTGATAGGTTCAACCATCTCCAAGTTTTCTTTCATCCCTTGCCTCAGGCACACTGGTCTTATTGCTGTTCTTTGAGCCCTGCCTCCCCCCACCCCCGCCACCGCTTTCCAAGCACCTTTTCCATCTCATGGTCTCTGCAGTTGCTGTTTCTTCCTCTTGTAATACTTATTCTCCAGATATGTGCACAATTACTCTCACTTTCTTTAGGATTTTGCCCAAATTGCAGTTCCTCCTTCTACTCTTTATCTCTATTTTTCCTTCACCATCTGAAATCAAACACACACACACAGATACTGATGTGACTATCTATATCTATAGGGCTTCCCTGTTGGCTCAGTGGTAAAGAATCCACCCGCAATGCAGGAGATGCGAGTTCAATCTTAGGTTGGGAAGATCCCCTCGAGAAGGAAATAGCAACCCACTCCAGCATTCTTGCCTGGAGTACTCCATGGAAAGGGAGCCTGATGGGCTACAGTCCATGGAGTTGAAAAGAGCTGGACGCGACTGAGCGACGAAACAACAGAAACCATCCCTTTAACAGACTGCAAACCTCACATTGTCTGCAGTGTGCACTGATATATCCCCAGGGCCAGAAAAGTGCTGAGCTTTCATACTGCTCAAGAAACATCTGCTGTTGCACCATTTATGTTTCACATTTTCTGTTCTGGTCTGGATAAATTTCCTGGAAGGAGGTCACCTAATTTATATCTTTGAGGGATAAATTTAGTAATGTACAGGCAGAATAACCACTTTCAAACTGTTTCCCTTTTTTTTTCCTTTCTTCCCCCATGTCATAGGGGAATAGCATCTTCTAAAGACAAAACTTTATTAATGATTAGTAGTTTTGAGACAACCAGTGAATGAAATTCAATGTGAAAAGGAAATGTGAAACTTTACTGCAGTGTAATTTGTTTCTTCTGCACCACTCTGGGTACAGTAAAGGTCAATAATGCACAGAAAATCTAGGTGTAATGTCTTTGAAGTGTAAAAATTAGTGCTTTGTCATCAATTGCAGATGCAGGAGGGCAAATCACTGGCACATTAAGTTGTTCCTGCTACATAAATTACAAATCTTGTTAGGAAGAAAGTATTAGAATCATCCCTTGTTATTTTAAAAATGCCAGCCCTGATAAACAGTCAGCCTTGGGCATATATTAAAATGCTTGAATTCTCCTAAAATAAATTCAGCCTTTTAAGATAACACCTCATTTTAATTTCATACACGATTAAATCTATCAATTCAGAAGTCTTTTAACATGTAAGTTTTGAAATCATAATAGTACTCTTTAACTCCCCATGGAAAAACTTAAACCTCTCTCGGCTTCTTTAATAACTTTCCTTTATTGACAGAGAATTCTCAGAAATCCTCAGTTACTTTGTTTTGTGTTTTTGTGTGTTTTTCTCAAGGAGAAGAGGAAATTAAATTGTGATCCTAAATCCCTTTCATTTTTTGAAGCAGATTTTTCTTTTAATCATAGTCCAGAAGGAGGTTGAAAAAGCTGTGTGAATCAAGTATTTTATCTCTCTCATGATGAGATGGTCTGAATTATTGTCTTAGATCCAGCAAAATCTTTATTCCTACATTCAGTGGGACTTTTGAATTTCTCATTGTTAGCATGAATCATGCCTCCTCACTGGCACTCATTGTGACTGCTTCTTAGCTCTTTTGTAACTTAAAGATGTTTTGCAAACTTAAATTTGAGCAGACCAAAGGTCAGGGCAGGTTCTCACTGCCTGACCTGGCCCAGGAGGCTGTCTTTGGACAGAGCAGCACCATAGCCTTTCCAGAAGGTTGTGGCCTCCTGTCCAGCTTAGAGACCTTCGAGGCTTGAACTCATTCTGATGAGTACCTCCATTCTCAACAGAAGCTCCTTTGAGAGGAAACTCTGTCAACAAGTATTTATTGTTATTGAGAACTTGTGCCTGTCAGAGTCTGTGCTTGGGGCTAGAGGTACAGTGGTGAGGAAAACAATCTGTTTTCCTCAACCTAAAGAATGAATGCAACATGTGCAGATTGCCTGTTGGAGATGAAGAAAAGCTGAAAAAAATGTTTATTTTCTGCAGAAAATGTTATATATATACACACACGATATATTCATATGTATCAATATTTATCCAATATTAATTTACTTTTTCTTTCCCCACTCTTTCCTCTTTCCTCTTCCTTCTTTCTCCCTTCCTTCTTTTCTCCTCTTTCCTCTCTCCTTCCCTCTCACTCTACCCTCCATTCATCCGTTCATGCATCTTGCTTCTTATTACCTAAGTACTATATTGCAGATAAAAGAATTAAAAGTAAAGCCTTCAGAATCAGAATGACCTATACTAAGCTCTGGCACTTCACAGTAATATTGTTGCATTTGTTATCACTACTGCTGTTATCCTTGTTGTTATTATTTTTAGTATAGATAACAATTGGGTTTCCCTTGTGGCTCAGCTGGTAAAGCATCTGCCTGCAATACGGGAGACCTGGGTTCAATCCCTGGGTTGGGAAGATCCTCTGGAGAAAGGAAAGGCTACCCACTCCAGTATTCTGGCCTGGAGAATTCCATGGACTATATAGCCCATGGGGGTCCCAAAGAGTCGGACATAACTGAGTGACTTTCACTTTCACAGATTACTTCTGCTGCTTGTATTTGTCACTTATTGTATCCGACCCCAAGGGGTTTGCATGCATTTTGTATTTAATTCTTTCAACAGTCCTATGATGTAGGTAATGCTATGCTCCCTATTTTATGCCTTGAGATTTTCTATAATATGTTGCTCAAGGTCACATGACTGTTAAGTAAGAAACTGAGCCTAGCTTTGTGATTTGAACTTTCTGATATTTGGTGTCCCCTTTGTAAAGCAAAGGTGCTCATTCCTGCTGTGGAAACTGCTTGGAAGATTCAGTGAGATGCTTGCTCTTAGCCTGTCTCTTCAGCCAAGCAGGTGCTGGGGGCAAGTGAGTCTTCTTTTTCCCCTCTGCACAGAAATGAACTCTCCCTAGAGGTACCACATGGGGGTTTTCCTGGTGACAAGGGCCCTGAAGACTGAATGGGAGGTTGGGCTTTGGCTGTATGTTATTAAGTGCATGTTGTGGGTGGCATGAGGCAGCGGTGGGATGGGATATGGTAAACATGTCATATGATGTATGAAATGGCAGTATTTGATAGTCTGAACTTTTCTCTCTGTAACTGAACAGAATTCTGTAGTAGAAATGACCCATTTGATGTATAGATTTTGCATCCTCTAATTCTGTTTTAGTTCTTGTGGTAAGCCAGTTGGGGTCGGAGACTTGGATCTCTAGAGGCCTATGGAATGGTTCTAGATCTTGCTCTGGGCTCCTGAGCTGTAGCCTGTCATAGCCCTGCATCATTCCTGTGACTCATGATGGTTCTTACAGAGAAAGTGCTGATCAATGAATGAAGAAGAAGCTTATTATTATTTGTGAACACCATTTTGCTTGAACATCTATAATGGCAAACTCTACTGAAGTAGAACCTTTCTTCCCCCAATTAATTTCTTTTTACTGTAATTTTCTCAATTTTTTTGAAGGTTCTCACATTTCAAAGAACTTACTTAATGATCTAGTAAATTTTGTCAAAGGTGTGCTCAGAGGGTAAAACTTAACTTTTTGCCCTGAAACTTTGGAGTATGATTATAAATAATTTCTTAAAGGCTTACCTATACTATCAATAGTTTTGTATTTTGGGGCAGACATTGAAGACAGAAAAAATTAAGTGTTGAAAGTATGCACATTACACAAGTAAATTCTCAGTTTTTATAGTTATTCTTTAAATGCATGTGTTTTACACAAACTAAAAATATTTTAGTAGTTTGGTTCACTTTTTAAGGTATCTCCTATCTGTACTCATGATTAATTGTCTTATTCATTCCATTTAGTTAATACTTTAGTGTCTACTATATGCCAGGTAGGGGGACTGCGTAAGCTTTCACAGATCCTGTAATCTACTGATAGACAGGTATAAATAAGTAATCAGATCATTACAATTTAGAGGAAAGCACCATGGAAGCACGTAGTAGATAGAGGTGACCTAACTCTGACATGGGGAAGTTGGCAAGCGGGCTTCCTCCTGAAAAAATTAGAGTTAAAAAAAAAAAAATTGAAGGGGCAGTGAAAATTAACCTGGTTAAGCTGTTGCGATGGGAGAAGGGTTTGGACTGAGAAAATAGCTTATTCATATGCCTGGAACTGGGAACATAACATGGTGTTATTGGAGTCTTCTTCTCAGAGATATTTATGAGAGCAAGAACTTCAAATTGTTCCTGATTGTGACATTTACAGTTTCAAAAGTATTGCAAAAACTTGGTGAATACCATCCCAGTCTTGACAGGTACGTGTAGTCTGATATGTCCAAAGATAACACCTGTCACCCGGGTGATGCCCTGCCTTTAGCTGGGGCACAAGCTTTAGCTTTTAGCAGTTTATTCTCACCCAGTGTCAGGTTGGCTTTGAACTGACTAGTGCAGATTGATGCAGCTGGTATATGGGTCCTCCTGGGGATGAGGTGAGAAGCCCTTGTAAATCCAAGATTACAGGACTGCGTCTTTGGGAAGATGGAATTGATTGGTGTGAGATGTAAGAGTAAATATCAAGAAACTTCTTGTGTTCTGAAACCCCTAATGAAAATAAATTTTAGAGGCTTATGGGTCATTAGTTCTCGAGTATAATTTGATTAATCTCCCAAGAGACCAGATCATGTTTTATGATGCGTAGAGCTCTGAATTTGGAAAGAGTCCAAAAGGTCTGGGTTCTAGTTCCAGCCATGTATTTTGGGGCCAATTATTTAATAACCAGCAGCAGAGCTGTTATTGTTACGTGCTACTGCCACAATCGGGAACATCCCCCCTGGAGAAGGGAAAGGCTACCCACTCCAGTATTCTTGCCTGGAGAATCCATGGACAGAGGAGCCTGGCGGGCTACAGTCCATGGCGTCAGGAAGAGTCATACACGACTGAGCAACTAACACTTTTACTTTTTACCGCCACAACATAGATTTGGCTGTAAGGGGCCCTAAATTACTATAGGATCAACTATGGCTCTCACCCAGCTGTAGCGTTTTCTGGTCTTCATAGCATCTGTCTCCCAGTGCTTCCTGGAATATATTTTGTTGTATGTTGTTCAGATTGTCTTCCATCCATCATTCCAAGTCCTAGATTCTTGACTAAGTGATCAGCAATGAGAACTTACTACCCTATTTTTTTCCTGCCTTCCCTCTTTCATTTCATGTGCTCAGCAATTCAAAACAAAAGAGAAAAACAGTATGATATGCATTTCTCATTGGATCTGAATGCGATCTTTGGAATAGGCTGTTTGTTCCTTGTAACAAATGATAGATTCTTCACTTAATTTAACTGAAATGAGCAGATTATTGGTATAAAGATTATTGAGATTAAAAACACTTAGACTCAAAGAATGTCTCTGCCACTTCACACTCCATGCAATTTTGTTATCCAGCTCTTGGCATGAACTTTGTGTTGAAAGAATCAACTTGTGTTTCTGACTGTAATGCGAGTGATGAATAGGAGAATGATTGCTCTGTTGCTGGGTGGCCACCCTCACGAAGAAGATAATTCTGAAATTCTCTTTTCATCTCTTTTATTCCCCTGATTTTTGGCCTCATTGAAAGCTCTATCTCTTAAGTGTTAAAACTTAAATATTTGGAATGTACTTTTGGAAGTATGACAGGCCAGAGCTTATAAAAATCCATGTTACTGTCTTGATGTTGGCCAGTACAATTAAGAACCTGTGTAGTGGTGTTTTCTGTACAATTTCAACACTTTTTTCCATTGTCCAGACTCTAGTAATTCACTTTTCTGTTCTCCTTATTGATCCCAGGATGATTTCCCCTCCAGCTTCCCAACCAAAATAGTAATAATAATAAAAAACTCAGTTAAGTAAACTTTCTGGCTAAAACCTCTCTAGCTTTGCTGCTGCTGCTGCTGTATCATTTCAGTTGTGTCCAACTGTGTGCGACCCCATAGATGGCAGCCCTCTCTAGCTTTAGGGATTCTTAAACCTGGGTCTACAAATTGCAGTCAGGAAATTGGCAAACTCTCTGAATATGTATGCAAATTTTTATGTGTAAAGGATCTAGAGATTTAGTCTAAGTTTCAAAGGCATTCTTTTTTTGCCACTTTATTTATATTTAATTGAAGAATAATTGCTTTACAGAAAGGCATTCTTGATCCATTCTAGAATATTGTAACTCTTTAATAAGAAACACACCTGTCTAACTTCACATGCAACCTCCAGCCATCATGTGATGGTCCCCTCACATTGACCTGTTCAATAGCTCTGGGCCCTTTTTTCCTCCATACATTCCTGCTTTGGGCATTGATGATCATTCTGTTATAATGCCTTTTCTTCATCCTTGGTTTGTCTGGTGAACTTCTATTTTATTTTCAAGATTTTATTCAAAGGCCACCTTCTCTGGAGAGATTTTATATCCTTTGTCAGGAACAAAATGTTATTCTTTCATTTGTTCACCTCTCTTATAATATTCATCACATTTCCCCCCTAAGTTTGAGGATAAGAAATGTATTCTGTTCATCTGTGTACATCCAGCCTAGAAGATGGTGCTGGCACAAAGTAAAGTGAAAGTGTTAGTTGCTTAGTCATGTCCAACTCTTTCCAGTCCCATGGACTGTATAGCCCATCAGGCTCCTCTGTCCATGGGATTCTCCAAGCAAGAATACTAGAGTGGGTTGCCATTTTCTTCTCCAGGGGATCTTCCTGACCCAGGAATCAAACCCAAGTCTGCATCACAGGAAGATTCTTTGCTGTCTGAGCCACTAGGAAAGCCCAGCCCAAAGTAAATGCTCATTAAATATTTGTTTAACAAATAGGCAAATGGTTGGTTGGAAAGCACCTTCTTTACTTAGATGAAGTTGAGACTGCCTTACAGAGCTACAGTGCTGGAATCAACCTTGCCATCTTGCTGGTGAATGGTTTATATAATCTAGAATCAAGTTGCCTGTCCTTTGGATGTGGTATCATGGTCTCCCATGTTAAATAATTGTACATTGATTCTCTGTTCAACAGAAACGGGTTATAATTGATTCCTCTAAGTTTCATGAAACAAAAGATTTCTGCTGTTGGAGATTGATTTCAGTACTTATAAGCTTCTCAGTAAATCTTGAAGTGGGCAGAAAGCATAGGCAGATAGAAAGATTTCCCCTAAATCAGCCTGATTAAAAAGTTCTGCATCACAGGATAGCCTTTGTCTTGTATTGAAATACACTGTTTTCTCACCAAGTGACTTTGCAAGGTACATGAATCTCTTATGAAAAGAGAGATCTGATCTGGAGTCGTGGTCCCCTGGAGATTTATATTGTGGGCATCTGATGACAACAGAGAACCCTGAAGGGTCACTTTGATTTATTTCTGAATGCATGGATGCCAACCTGGCATTATAGTACAGGTAGTTACCTAAACATATGGCCACTTCCTGACTTGTGGATCAGGAATGGGGACTGAGCAGCGGTCAGTGCAGTGATTCTTGCGATGCTCTTCTGAAGCCATCTTTAATTTTTTGTCTACTGAGAAACTGAGCACCTGCCTGTGTATCTATGAGAGAAAACCTTCCTTATTTCAAAGTATGTTCAATATAATCAAAACCCACTATTTGAAAAGACTTAAAAGAGACTCTAACTTTCCTGAAATGAGATTTAATCTGATGTTGAATTTTGTGCCTTCTGTCCAAAGAATAACCCTTCCTTAACCCCCATACCTGTATGTGGATGCTACAAATTTCATAATTATAAACTTGTTACTTTAGCTTATGCTTTGGTCCCCTGTGAAGAATGCATTATGCTTTTTATGTAATGTGTGTTGGTTTGATGAGTTTATCAGAGTCTCCTTTTCCTGAAATTAGACGCTGATGGAGGTGAGAAAAGGAACTATTATAAACATGAGGGGAAAACCAGACCCATTAAAGAAAGAAAAGAACCCCTCCTCCCCCCAGCCAACAGTTGCATTTAAGGCCGTCAAAGGTAGCATTGCCTATGTCACTATTTATCCTGGAGGCTGTTTTTAACCTAACGTTAGCTTCACTGGATTTAGACAGCCTAGTTAAATGCCCTCTTGTTTTGTAAGGGAATAGTATTACTTAGGGGCTTCCCTCGTAGCTCAGAGGTTAAAGTGTCTGCCTGCAATGTGGGAGACCTTAGTTCGATACCTGGGTCGGGAAGATCCCCTGGAGTAGGAAATGGCAACCCACTCCAGTATTCTTGCCTAGAGAATCTCACAGAGGGAGGAGCCTGGTAGGCTACAGTCCACGGGGTCACAAGGAGTCGGACACGACTGAGCTACTTCACTTCACTTCAGTATTACTTAGATAACTGCTCACAGAAAAGTGGGGAAAGTGTTTACTAAGAAGTTGCATACAATTACACAGTGGAGAGAAAATAATGACAAATTGGGATGAGAGGGCAATGAATGTTATATGGAAATCACAGATTTAAGCGTTGAAAGGAGCTATTTTAACAGTCATTTTCTCTTTCTCTACTTATCTTAGGACATCAATTATTACTTATTTGTTTCATCCTACCCCACTCCACCACACACCCACACATCAGTAACCCAAAATGTCCTCAAGTGTTTTCTTTTAATGTTATTTTTGTGTTTAATCCTCATGAAGGTTAACAAAGTCTTCTCTCTCTATGTGGTATGAAAGCATAACCGATGACTTTATTGGTACAAATATATTATGGCTGCTTTGACATTTATGTTTTCAGCCCTGATAGATGAATGATTCCAATGAAAGTAAATCAATTGCACCCAGACTATGGATATAAAATACCGCACTGTGGATTTTCTTCCTGTCTGGCAGATAGTGGAGGGGGAGAAATATTGAAATTTGACTTAATACTGCCTGTTTTTTTCTGAAAGAGAGAATTCACTTTG
Organism: Neotragus moschatus; assembly: GCA_006410615.1. Lineage (NCBI taxonomy): Eukaryota > Metazoa > Chordata > Mammalia > Artiodactyla > Bovidae > Neotragus > Neotragus moschatus. The sequence continues at coordinate 466,318 of SJYA01000463.1, forward strand.
TTTTGTACCCTAAAGCACGTCTTGGATTAGTGTTTGGCCTGGCGTTTAGTACCAACATAGGGACGGGTGTCTCTAATGCTGAGGCCTCTTTGCTCTCAAAGGAGCCTAGCTGGAATGACCTCTTTTTGCTACCAAAGGGTTGCATTCAATGAAAAATAGTTACAAATATGAATATTAAGACTCTTGTTAGAGATAGCAACTAGAGTTTTACTAGAATCCCCATAAGTGGAAGCTGTTGTTTTTCAGTTGCTTAGTCATGTCTGATTCTTTGCAACCCCATGGACTGCAGCATGCTAGGCTTCCCTGTCCCCCACTGTCTCCCAGAGCTTGCTCAAACATACCAGGGAGTTATTCCAGTTTTGGTTTAAAAAGAGAAATATTTATCATGCAGAAATACAAGTTTGCTTTTGTTTTTGTTTTCTCAAAAGTAATTTGAGTTTACAATGGAGTTAAAACCAGATGCAACTGGAAATGTCAGCTGATGTGCAAACTGACAGGTAAATTCAAGAAGCGTTATCCCTATTTTCTTTTTGTTCTGAACCCTGGAATTCCTCCCTCCCCTATATTCAGTAGTACCGTGGCTCTGATCAATCAAAGTTGACTCTGGCCATAAATTTCCAGTGTGGTGTTGGTGGTCTAGGCTGAATGGCAGCCTTCCCAAGCCATTCCTGGAAGAAGTTGTTGCCCTCTCATTTTATATGCCTGAGAACTTCAAGATCAATCTCTCTTGTGGCTTTTATCACATAGTATTAAAACTATCTATTTGTTTGTTTTTCCATCTGAGTTTATCACTAGACAGTCCTGAGGGCAAGGGCTGTATTTATCTATCTTTGTATCTTCATCACCAATTTGATACATAACACAGAGACAGCTTTTAGTAAATATCCAAAAAATGCATTAAAATTATAGAGGATGTTTAGAATTTAATAGAAGCAGTCACAGAGGTGGAAAATAAACTTAGAGTCACCAGGGGACTGGGAGAGGAGAGACACATTGGGAGACTGGGGTTGACATATGTGTGCTAAGTTGCTTTAGCTGTGTCCAACTCTTTGGGACCCTATGGACTGTAGCCTGCCAGGCTCCTCCATCCATGGGATTCTCAAGGCAAGAGTTACTGGAGTGGGTTGCCATGCCCTCTTTCAGGGGATCTTCCTGACCCAGGAATCAAACCTTTGTCTCGTATGTCTCCTACATTGACAGCCAGGTTCTTTACCACTAGTGCCACCTGAGTGGCACATGTGTTCATCACTCGGTCCTACCTGACTCTTTGTGACCTCATGGACTATAGCCTGCCAGGCTCCTCTGTTCATGGAATGCTTCTCTAGGTAAGAATACTGGAGTAGGTAGCCATTCCCTTCTCTAGGGGATTTGCCCAACCCAGGGATCTAACCTCACTCTCCTACATTGGTAGGTGGATTCTTTACTGTCTGAGTCATCAAAGAAGCCCAAGATATACAACTCAATATATGTAAAATAGATAACTAGTAAGAACCTGCTGGGAACTCAACTCAGTACTTTGTAATGACCTATATAGGAAAAGAATCTAAAGAAAAAAGAGTGGATATATGTGTATGTATAACTAATTCACTTTGCTATATACCTGAAACTAACACAACACTGTAAATCAACTATACTCCAAAAAATACTTTAAAAATAGAAACTTTAATCTAAATAAATGCAAATGTGTCTCTGTCTTGCACACACTTCAGGATTTAGATCCCACTTATTGGAGTACATTTTAGCAGCAATTTAGGTTGTCAGCCTGATATTAACTGGGTGAATTTCTGACCTATGTTTAAAAAATATTTAGGGAAGAAGATGCCAAAACTTCCTTGATACTCTTTTTAAAACTTCTATTATATTAATAATCAGTATCTACTGAGTATGTATTGTTTGCTCTCATGTGACCATATAGCATATAATTAGATTGCTGCAAGAGATTTGCAGCTGGACTACACTAAAACCTTGGAAAATACTATGCTAAACTTTTTTGTAAGGGATTGGTTTCTAGAATTTGTGTTTGGGGAAGAATATCTAAAACCTGCAAGTACTCATTTGTGGAACATTTAATTTCATTACTTTGTTAACAAAGTGTATTCCTGGAGGTAAACACCAATCAGCCACAATTATGCTTCAGGCTCAGGAGAATTGAGGTTAGGATGTCAAGGCAGAAAGATGCATATTGTAGCAAAATACATTTGCTCTAGATGAGAATGGATTTTCCTATTGAATATTGGAAATAAACCATGTCATAGAGGTTTGTCTACCCACTTAGGAATTTTCAAGAACATTATAGCTCAAGAGTGCCAAATTTTAAGCAAAGCCTTGAGATTTCAGTAATACTGTGAATCAAATCATGACTGCTGTGAAAGTAAGCTCTCTGACCAAGGTTGAGCTTTCTTCTCCATCTTGCGTTAAGCTGAGAAATTTATGGCACAAATTCAATTCTTTTCCTTAAACCCTTGTGCTAACCAGGTTAATTCATAGGTGATCTGGTAACCCCAGAAAGAGAGGTCAGTTTGGAACCAGTGCATATGTTTTGGCTCTATTTTATGTCTGACTTAATCCACCAAATTTCTGTGTCTATGCTGTGCTCTGGGTCAGTCTTGCTGCACATTTAAAAACCTTGTAGGAAGTAGGTCTCAGAATGCTGACGAACTATTATGTTAGTCTTGCAAATTATTTTTTAATTATCCATGCCTCCGTGTCCCACTTGGTTTATTTCTGGAAAAACGTTATCTCTGTAAATGAGACATGCTCCCTATTGTAAGAAAACAAAATGTGTCACCCTTTTATTTTTAGCTGTGGGTAAATTTAGATCCAAATTGTTTACCTTGTATCAGTTTATAAGGTTAAAATGAAGCAACATAAACAGTTGTTTCTACCTGGAGAAGTTCATGCTGGTTAGAGACAGAGCCCTGTGTGTGGATGGTCATTCTCAGATAATAAATGTTGATGGGTGTCTGGACAGAGAATAAAACAGCTTGGGGAAGGGAGCTGCCCTTCAGATTGGCTTTATCCGATTCAAGTTGGATCCACCAGGCCAGTTCTCACTGTACCTGCTTAGGTTTCGTTTTGCACCGAGAGACTGAATATTCAAACAGACAGTGTGCCAGCCCACATATAAAAATAGAACTTTGACCTTTGACCTGCAGTGACCTGCCCAGGAAACCAACCGTTTATCTACAATAAATAGCCCAGGCTATCTTACTGCTGTAAATTAGACGTTTGGAAGTCATTCTACTATCTCTAGTATCAACCCAAGAAGCTAAATGATAACTTCTGTGACAATCAGGCCAGGCCAGGACTTTACTGATGATTGACAATTTCCCTCCTTCTTCTTCCCACTTCTGGTTAAGGAGCAGCCAGAGAAAGCTAAATAAGTTCATCTAACCAGTCACATAGGATGTCCCATTTTTAGTTAGCTTCCTGGTGCTGGTGCTGACCTCCTGCAACAGTCAGAGCACACCCAGAGCCTTCCGTTTTTTCCCCGATGACGCTTTGCACTCCTCTGCCTGCCTTTAAGTCTCTGCCAAAACACAAGTGACTGTGGCTGGCTATCTCCTTCTCTGTGTGTGGTAAGTGCTGAATAAATAGCCTGTGCTTGTGCTCATTTGTTTGGTCTTTGCTTATTTCCACAGGGCCTAGTTGGATAAGGAATGATATTATCCAGGAGGACTTTTTTTAATCTCTGTAGGTGGGTGATTCTATGTGGATGTTGCTTTTAGGATATATTAGCATTTCCTGGCTCTAGAGGAGGCTGTGGCTGGCCTGAGAGAGATACACCATGCCTCCCCGCCCCCACCCCACCCGTTGCCTTTCTACGTGTGGAAAGGGCAGAGCAGTAAAGCACATTACTAAATGTCAAGGCAAGCATTAGGTATTACTATTCAGCGGAGGACTACATTCTCATGGCACTGAGTGGGGAGGTGCAGAGGGCTTCTTTGTGACAGAGATCAATGGCCAATGCCTTTTTTTTTTAATGTTAAAATATAAAGGAAAACCTTTTCAAATATTATCCTCAAAAGATTTGGAAATAGGAGATCTGAGTTTAGCAGGTCACCAAAAGGCTAATACTTGGCTTATAGATGAGTTGGCTTAGAAGCTCCAACTTCCTCATACTCTTGTTTTGACTCATAATAGGACCCAGTATGATAGGACTGAGAAACAAAAGCCAAGTTATTACTTTTTCTTTTCCTAATGAAAATTCAATGACATTTCAACAGTGACCTCTCCTCAAACCTGGAGTGCATATGAATGTTAAGATAAGAGTTGGAACAATGGCCTAAGAGCTGTTTGAAACCATATCACACCTTATTTTGTTATTGTATTTGGTTCTTTCAGCACTGAGTTCATTATCTGTGTTCATTCCATTATTACTATATTTAAAAATTGCAATTATGGAGCTTTGATAAAACCAAAGAAAGGTACAAAGGTACTTAAACATTGTTCGCGATGAAAGATATACATTGTTTTCACATTATCTTTTGTTACTTGAGCTTGTAGGCTCCTATGAATATATACGAGTCTAAGTGTTCTTTCAAAATAATTTTCTTCAATTATGATCAGGTAAATGTAGTGATTGTATCAGTTTATAGAAGAACTGTGGCATTAGCATTATTAAATTTAATATTTTAGCTTCGGTTTGTCTTTTTAAAAAAGACTTTGGATATAGAAAGTTATATATCTCTATAAATGATATATATCTTGTATATTTAGGTATATATATAAAGACTAAGATATATATGCCTATTAGCAGTTGATGACTTCTTCATCTCTGTGATCAGGAGAAATACGTTGGAAAGATACCAGCATCAACTGATTTGTCAACTGGCAAACATTTTTGGAATCTGAAGAGTTATAACAATAACAAGCATAACAACAAAACATAAGAACCCAGTATCGAATACTTACTAAACTGCTGGTCACTGTCCTTAGCATTTCACTCCCGTCACCTTAAGTGGTAATTTCTTTGAGAAGATCTTTACAATTTTGTCACTTCTTACGCATGCACATTTGCAATCTAGATTTGATGTGTACCCTTCCCAACTCCTGAAGGGAATCTATTTTTCCACTCTTGGAATCTAGGATAAATTTGTGACTTTCTTTGACTGACTATGGTGAAATTGCAATTGCAAGTCAGGGTCTTGAGAGGTCCCACTCCTTCTTGTCTCACGCTGGGAACACAGGACTAGGATGAAAGACCACACAGTTTGGGAGATCCAGTCAAGAGCTAGCACTAGCCTCTTGCTATTTCAGTGAGGCTATAGTAGACTGGGTTCTCCAGAAAAACAGAACCAGAAGGATATATCTAGATCTAGACTTACAAAGATATTTATTACAAGGATTTGTCTTAGGCAGTTATGGAGGCTAAGAAGTCCTAGGATTTGCAGTTGGCAAATCCAAAAACTGGAGACCCAGGGGAGCTGACGGTGTAGGTCTAGTCTGAGTCTGATTTCAAAGGCAGGAGAAGACTGATGTCCCAGCTCAAACACAGATTAACAGATATGGAATATATCTTTAATTTTAAAATTTAATGGATGGGCAATTAAATGATATGTCTAAAGAGGTTCCTTTTTGTTGTTTAGTTGCTAAGTTATGTCTGACTCTTTAGTGACCCTCTGGACTGTAGCCCACCAGGCTTCTCTGTCCTTGGGATTTCCCAGGCAAGAATTACTGGAGTGGGTTACCATTTCCTTCCCCAGGGGATCTTCCTGACCTAAGGATCAAACCCACATCTTTTGCATGGCAGGCAGATTCTTTACCACTCAAGCATCAGGGAAGTCCAAAGAGGCTCCTTAGGGCGTTGGTAAATTTTTAAAAATATAAGAAGTACAGCCACCTGCTATTATTATTATTACTTTTATTAAATAGATGTGAAAATGTAGGTTAAGAGGGAGGTTAAATACTTTGCCCATGAACACAAAATGATTAGGTTTTGGGAGCTCTGACTCAGACTCACGTCTGTGGTGCCAGAGCCTGTGTTTTTATTCACTACCCCACACTGCCTCCTGGCGGCTTGCTCTGAGGGTGGGGAAAGAACTTTCTGACCTACCTTCCTCCAGGTATTTTCCTGCTTCCCTTCTTCCCAAATCCCTCTGTGCTGGCCTAGGACCTGTTACTGCTTTCCACTGGTAAGATCTGAGATCTCACCTCCTTGGCATCGTTGTTAGCCAGGAAGTGCTCCAGGACAAATTTTGGCTGCTGGGTTGGAGGAATGGATGTTTGCATTTTAATATTATGCTGAGGAATTGCCCAAAGTTAGCAATTTGAAACTGTGTGCTTTGAGTTGAAAGTGAAAGTGTTAGTCTCAGTCATGTCTGACTCTTTGCAACCCCATGGATTGTAGCCTGCCAGTCTCCTCTGTCCATGGGATTCTCCAGGCAAGACTACTGGAGTGAGCTGCCTTTCCTTTCTCCAGGGGATGTTTCCAACCCAGGGATGAAACCCCAGCCTCTTGCACTGCAGGCAGATTCTTTACTGTCTGAGCCACCAGTGCTTTGTGGACCCACGCAAGTCATTACAGAAAGCAGATGCTTGTCTCTGACCGACGCCTTGTCAGCCACATACCTTCATCTGACCCTCTTGACTAGAATCTCCTGCTGCTGTTTTATAAACTAGGCTCTACACCTGAGTTTCTCTGTGTAGCAATTCCAAGAACATTCAATCTTCAAACACATTTCATCGTTAACAGAGGCAGCCATGAGAAACACTTTGTAGTTGCTGTGAAAGGTTGTTGCTTTGGAAAAATTGAATAGACAGTCTCAGCTTTTTAACCAGCGCTTCTAGGATCAGTTTATCAGGAATAAGATTTCTTTTTCTTCTTCCCAGAGGGCCCATGGATGATGAGGAATTTAAGCAATAATAGCCCATCTATCAAATTTACCTTTAAATGCTTCCTCCACAAGAGCACCCCAGAGGGCCCTACTTAGATAATCAGATACCAATAGCCTACCCTTTCCTCCATCCAATACAGCCCCTCTGGTCAGAACCAGGAAGGATGGGCTTCAGCTTCTCCAGAGATCCCAGTGTTTAAACCGGAGGGATTGGAGCACCAGTGTGGGTACCCTCTGTAGAGGGCACCAAGAGGCAGTCCCTCAGCTGATGGTCTCTGGCTCTCAAGGGAAAAAACGAGAACTGTTCAGAGCCGTTGTTCAAAAGAGAAAAATGGCTACTTCCCGTGTATTTAGTACCCAAACTCACACATGTGAGTAATTCCTTACCTACCTGGGAGGTCTATCAAAGCCAGGATTATTTTCTTAGAATAGTAAGTAAATAAGTGTCCCTTACTTGATAGAATAATACTCTTTTGTGCTTCAGTTCCCCCTCTTTAAAATGAGAATCATAAGAACACCCACCTATATTAGTTTTCAAGGGCTGCTATAACAAATACCACAAACGGGCTTAAACAACAGGAATTTATTGAGTCACAACGCTGGAGACTAGCAGTCTTAGATCAAGGTGTGGTAAGGTGGTTCCTTCTGAGGTATTTTGATATCTTGGTGGCAATCTTTGGCATTTCTGATCTCTGCCTTTATCTTCACGTGGTTTTAAGCCCTATGTGCAAGTCTATATCCAAATTTCTGCTTTTTATAAGGACACTGATCATATGAAATAGGGGCCCATCCTACTCCAGTATAGCCTCCTCTTAACTAATACATCTGCTAAGAATACCAAAAATACTGGAGTGGGTTGCCATTTCCTTCTCCAGGGGATCTTCCCAACCCAGGGATTGAACCTGGGTCTCCTGCATTGCAGGTGGCTTCTTTATCACTGAGCCACTTGGGAAGCCCAATATATCAGCAGTGACCCTATTTCCAAACAAAGTCACATTCTTAGTTACTGGGATTTAGAATTTTATCATATAAATTTGGAGAGGGACACAATTTAACCAGTAACACCACCTCGTAGGGTTATTGTGTGGATTAAAAGGAGTAGTAGATAAAGTGCTGGAGAAGGCAATGGCACCCCATTCCAGTCCTCTTGCCTGGAAAATCCCATGGACGGAGGAGCCTCATGGGCTGCAGTCCATGGGGTCGCGAAGAATCAGACACGACTGAGTGACTTCACTTTCACTTTTCACCTTCATGCATTGGAGAAGGAAATGGCAACCCACTCCAGTGTTCTTGCCTGGAGAATCCCAGGGACGGGGGAGCCTGGTGGGCTGCCGTCTATGGGGTCGCACAGAGCTGGACACAACTGAAGTGACTTAGCAGCAGTAGCAGCAAAGTACTGGCCTTCCCCAGTGACTCAGCAGTAAAGATTCGGCCTGCTAGTGCCGGAACCGCAGGAGAGGCTGGTTTGATCCCTGAGTCAGGAAAATACCCCAGAGAAGGGCATGGCAAACCACTCCAGTATTCTTGCCTGGAGAATCTATGGACAGAGGAGCCTGGTGGGCTACAATCCATAGGGTCGCACCAAATTGGACACAACCAAAGCAACTTAGCACATGCGCAGGTCAAGTACTGTGTGAGAATTTACTCTGATTATTACTGGTAAGCAGATATAGGACAAAATTACAATATAAATAATTATTATTACTATTTGAGGCCCTACTATGAGTCAGGGACTATATTGTTATACTTCCTTCTAATCCTCATAGTAATCTTCAAAGTACATTCTTTATCTTCAGGATTCCCAGTTTACAAGTGAATAAATTGAAGCTCTGTAAATGAATAAACTGAAGTATAGTCAAAACTATGGTTTTTGACTATAGTTGTAGCCTGCCAGTAGTCACTTACGGATGTGAGATTTGGACCATAAAGAAGGCTGAGCACTGAAGAATTGATGCTTTTGAACTGTGATATTGGAGAAGACCTTGGACTGAAAGGAAATCAAACCAGTCAATCCTAAAGGAAACCAAACCTGAATATTCATTGGAAGGACTGATACTGAAGCTGAAGCTCCGATACTTTGGCCACCAAATGCGAAGAGCTGACTCATTGGAAAAGACCCTGATACTGGGAAAGATTGAAGGCAGGAGGAGAAGGGGGCAACAGAGCATGAGACTGCTGGATGGCATCACCGACTCAATGGACATGAGTTGGTGCAAACTCCAGGAGATAATGAAGGACAGGGAAGCCTGGCATGCTGTAGTCCCTGGGTCACAAAGAGTCAGACATGACTGAGCAACTGAACAATGACAACAAAACTGAAGCTTATAGAGGTGAAATGATTTTGATGTGGTTGAAGCCTCCTAACTTGTTTATCATTGTAAATAAGACTGTCATCTCAAGCCGATTGTGCAATACTTTGAATAATGGAAATAGTAGAATTCTTAAAAATTTATAACTTCTTAGTTCCTTTGTATGTAAATGCAATTTTCCATGTAATGTATTGAGTTTTCATGATCAAGTTTCTGCCACAATTTTCTATATAGAAAGATCAGCTGCCGCATAAAAGCTGTTATTTAGACAAACATAAAATAGTGATTTTGATTTTGTCAATAATTTCTTTAAAATATCAATAGTTTCCTGATTTAGTTAACACTCAGTGAATAGGGTCCCTGATACCATATCAGGAATCAGTAGACCAATAAAACTTGTCTCTTGCCTTCAGAGAGCTTGTGTTGGGTTCCTGAGTGTGCTGAAGGGGATGAGTCATTGGCCAGACTTGGGATTGGCCGAGCTGAGTGCATGGTGAGGGTCATGGTGAGGAAGAGTCAGAGTGATGGTATCTGGGGGAGGGATGTAGATGGTCACATGGAACCCATGCATCCCTTCAGGCACTCTGATACTTATTTTCAATAAGTAGAGAGATGGGGACCCACTTTAGTTGCATATTTAGCCTCATTGAAGGAGCCAGTCAGCAAAGCTAAAAGGTCTTCTATATGCTTACTTACATCAACCCTTGCCTGATTTCCCAGAAATGTAGTAGAAGTTAAATGGNCCCATGCATCCCTTCAGGCACTCTGATACTTATTTTCAATAAGTAGAGAGATGGGGACCCACTTTAGTTGCATATTTAGCCTCATTGAAGGAGCCAGTCAGCAAAGCTAAAAGGTCTTCTATATGCTTACTTACATCAACCCTTGCCTGATTTCCCAGAAATGTAGTAGAAGTTAAATGGTTTTTAGCTCAGAATTTATGAGGTAATCAGTGTAAGTGAAAACAGGAAACTAGTTTGTTTTTTTTTTTCTCTTAGGGCCATCTCCCATGGAAATTCAGATGAGAATGAAAGAAAGTTATTTAGAGGGCATTTAACACTCAATTACCCACCAGGACTCCTGACAAAATGCATATGTTTCTGTATATGGCAATGCTGTTTGGTGCCTTATGCAAAAATGCATATGGCATGGTCCTTGCTTTAGAAGAGTGTATGGTCTAGTTGGAGAACAGAGCTCCTCCAAACTTTCCTCCTCATTGGTTTGAATATGAAACACTTCCTGCTCTTGGATGAATTATGTTGATGAATGATAATGGAATAATATTATTTTGCATTTGTAGGATGTTTTTAACTTTTCAAAGTGCTTTGCCATACTATTTTTCCTGCCAGACTCTCATACCAAAGTGCAGATGAATAGGGTCTGGGCTGAGACCAGGACTGGTATTTTGGGCCTCTCACGAGCCCGGCTGCCACTCTTGTGAGGGAATAGCCTTCCCTTCCTTGCCATTCTTTCTTAGATCTTGGCTTCTGCTCTTCCTCTTCATTTCCCACACTGTGCTGTCACTGTTCTGTCTTCCTTGCTGTTGCCTTGGAGTTTTCTACATATCACACTGTGCTCTTTGGAGCAAAACTATTATAGAAATCTAATAAATAATAAACTTCAGTGCTCAGGCAGATCAATAAAATGCATGATAAGAAGAGGCCATTATGGCAAATGAAAAATGCACTAGAGGATGCCCACAGCATGAGTCAACTTTCAGCCAGGAGAAGCTGATCCTCTTGAAACACCAAAGACATAGGTGTCTTGGGGGCATTTTGAAGTGTTTCTCCTTTCTTAGTTCATCCACAGAAGTCCGTTGAAGATCTGTGGCCTGCCAGACGGGGTGCTGGAAATAAGATGTGCAGAAGCATTCGGTATCCAGGAGCTCAACAATTTAGCCAAAGAGAAGGGTGATGCAGCCATGGCTAATTGTAATGCAATGCCATTGCCTCTGTAGACAATAAACAAAGATACCTGGAGAACTCAGAGGAGGAAGAAACCGACTATGCAGAGGACAGGCTTTCATAAAAGTGATGATTGGATTTCAACCATAAAGTATGGATACGGATTTTTTTTTTTCTGGTGGAAGAGTTGAAATAAATGAGTGAGAATATTTGCTATGAGCAGGAAATAGCATGTGCACAAATGCTGGGTTGATCATATACTGACATGTCTAGGGATTTTTTTTTTTTTGTCCAGACTTTTTATCAGAACATTTAAAGTCTTTCTCAGTCTGGGACAATGCAGATAGCCAGCCTATCTTTTTTACTCACCTTGCTCCAGTATTTTGGATTTTTACTGTTTAAGAAAATGTAAGGCCCAGTAAGCAAGAAGTAAGCACAAGAGCAAGGATGCTCAGCCTCTAGCATGTTGGCAGAGCTGTTGTGGACCACCAGCTGTTTCCTGTGGTTCTCAGGTTGGCCCAAGAGAGGGCAGAATCTGAAGGAAATGGTTCAGTCTTATTGCCACCCTGGTCACATGGAGAGAACAGATGGAAGAAGGATATTTTGCCTCCGTGATGCTCTTCTAACTTTCCAGTTTCCTAATATGTGGGCTGAATTGTCATCCTTGAACTTGATCTGTCAGTAACCCTAATCTTCCATGGCAGAGAAGAGGAGGATATGGAAATAGGAGGCTTGATTTCTCTTAGAAGGAAACAACTTTGCTATGAAATCTGATGCAAGGCTGAGATGAGATGTGAAGAAAGCCCTGTGCCAGTAGAAGGTTCTGGTATTAGCACCTTAACCTTTTTCTTCTGGATTCTTCTTTTTAAAAAATCTTCCTACTCTTTATTTCTGCCTCTCAGTTGCAACATTTTATCCTCTGCATCATTTCAGCTTTTCCCTATTAAAGTAGCCACTGATAAATTAATGGGAAAAAGTAGATACACTTTGAAATCTATGAACTCTTATTAGATTAGCACTGTCATTTGGGGAAAGTTACTTATCCTCTCTGGGTCTTAGTTTCCTTAAATGTCAATTGGGAAATAAATCTGTATCTTTAGATTTGCTGGTATGGTCAAAACTATGGTTTATCTAGTAGTAATGTTCAGATGTGAGCGTTGAACCATAAAGAAGACTGGGAGCTGATGAACTGATGCTTTTGAACTGTGGTGTTGGAGAAGACTCTTGAGAGTACCTTGCATTGCAAGGAGATCAAACCAGTCCATCCTAAAGGAAATCAATCCTGAATACTCATTGAAAGGACTGATGCTGAAGCTCCAATTCTTTGGTTACCTGATGCAAAGAGCCAACTCATTGGAAAAGACCCTGATATTGGGAAGATTGAAGGCAGGAGGAGAAGGGGACAATGGAGAATGAGATAGTTGGATGGCATCATCAACTCAGTGGACACAAGTTTGAGCAAATTCTAGGATGAACATGAGTTAGTGACTGAATAACAGTGTTTTTTTTCATTGTAGTTCTTCTTTAGTAGTGATGTGATATACTGGAAAGAACTTCAGACTGTAAGAGCACCCTCTCCAACAATTATCTGAAAACTAAATTAGTCAAGGTAAAATAAGTTTTCCATGGAGAAACAGATAATAATTGTATTATTATATTATATATTATATTATATTGTGTTATAATTACATGCTGAGCAGTAACTTCTGACTGATCACCCCAGTCCATTCTCTTATTCTTTTTTAGTTTGACCATCTTCTCTCCATCTCCCAGCACTCTTTGTAGTTAAGTGTGGCTATCTGACAAAGTGTTTACCAGCAGAATGTGAGTGCAGGTGATGTGTGCCACTTCCAGGCTTGACCATCAACTTCCTACAAGTATCCTCTGTGCTGTTCCCTCCCTTCCAGACCACAGAGGTGCATGACCTTCCAAGGCCAGAGTGATCTTGGACGCTAAGTTGCCCTCAACTTGAGTCTCTTAATAACTACTGATCAGAGTAAACTCTCCACCACCACCACTGACACACACACACACACACACACACACACACACACACACACAAAGAGAGAGAGAGAGAGAGAGAGAGAGAGAGAGAGAGAGAATTGGAACATTTTTGTTCTGGCAGTTTAGCTTAACTTGATAATATTTTTAAAATTCGATCTCCTAAGTTTAAGTGACAGAGCTGGAAAATGTCACATTGGAAAGCACTTTTGAAAGAGCACTGACCTAAAAGTAGAACTGAGTTTGAGACTTGATTTGCACCTAAGAGCTATGTGATCTTTTAATTTGCTTATTCAACCCTTCTTCTTGTAAAAAAAAAATGTGATGATAGTTTATATGACTTTGGTAGACCATTTAACTTTTTGGGTCTCAGATTATTTACCTGCAAAATATGTCACAGGGTTACTGTGAATATTGATTAAGAATATGCATGTCATAAATTTTAAATTTATAGATCCCTATTGAGGTTTCCTGATGATTCAGGTAAAGAAGCCACCTGCCAGTGTAGGCGACACAGGTTCGATCCCTAGGTTGAGAAGATTCCCTAGAGAAGAAGATGGCAACCCACTCCAGCGTTCTTGCCTGAGAAATCCCATGGACAGAGCAGCCTGGCAGGCTACAGTCCAGGGGGTTGCAATGATTTGGACATTACTTAGTGACTGAATAGCAACACAAATTGAACATTATTCAAAAAGGTAGCCACTAGCTGTGCATTGATATTGAATACTTGAAATGCAGCTAATCTGAATTGAGATAATTTATAAGTATAAAACATATGCTGGATTTTACGGGCATGGTACAGAAATTTTGAAAAAATGAAGGTCAGTGGCTCAAAGATTTTATTTGTTGATTGCTCATTGAAGTGATGATATTTTAGATATATTAGGTTAAATAAAATGCATTATTGAAATGAATTCTCTTTTTTGAATGTGGAAGCCCACTTTCGCTAGAAAACTTAGGAGTATAGATACCACTCACATTACTGCACAGTGCTGCTCTGAACATTAAAGTTATCAGATATATATTTAGCATACTCACATATCCTCTAGTATCTCTGAACATGGGACCTGAGTAGTGGGAAATGGAAAGCAAGTTTTTGTTAAGTGAAGAGGATGGTTCTTATCTTACTGGGCTGTTATTGGGGTTGAAGATGGTATATGCACAGTGCCTGGTGCGTAAACGTTGTTCAGCAAATGGCAGCTGTTGTTCTAACTTTTTGTTTCACAGAAAAGCAGCTTACATGCTCATCAATGACTGGCTTTGAATTTTCTCATTAAGGAAAACATTCTTTCGTTTCCGCTTTTAAAAATGCTTCTAAACTGTATTCGCATTATCAAAGCTGAGACTGCTTTTGTTCGCCTTTACAGCTTTTTTTTTTTTAATGTCACCATCTCCCTAAGTATAGTTATAACAGCTAACCTCTCTCTGGATCTAATCGAAGGAAACTGAGAGCAATTAGTTTCCTTGGAATTAGGGAAATGTGTTTCAAGTCTAGCAATCCCTATTTAAAGCCTCATGCTTAGCTAATGCTTTTCTTTAATCAAATCACCACCTCAACTTTTAAAAGAAGGGGGTGGAACTAAATGGCTATTATTCTAAGCCCAGTTCAGTTCAGTCGCTCAGTTGTGTCCGACGCTTTGTGACCCCATGAATTGCAGCACGCCAGGCCTCCCTGTCTATCACCAACTCCCGGAGTTCACTCAGACTCACCTCCGAGTCAGTGATGCCATCCAGCCATCTCATCCTCTGTCATCCCTTTCTCCTCCTGCCCNGAGGCTTGTTTTGGAGTTCTGGTGTGTGGAGCTAGATTTCTTCTCTCTTGAGCTTGGAGTATCACTACATGGCTCTGTATGTGTTCTTTGGAGAAAACAAGTTTTGAATGCTTTGCCCATTTAAAAAATTGAATTATCTTCTCATTGTTGAATTATAAGAGTGCTTTATATATTCTGCATACAAGTCCCTTTTCAGATGTATGATTTGCAAGTATTTTCTCCGATTCTGTGGATCATCTTTTCACTTTCTTGATAGTATTCCTTGAAACACAGAATTTTAATTTTGATGAAGTCCACTTAATCTATTTACTGTTGTTGCTTGTGCTTTGAGTGTCTTGTCTAAGGAATCATGACTTAATTCATAAAAATTTCTTTCAGGGTTTAAAAACAGAGACATAATGAAGAAGACAGTCTAGTTTATAATTTCTAACCTGCCCTTGTCAGGCCTCACTGGCTTCCAGACAAAGTTTTGGCTGTGCTATCAAAGAATTGTTAAAATCTTATTGTCATAGCAGGTCAGCGGTGCGAGGAGGGCACAGCTGCTAGGCATTTGGACACTGAAGCAATTGCCTTAATTGGGCATTCCTCACCTCTCCAGTCTGGCTTGTTAATGGCTTTTTAAGTGAGACACACCAGCCAAATGAATTAGACTATTTGGCAAGTCAGTTCTTGCTCACTTGGAAGTGTTAATCCATGGAAAATAAGCAGAGGCCTTCAGCCAGGAGGAAACCTGAATCACACTGCAAAGGTGAAGGAGAACGAGCTGTTGTGTGCAATCTCAGAAGCTTCCAAGTTCACTTCCAAGGGCTGTCTGGAAAAAAGATCCTCTTCTCTAACTACTCTCTCTCCACCACTCTTCCTTAATTCGGCAAATGCTTATTAGTACCTGTAACATGGCCATGGGGTATGCAAGGAAGACGTGTCATGATGTCTGCCCTAAAGGGCTTCTACTCATTGGAAGGAATAGAAAATACACGCATGAAATGGTGAGAAGGAATTCACTAATAATGTAAGATACTTTCCATTCTCTCAACTTTGTGTATTCTGGCCTCAGTCAACACTGTACACAGATTTCTTTTCTCAGAGAACAAGGAAAGTCACCAATAACCTGTTGCTATTGAGTTGCTCAGTCAAGCTGAACTCTCTGCAGCCCTGTGGACTGCAGCACCCCAAGTTCCTCTGTACTCTGCTGTCTCTCAGAGTTTGCTCAAATGCACATCCTTTGAGTGGATGATGCTGTCTAACCATCTCGTCTTCTGCTGCCCCTTCTCCTTTTGCATTGTTTTTCCCAGCATCAGGGTCTTTTCCAGTGAGTGGGCTCTTCGCATCAGGTGCCAAAGTACTGGAGCTTTAGCTTCAGCATTAGCCCTTCCAATGAGTGTTCAGGGTTGATTTCCTTTAGGATGGACTGGTTTGATCTTGCAGTCCAAGTGATTCTCAAGAGTCTTCTTTAGCACCACAACTCAAAAGCATCAATTCTTTGGCTGTCAGCCTTCTTTATGGTCCAACTCTCATATCTGTACATGACTACTGGAAAAACTATAGCTTTGACTATACTGACTTTGTTGGCAAAGTGATGTCTCTGCTTTTTAGTACACTATCTAGGTTTGTCCTCTGATGAGCAATTAAAAGAGCAAGACTCTTTTAATTTCATGGTTGCAGTCATCATCTGCAATGATTTTGGAACCCAAGAAAATAAAATATGTCACTGCTTCTACCTTTTCCTCTTCTATCTGCCATGAAGTGATGGGACTGGATGCCATGATCTTAGTCTATTGAATGTCGAATTTCAAGCCAGCCTTTCATTCTCCTCTTTTACCCTCATCATTAAGCTCTTTATTTCCTATTTACTTTCTGCCATTAGAGTGGTATCATCTGCATATCCAAGGTTGTTGACATTTCTCCCAGCAATCTTGATTTTAGCTTGTTATTCATCCAGCCAGCATTCTGCATGATGAACTCTGCATGTACTCTACTTGTTGCCAAACTTGATAAATTCCAAATTGGTGTCTACAGCCTTGACCATTCTTCTGGGCTCCACCCTGAATTTCCACTGGTCTATCACAGATCTTTACCTGGAAATCTTGGCAGTACAAGTTTCAAACATCTAAAATTGAACTTCTTTTCTCCCTTCTTTCTCACTCCTTCTACCTTCACCCATCTACTCTACTCCTGATTATAGCAAGATCGCCTACCTTGTAAATTACCAACTTGTACTATTTTTACCCTAGTGTCCCAGTGCATGCTAAGTCACTTCAGTTGTGTCTGATGACTCTTTGCGATCCCCTGGACTGTAGTCTGCTAGGCTCCTCTGTCCAAGGGATTTCCCAGGCAAGAATACTGAGCAGGTTGCCATTTCCTACTCCAGGGGATCTTCCCTCCTGGGCATCAAACCCCGGTCTCTTGTGTCTCCTGTATTGACAGGCAGATTCTTTACCACTGAGCCACCTGTGAAGCCCCTCAATGTCCCTGCTGCTGCTGCTGCTGCTAAGTCGCTTCAGTCATGCCNGTCCAAGGGATTTCCCAGGCAAGAATACTGAGCAGGTTGCCATTTCCTACTCCAGGGGATCTTCCCTCCTGGGCATCAAACCCCGGTCTCTTGTGTCTCCTGTATTGACAGGCAGATTCTTTACCACTGAGCCACCTGTGAAGCCCCTCAATGTCCCTGCTGCTGCTGCTGCTGCTAAGTCGCTTCAGTCATGCCCAACTCTGTGTGACCCCAGAGACGGCAGCCCACCAGGCTCCCCCGTCTCTGGGATTCTCCAGGCAAGAACACTGGAGTGGGTTGCCATTTCCTTCTCCAATGCATGAAAGTGAAAAGTGAAAGTGAAATCACTCAGTTGTGTCTGACTCTTAGTGACCGCATGGACTGCAGCCTACCAGGCTCCTCCGTCCATGGGATTTTCCAGACAAGAGTACTGGAGTGGGGTACCATTGCCTTCTCCTCAATATCCCTAGTTATAGTCTATTATTGTTTCTTCCTTTCCAACCTTATTATCTTAGTTCAGGTTTTGATTATCTCTTTCCTGAATTTACAGTATAAAGCTACTCTTCACTAATATATTCTCTAATCATTTGTCTACGTTTCTGCAAAAATTATTTTTTAAAACCCTGAACTCTATTCTGCCAATGCTTTGTTTGCATCTCCAGTGACTTCCGCAGCCTAACATCTCAACTGTTTGTTAAATAGCTTGTGTAGACCTGTTAATTCTTGCCTCGACCTCCCTTTCTAAATCGCCTTGTTCTCACATAGCTCTAAATTCCTCTCTGTTATCCAATCACACTGTGGGCTGCTATACATCCATGCCTTTGTCCACTCTCTCTCCTCTGCCTGGAGTAAACTTTCTCTTGCTTTTCTGCTCCATGAACTCTTTGTTTTTGTTTAGCTATTAAGGAGTGTAACCCACCATGCTCTTCTGTCCATTGAATTTCCCAGGCAAGAGTACTGGAGTGGGTTGCCATTTCCTTCTCCAGGGGATCTTCCCCACCCGGGGACTGAATCTTACTTTGGTGGGCAGATTATTTATTCCAGAGAATCCCATGAACTCTTTCTCATCTTTAAGTTCCGAGACCCATAATAAACCCTGGAGAACCTTCCTTGACACTCATGTCATCTTGCATTGGCTTCTGATACAGTTTTTTTTTTTAATATATAAATTTATTTATTTTAATTGGAGTTACAGTTCTTGTCATACTTCTTTCATTGGTCACAAGCTTCTCTCTTGTCCCAGTCCCTCTCTCTGACTTTGACCAGTGCATTCTTTAATACTTTGCTTTCCTTTCTCTCTCAGTCTTTCTGAGTCCCCAAACTCCACTTACAAACCTATCAGCTTCTGGAAAAGCAGAGACTACTTTGCTACAGCACCTAGCCAAGTGCCTCACTCAGAAAAGATGTTAGGTAAAGGTTCTCATGAATGAGTTTGCCAGCTCAAATATGATTACTCCACACCCACCTAAAGGCAAACATGTCCAAATTGTGAATTAGTCCACAGTATATTTTTTCATGTATTAATCGGTTTTGTTTGGGTCTTTTGGATGGTGGGAAGAGTTATTATGTAAGTGTAAGAAAACCCAGCTTCCCAGGTGGTACTAATGGTAAAGAACCTGCCTGCCAATGCAGGAGGGCCTAAAAGACATGGGTTTGATCCCTGGGTCAGGAACATCCCCTGCAGGAGGGCATGGCAACCCACTCCAGTATTCTTGCCTCAAGAATCCCATGAACAGAGGAGCTAACTGGCTATAGTCCATAGGGTTGCAAAGAGTCAGACAGGACTGAAGCAACTTAGTGCACATACTGAAGGGACTTAGTGCACGTGCATGACAAAACCCAGGAAAGCCAGTGGGAGAAATTTAGTGATGCTGAATTGGTCATGGAGGGCCAGGGGCCAAGCCTGGCATAGCTCATCTGGTCCTGCACTTGATTCAGCAGCTTCTGTAACTGTGGCACACAGTCCCCTAGAGCTGGTTTAGTGAATGGGTGGCATTGTAGTGTAGCAGTTATGTGGACACTGGGATTGGAATCCAGGCTTATAGGTCTCATTTGAAGTCATCTGCCCAACTTCTCTGCATCTTGGTATCTAACACTGATATGAACCAAGCAATCCTCTCAAAGTTTTTGTAGGAATAGCTAGGATAATATGTGCGCCAAGTCCTTGCGTGTGGTTGTCAAATGAGAGCTATTTCATATGTATGTTTGAAAATGTATGTATGTATTATTTAACTAGTCTGGAAAATGTATAAATGATAATTTCTAATACATCTGACCTAGTTTCCTTAAGCACTGTTTCTCTGCATAATTTTTTGAACCAGGGACTAGGCTCAGATTCCTGAATGCTACTACTGGTCCTGAGAGAGATGTTCAGGTAAAGCTAGTGAACTGAAATTGTGCAAAGTGGAATTCTTCCTAGAATCTATATCCTTGGGGATATTTAAATAGCAATGTCCAAGGCTGTAAACACAGCTGAGAAATGCTGTTATTGCATTTAAGAATCTCTTTTCTGTAATATTAAGACATCTTGATTTAATTGGTAAGCTACTCTGTGATAGCATTCAATTTAAATGAGGTTTGTGGAGTGGGCGATCATAAGGCAATCTTTCATGGATCAAAGACTGCTGATGAAGTCTGCCTTATTGCCATGTGTCAGAAATTAAATCACTGTCTACTGTCATGAACCGATCGATCAGATTCTCTTTTTGATGGTAGAATGCTAGTGGGGGCGGCAGGAGTAGACAAAGTGAGGATATAAAATAGAATTTTATGATTTCTATATTGTGCTGCTTACTTTATAGATTGGATAGGCTCTGTTTTACTGTACTGGGGTATTATCAGTCAGCATTTTCATATGAAGCAAAACATACTCAGAAACACACTTATAGACGCACAAACACAGGCACACATCCCAAGGCTGGAAATCTGAAGAAAATAGAAGATAGAGAAAACTGTAATTTTGTTCTCCAATGAGCCTTGGGTTTCTGTGTTTAGAATTATTTTCAGTTCTGAACTTTCTTCTGCATTGTCCATCTATTAGTAAATTAACTACAGATTCCCTTCCTTTAAAAGGAGAGATAAGTGTTCTCTGAATTTCCTGAAATCCTGGATTAAAAAATACTGTCATTGATTTCTTTGGGCTTGGATGAAGATGGAGGAGCTCATTTAAAAAGTGAAGCCTTTCAGTATTAAAGTTTCACATGAAGCTGAACTGATGCAGAATTAAAGCTTTTTTGAGAGCATGACAAAAAGAGATTGATTATGTCAGCACCCCATGTCTTGGAAATGTTTGCAAAGCATTGGACTTCTCTGGTATATATCATGACCCTGCTAGGATGCATCTCAAATTTGGTCAAATTATCGAATTGTTTTCTGTTTCTTTTTTTAAGATGGGCTTAATTGGAGCATACTTCCATGGAAAATTATGTATGCAATTACATTAACCCTGGTCACCATGGTGACATATACTGATAAGTCTGGTTGAAAATGCCGTAAGGCAGGCATACTGGGCATCATTTACTCTTAGCACAGGGGAACCTCTCTTTGCAGAACATCCTGACTTTTTTAAGTTTCCAATATCCTAGCAGATGGCCTTGGTTCTTGGAGTACAATCAGTTCTCTGTGCACTGACTCACATCTTTCAGTGGGATTCTATGGAAAGATGGTGTGTGCAGCACAGATTTGGGGATTCTTCAAAGGATTCTCAAAGCCCTCAGTAGCCAGTCAGTAGTTAAGGGGGAAATGGTGGTAAATGAGGTAGAAGCCTTCTGTGGGTGAGATAATGGTCTGGAAGGGGCTGTAAGTTTGGATTCTCATTCTGTTAATTTTCTCTGTGACCTTGCCAATGACTTTTTCTCTGCCTTTGCAGAGAAAAGTTCCCTGCTTTTGTAGGAAGGAATCATGCAAATGGTCATCCACAACCTTGAAACCACAAAATGCTATAGAGATGCCAGATTTACACCATCTAAGGTGTGATTTTCCTCTGCTCTTAGAGCAGTTACTATTTCTAGGCTCAAGTGGATCAAAGAATAGTATTATGATGCTCTAAGAAGGAAACAGGTGTTAAGCTAGGTACTGGTGTGCTTAGCTACGATTAAATAAGCTGCTGTGGCTTTAGGGACTGACTCACCCTTCATTAGAATGGCAAAGCTGTCTCATGCCGGGTTTTTGATTTTTCTCCCCCATTCAATTTGTTAGAAGTTTCTCTTTTGTGATTGGAGAAAATGACAATTATCTTCCTCTTGTGTTGTTTCCATTTTTGGTAAGCAGTCGGCAAAATTTCCATTGGATAGAATTTCAAAGGCTGTTTTTGTGAAAAATCATTCTTCTTGACACTGACAAAATGGTAGGGAGAGACTAGAGTTGGCTTTTATTTCACCAGGTTCAGTCATCTCCAAAGGCTAAATCAATGACTGTCCCATAGTTATTGCCACGATCTGCCTGTGAATGTCTAGCTTTAAAGATGTACTGAATTTTGCATTACACTGTTTTTGTCCTGTGATGCTGACTACATTCCAGTGTTGATACCGTTACCTGCGTCAGTTTCTTCGACCTCCTCCCTTATACCACTGAATTGTTTGGGCTTGGGAGGAATACAAATTATTCTTAATGCAGGGTGAACTTGAACAAAATATAGTTAAATGGTAAACTTTTCAGGAAGAGAAGTTCACACTGAGGACGTGTGTATGCAGATTTTAGATTATCTGCTCTTTTGTTTTGTATATTCTATAGTACTTTTGTATTGGTGCCAATAAGAAAGGACCAATTGAACTTCCTGTTTGGAGGGAGATAAAACAAGGTGGGAAATGCAATCTTGCCAAGGGTGCAAACTGGCCCTGTAAAGCTGAATCCAGCCCCTGTGGGTATTCTGTTCAGTTATTATAAACTTAAATACAATGGCATTTAAGTGACTTCCCAGTGTAGTTTGCTATAGTCCCCATTGCTCCTTAATGTCTTATACTCTTTTCTCACCACCTTTATTGCCGCCTGCTCCCTGAATGAGTTTGCAGTCCCTGTTGAAAGACTCATTCCTAGGAGGAAATTGTGTGTGTCTATGCTAAGGGCTTGATTTGTATGGCAGGAAAGGATATTTATGTATTGTTATTGTTTAGTCACTAAGTGTGTCTGACTCTTTGCGACCCCATGGACTATATACTCCTCTGTCCATGGGATTTTCCAGGCAAGAATACTGAAGTGGGTTGTCGTTTCCTTCTCCACGGGATCTTCCCACCCCAGGGACTGAACCTGCATTTCTTGCATGGGCAGGTGGATTCTTTACCACTGAGCCACCAGGGAAGTTCATATCTATGTATGCCAGAGCAATAATTGGAAACTGAAAGGGTAGAAAGAAAGCAAAGACAAAAGCAAAAGGCGACAGAGAGGAGAGAGAAATGGAGTGTTGCTATTCAGTGGGTATGATGTTTCAGTTATGCAAAATAATTAAGTTCAGGGGATTTTCTTGAACAACATTGCATGTGTCCATAGTTGACAATACTGTATTGTATACTTAGAACATTGTTAAGAGGGTAGAGCTCATGTTAAGTGTCCTTATCACAATAATAGAAAAAAAAGCAAAAGGCAATATATAAATGTCAGTAAAATTATAATATAAGGAAAATAAAATAAAAGTCAGTTGTCTCTTTTTCCATGAGAACTCCTGTAAAGGAAAAGAAAAAAACAAAGTATAATGATATAGGGTGCTGCTGCTGCTGCTAAGTCGCTTCAGTCGTGGCCGACTCTGTGTGACCCCATAGATGGCTTCCCACCAGGCTCCACAGTCCCTGGGATTCTCCAGGCAAGAACACTGGTGTGGGTTGCCATTTCCTTCTCCAATGCATGAAAGTGAAAAGTGAAAGTGAAGTCGCTCAGTCGTGCCCGACTCTTCACGACCCCATGGACAGCAGCCCACCAGGCTCCTCTGTCCATGGCACTTTCCAGGCAAGAGTACTGGAGTGGGTTGCCATTGCCTTCTCCAATAATATAGGGTAAAAATAGAATTAAAGAAGTAAAAAGAATTTTAATGGCAAAACACACATACACACATGGTAAGATATAATTAAGAAAAGCTATGAGGGGGCCCCAAATCTAACTTATTTAACTAGTGTGGAAAAATATAGGTACTTATAATGTAAAAACTTGGCAAAATTGAAACTATCTAATTTTAAAGGTAAAAATTAAGGTACTTTAAAATAGTTTAAAAATATATTTCTACTTCATGTACATTTCACTTGTTATAACAAGTGTTAAATTACCTTTGTAATTTAAAAAGAGAAAGAAAAAAGGTAATAGTCTTCTCTCTCTCTCTTCAAATCTATTTCTTTGAAACAGCCATTGTTGAATACATTGCAAATCCATTCACTGTTTGAAATTGTAGTAATTTTTAAAGACAATTTTCATGTTAGAGAGGGCAACTATTTGGAATATTCCCTAATCATAACAAAAAGACACTGAAACTCAGAGGCAGCAAGAGATGACCATTATGGGTGCAAAGAGTAGCGATGGAAAGAAAAGAAGGTTCCTGAACAAGCTGTTTTCCAGCCGGATTGTTGTATATTAAAGTGGTATCATAAGTGGCATTGTATTGCTTCCATGAGTTTAAATTGTATCAAGCAAAAATAAAAGACAATTAAAAAATTAGAATTTGGAAGATACATGTTTATAGGTTAGAACTGGGTCTGTGTTTTTGTAAGTAAGATTTAAAAATATCTCCTTCTGGTATTTATTATGGGTTCATAGGATGGCTGTAGATATCTCCTGTGGAATGGTTTGGAGTGTTTCATAAAGTTCTGAAAACAAAATTGCTGGGGATTATTTTTTTTTAGTCTTCAGGAAACTTGAACAAGTGCTGTGTAAGTTATAAACAGGACACCCTGAATAGTGATTTCACAAGAATGAGAAAAAAATACCTCAGCCACAAAAGTTAAAATTAGAGTAATCTGAGGCATTCACAATGCTTTGAATATCCTGTCCATATCCAGGGCTACTGATTATATTTCTAAAGAAACTTACAAAACCAGATGTCTGTCTGGCAATTGGTTTTGATGAATCTCCAAGTCTGAGCAGTGAGAAAATTTGACAGTTGTCAAAGCAGCTAGTTATTATGAGTGAGAGAGGAAATTTTCTTATCCGCAAGTTTGGAACTATTATGGGAGACTTTGCATTATAATGTTAAGTTTATAAAGAAGATTTTGGAGCATATAGTTTAAACCTCAAATTTTAAGAAGTGACAATTAATTGTCTGGGATATTGGGAAGTATTTTAATACCTATGCTACATGAAGGTAGAGAAG
The DNA here is from genome assembly GCA_006410615.1 of Neotragus moschatus. Classification (NCBI taxonomy): domain Eukaryota; kingdom Metazoa; phylum Chordata; class Mammalia; order Artiodactyla; family Bovidae; genus Neotragus; species Neotragus moschatus. The sequence goes on from SJYA01000463.1 coordinate 490,916, forward strand.
GAAATGGCAATCCACTCCAGTATTCTTGCCTGGAGAAACCCATGGACAGAGAGGCCTGGCGGGCTATAGTCCCTGGGGTTGCAGAGTTGTACACGACTAAGTGACTAACACATACACACACACAAAGTGTGGTTTTATTATCACCAGTCAAGGTGCCTTCATATTTCTTAATTTAAAGAAATTCATTTTGTTGCCAAGAATTTACATTGTGATGCTGACGTGGCTTTTAATAGTGGTTCTGAAGGCTGTGTATGCATGAGGATAATTTGGAGGTATTTTTGAAATATTGCTTGGCTCCCTCCCCACTCTTGGGGATTCTGATTTAGTAAATCTAGGTGGAATTTAGGCATCTATATTTTCAGCAAGCTCCAAGGGCAATTCTGAACCACAGTCAGGTTTGAAAAGCACTGGTTTGGGTAGCACCTGATTTAGCTCAAAGAATTTTCAAGTGTCTTTAGCTATGCAGGCAATGCTATGGACAGAGGAGCCTAGGGGGCTATAGTCCATGGGGTTGCAAAAGACTTAGCCACTAAACAACAATAAATCAGCGTAGTAGTCGTGTCCAACTCTTCGAGACGCCATGGACTGCAGCCTATCAGGCTCCTCTGCCCGTGGGATTTTTCAGGCAAGAGTACTGGAGTGGGGTGCCATTAAGACTAGAACCCTTAATAAAGGCCTTGCCACATTCTGTACATTTATAACATCTATCCCTGGAATGACTCTTACTGAGTGTAGGTTCCAGTAAATCTTCCCCATTTGCTTGTTAATTACCTTACTTGAATCTCTGCATATGCTCTGTCCCTAAATCCATTGTTCACTAATGAAAACCAGTAGCTTCTGAAATGGGTTAACTCACAATTGATAATCAGCCTAGAAAGAATGACAGATAATTCTGCTGAATGAAACTGGGGAAAAGGAGTGTGAAAGAAGCTTAAACGTGTTATTTTATTTTCTATTCAGTATCTTTGCACTTTTAGGTACTTTTCCTTTCATTAGATTGAATCTCACGCCGAATCTTGCTCTAGAGATCAGATGAATGTGGAGCTCTTTGGCTGGCAGCCCTGCTCATTGGACCTCCCTCTGACTCAGACACTGGTGTTCAGATGCCTCTCACAAACCTGAAAACTGCTGTGACCTTTAACCTTTTGTGTTCCATCTAAAGGCAATAAAGTATACTACCATGGCTTTGTCATGTTTAAATTGTCTAGTATAACTAGTATGTTCTCAAAGTAGAATTTGTCCTTGATTAAGATGATTTGTATAGAATATAAAATGCCTTTTTATCATAAACCTATCTCCAGCTTTTAGCGTGAGATTCGATTATAAAGTAGGATGAGGTGTAAAGTTTAATTTTTTTGGAAGAAGACATTCATTCAATAAATATTTTTAAGCACTTTGAAAGTACGACACAATTCAGTTTAAAAAGTGCTATTGTACTTCCTTATAAAATTGCATGATCTTTAAATTGGCAGGCCAGATATTATCATTTAAAATTGCTTCTTGAGGTTTTAACTTTCTTAGCTTTTTAAAGAAGTCAGCACCTTTAGCACAGATGGGTTATATCTGGATGAAAATTCCAGAGCCATCAGGGCTTTGGGTTGCTGTGGAAGGAAATCAATTTATTGTTCACATGAAGGTTCCCCTGGGATGGAGAAATATTGGAGGAAGTGATGCAGTCTAGAGTGTCGACTTTTCAGAGCTTTGGGGTTTGCTTAAAAGATAAGTGATCTTGGACTTTTGAGTGCTGGCTATATATATAAGAGTCTTTGGGAAGGCTGGGTGTACATAGCCTTGTAAAATGTGGCTCAGCTCACAAGGGGCTTGCAGTCTAGCTGAAAATAAATATCTGGCAGAAAGAAAACACAAGGAATCCAAATAAAGGGTTTGCACTCTGCAAAGTGCATGATGCATAATGTGATAGAAGAAATAGAAATCACCAGGTTACACACCAGACCTAGAAAAGCTGATAAATTTTTTTAGACATACTTGTGATCCTCAAAATTTACTTCCTCAAAAATTTTCTAGTGAAGCCAGGACATCAAAGAACTCCAAACTCTCCACTGTGATTGGGGTGTCTTGTTTCTATGAGAAGATTTATAGTTTTCCTGCCTTTTCAATGCTGTTTTTCTATCTTATATGCTAGAAACAAAATCTTGTTCAAGAAAATAGAAGATGAATGCATGCTCTGAAAAATATAGTATTATGCCACTCAGCTCAAATGGCCACGATTTCTTTTAGGAAGTGAAAAAAATTAAATATGTAGGTGAGAAGCATTAGATTGAAATGCTCTAGGTTACTGTTTGCTTACAAAAAATCAGAAGCAGCAATGGAAACTTCAAATGGCAGAAAAAATCAAATACCAGACACTGGAGGGACTAAGGACTGTAGATACCTAAATGGAAGATGACATAGCCTAAGAGCTTGCGCTCAGAAGAGTGACTGGCTATGTCTAAACTGTGGGTCATCACTGTGCAGGAGTGGGTACCTAACCTCTTCTAGTCTGTTTCATGTGATAGTATCTATTCCGTGAATGGTTGGGTAAAGCATTCAGCATAGTGCCTGGCACCTGGTCAGTGCTCAATAAATGTGAGCTGCTAATACCACCACCACCACCACCATCACTATCGTTCTTCCTTTCTTTCTTGAATAAGTCCATAATCTAATACTAGCACCTCCCTTTAAATAGTTTTAAAATATCCGGTACTCCATAGATTGCTGTGGGGAAATTGGAAGTGAAGTGGGTGCTGTGACCTACATGGTATTGGCAATGACGCCTCTTTTTCTATCAGTATATAAATACTACAGAGCTGAGTATACACAGTCCGAAGCTGAATTTAATTGAACTTGGGCAGTGGCATTTTTTCCTATTGATAAGCTTGTCTTTATTTGCTCTGCTTTACAAGGCACTGGGGGTGTCCAGAAATGGAAGAATCTCTTTCCAAATTTAAAATCTTCTCCTTCCTTCCTACAGTTGCTCTAGAATTTACAGCAGCACTCTAGATGGTGAACCAGGAGATTGGTTCATCTGTCCTTTCTCATTCTCTTTCCCTCGTGTTTCCTTTTTCTTTCTTTTGGCAACTGGAGCATGAAATAACTGGGCTGATCCATCGAGCTAATTAACCTCACCTGCTTCAGGGCCTTATAACCCAAAGACCTGTAGGTGATCCGTGATCATGGCAAACAGGAAGTTTTGGGGGCCATGCTGCACATTTGAAATCATTCTGTTTGAAAATGTGGGAGGAAAGCTGAGCAGCTAGAGAGTGGCATGTAGCTGCCTAATCAGAAGAAGTTGAAATGGAAAGATGTTGGAATAGAAAATCAAATGTCATTTATTCATCGGCCCACGCTTTCACAAGTACCTTCCTGGAAACCTTAGCATATTCTTTGTGGTGGTGGCCTTTTAAATGTCAATCTGCAGAAGGATTTCTGTTTTTAGCAAAGCTGATTTTGAGGGCAATTAGATGATAGTTAAAGTAAGAACCACCGCTTATTGAGCACTTGCTATGTGCCAGCTACTGTGTTCAGCACTTGCTTTGCATTATCTCATTCAATCAGGGCAATAGTCCTAGAAAGTGGGATATTATTAGCATCATTTTTGGTTGAGGCAGCTGAAGTTTAGAAATAAGTAATGTGCCCAAGGTCACAGGTAGTAAGTTGCAGAGATGAAATATGAACCTGCATTTGTCTGATTGCAAAGCCTGTGCTCATAACCACTTTCCTATGTTTCTTCATGTCTGTTTCATGGGGTACAGTTTCTACTAAAAGAGTATTTTGGTTTGCAGGTAAATTAAAGAAAATTAGGTCTAAAAAAAATTAGGTACAGACTCAGGTTAAATTCAGTGTGTTCAGCTCTATCTTATTTCCCTTGGGCTCATTTTTTTTCACTTAACATTTTTTAAAGGGATTCTTTAAAAAAAAAAAAGTTAAAATACCATGAACATCCATCTAGGTTAATACATAACTGTTTGAGTTTTAATGGCTGCATGATATGGTTTGGATATACCATAATTTATTCAATTATTCTTTTATTGATTGCATACACCATAATTTATTTAATCATTCTTTTGTTGATGGGGTCATTCACAGTATTCCAGATTTTGCCAATTAGGTAAATTTTCCACTTGAAAGCTGCTGCTGTCTGTTTCTCAGTTGCTCTGATAAAAAGGGAGTATTGGCGATGCTTGGGCAAGCAGGAGACACAAGTCCCGCAGGAAGCCCCTAGATGGCCGAGTCAGCTAGATCCTGGCCACTTGCTGTGTGACCTTGGCCAAGACATCCAGTCTCTTTAAGTCTCAATTTCTTCATGAAAAATTAGAGAAATATTGTTGCTCTCAAAGGATAACCCAGAGGACCGATGAATACTGTGTGGAGAGGTCTTAGCACAGAGCCGGGCATGGAGTAGTTGCTATACAACCCGGGCGATTGTGTCACCAGGACCCAACAAAGTGTTCTCTGATTTGAACTAGAACATGAGTTCTCTGAGCACAGAACCATGCCATTCATCTTTAGGCTGGCTGCATAACAGAGACTCCATAAATATTTGTTGATCAGAGAGGTCCGAAAACACTACTGTTCTGGGCAATATTTGTCTTTTCTTTCTTCTGATTATTGCTGGACTACAGTTCAAGAGTGTCCGGGATGGGGAAGTTAGCGGTTTCAATAGTTTTACCAAGAAAATATTTTTTCACATGGAAAGAAGACAGGGTGAAATTTTTAGAGACCTTGACTCACACTTTTTATGTGCCCAGACCATGTGTTTATGACTCCTATGCCTGCGCTCTTAACCACTAAACCACAGTGCTGTAATAATCATGATATGCTGATAGCCAACATTTACTGAACACTTGTCATGTGCCACAAACCGTGCCCAGCACTCTCTCCAAACTATCTGCTATCAGCACAACAATCCTGTGAGGAATATATCCTTATGATGCATATCTTATGGGCTTCTCTGGTGACTCAGCAGTGGAGAATATGCCTACAATGCAGAAGATGCAGGAGACACAGTTTCAGTGCCTGGGTTGGGAAGATCCCCTGGACGAAGGCATGGCAACTCACTCCAGTACTTTTGCCTGAAAATCCCATAGACTGAGGAACCTGGTAGGCTACAGTCCATAGGGTCCCACGGAATTGGAGATGATTAAAACATTCATGCATGCCCATTTTATACTTAGGGAGATGGAGACTCGTTGAGATACATCGAATTTGCCCAGGTTGGTGGGGCCAGAACCCTAACTCAGCTCTGCCCAGCACCAGAGCCCACCATGCTGATCCCATGCCAGGCAGCTGTAACTGTGAATTACTGGCTCAGTTTTTATAGAAATCTGTATTAGTAAAGATAAGGAAATATTTACTAAAATACATATGGTATTAAAAGAAGGATATACAAGGGCTAATACAGGAGAGTATTGCTTTGTCAAATTTGATGCCTCTTCTTAGATGTTAGCAGATGGGTTGTCTAAGCAACCAACTTATAATCAGTTTGTCAACAAAGTTGGGATAAGATGAGTACAATATTCAAGAGCCTGGTCTGGCTGCTTTGTGTGGATTGAGGTAGAGGTGATAAATGCTGGAAATGAGGAAAGCAGCTAAGAGACTGTTGTATCATTAGACACGAGGCAAGGAAACCTGGGATGAGAAATGTTAATGGAAATAGAAGCAAATCAGCAAGTGTGAAAAAAGTGTGTAGCAGGATTTACCAGTGGCAATTAGATCTTCATCATGGAGTGGATTGGGTGGCGGGACATGGTTCATCATCCTCAGGATGTCATTTGTCCCTGGAGTTTGGAAAGGTGTGCCTGAGTATTTCCTACTTCCCATTTTAAAACTTTAGGGAATATTCATAGGTGGTATTTCCCAGGCTCTCAGAGTGATGACCGTCATGTCCTTGATGAGGAAGTATCAATAGTTCCTTATATCTGGGGCTCGTTGGGTCCAGGGTAATGTGGTGATCTGAAGGCCATTTGTGTGAGGATCTTGTCTAAGGGTACCTCAGCCAAGAGTTCTCAGCAACAGTATCTTAGCTGAGCCAATGTGGTTCAGACCTGACCTTCTGTCTAATGGGTATAGAAAAAATGTTATCTTTAGGTCACCCAGTTCAGTCTCTGCCCCCATGAAAGCTAAATTAGAAAAACAACATAAAGGCTATGGATCAAGTCCTTGCCACTTTTAACTGTTCAGTTCAGTTCAGTTGATCAGTCATGTCTGACTCTTTGCGACCCCATGGAGTGCCGCACGCCAGGCCTCCCTGAAAATCACCAACTCCTGGAGTTTACTCAAACCTATGTCCACTGAATTGGTGATGCCATCCAACCATCTCATCCTCTGTCATGCCCTTCTCCTCTCACCTTCAATTTTTTCCAACATCAGGGTCTTTTCAAATAAGTCAGCTCTTTGCATCAGGTGGCCAAAGTATTGGAGTTTCAGCTTCAACATCAGTGCTTCCAATGAATATTCAGGACTGATTTCCTTTACGATGGACTGGTTGGATCTCCTTGCAATCTAAGGGACTCTCAAGAGTCTTCTCCAACACNTATAGTTCTTCTGTGTATTCTTGCCACCTCTTCTTAATATCTTCTGCTTCTGTTAGTTCCATACCATTTAACTGTGTAACCTTGGGTAAGTTACTTAATGTCTCTTAGCTTCAGTTTCCTCACACTAGTGTGTTATCTTCCTTGTAAGTTTCTATGTTGATTAAATGGACTCGTGTGTGTAAAGCACTTATAGTAGTGCTAGCAGCATAGCAAGTTCTTGATAAACACTACATACTGGCATTATGACTGATCTGTAAGTCAGAATTATCTTATCATTCGTACTTGCTTTCTTGTGTGCTAAGTCGCTTCAGTCATAGCTGACTCTGTATGTCCCCGTGAACTGTAGCCCGCCAGGCTTCTCTGTCCATGGGATTTTCCAGGCAAGAATACTGAAGTGGGTTGCCATGACCTCCTCCAGGGGATCGTCCCCTATTATACAGTATCCTATATATATAAATTCATACGTCAAGGACTCTCTGCGCCTCACTGCTTGTCACTTCTTCTGTCCTCTACTCCCATTCTCTCATTAAGGTTCCTGGGGAACTATATCATTAGTCAGATGGTAGCTCAAGGAACATGGAGTCAACAAATAAAAGAGGTAATTTAGGCATGTAATACTAAAGCTCTGGAAAAGTGACAAAATAGCCAAACCTCTGAGTGGTGCTTCTCTGTCTGGTAATGGAACTGTCTTGGTTTTCTCAGCTCAAATATCTCATTCTTTTGGACACTGCTACGTAAAGATATTTGCCTCTCTGAACATCATGTTCCTCTAATGCTAATCCCTGGCAGTTGACATATTCTTTCTGTTGATGTGTTAGTGTTATTCATTAAACCAAAGTCAGGGTCATCCTTGTTGTGAACCTGGTGAATGCTCTTCTTCTTTCCTTTGTCTGTTGATGGTCTTTCGTGCCTGAATGGTATCTGGCAATGACATAGCATTATAATACCATTGTGACTTTGTACAACATGTAGAAACCACTGCATACTCATGGAGCTGGAAGGAACTACAGAGATTACCTCTATCCCCCTCATTTTACAGATGAGGAACCTTCTTTAAGTAATAGGCTGAAATTCTATTAGAATCAGCAGAGAATGTGTCTGAAGGGAGTTGGGGTTAGCTCAAGGCAGCCACTTCAGCATAATAGTAGTTACTTCAATTTTTCTTCATACTGCAGTGGATTCATTAGTTATAATGAACCTATCTATCTATATATATTATAGCCATCAAATTATCTTCAGTAACTAGATAGGTGTTATTAGTTTAAACGTTTAAGACCCGCGAAAATATTTTGGTTCACTGAGCACGTCTGCCATATGCACTTAAGGAGATTCTTCACTGAATGGTAATTGTAGTAACTGCTGCCCTACTCTTGTAATATCTTCTATAAAAATAATAATTTGTTCTTCAAATGTCTCTTTCTGTGAGTTGCTCCAAGTACTTTGCAGGAATCCCTTACTTAAATCCATCCTTTGAGATGGAGTGTGGAATAGCTTACTGTGGAGTAGCTCAGAAGGAGGTGGAGAAGGGTCTCAGGAGCTCCTATAATCTGGATCAAAACCCAGTCTTGTTCAGATGACATCCTTCTTAATCACATTAAAATAAGAACTTAGGTGTCCAAGACTATTTCAATCTGTTGAATTAATAGATTCTCATTAAACTGCTCTGAAATAATAGCAGTAGATATTGTGTTAGGTGATTAAAACAAGATTGTGTTCAGTTGCTTCAGACTCTTTGAGACCCCATGGACTGTAGCCCACCAGACTCCTCTGTCCATGGGATCTTTTCAGTAAGAATACTGGAGTGATTTGCCATGCCCTCCTCCAGGAGGTCTTCCCAACCCAGGGATCAAACCTGTGTCTGCTTCATTTCCTGCATTGCAGGCAGATTCTTTACCTCTGAGCCACGGGGGCAGTCCAAGATAGGGAAGACTTATTTGGCCCTAATCTGATTATTGATAAAACCATACCCCATGACTCTTGACTATAAATCTAAGGCTTTGTCTGCTGGATTATATTATTTAGAGAAATGTTTTCCACTTTTAAGAAGTGGCCTTTACACCTTTAGATTACAAAAAATAAATTACCTATACCTCATTATATGAAGCAAGTTAGCTCTTTGAGGAATATCAAGAGACCATTTACACAGCCTGTAAAAGATAGCGCTCAATGCCATTTTGCTCCAGGAATGTTTATATAGGTAATATTTGACTCTGGCAACTGCTTTGAAGAAAGAAGAAAAGTCATTTTGGCTAGAGGAAGGGCAATTAAAAATCGACACATCATCTTTCAGGGTGTCATGTTTTGGGGGCATAATTCAACCTTTTAAAAGCAATTATGGTCACCCAGAACATCAAGGTTACCTGTAGGCAGGTCACTATAGTTATGTGGGGTGGCAATCCTAATACAATGTCATGATTTAGGAATGGCACAGGCTAGTAACCCAGCATTGCTAACCATCTTAAATCAAGGCCATGAAACTCAACTGTAACATTTCACTTCAACGCACAAACATCACATTGCTCATCTGTGTTGCAATTTTCCTTCCTCCCTGTGTTTCTTTTGCCTCTACTGCGCCTCATGTTCCTAGGTTGTGAAAACAACAGTGCCCACAAATGCAACTACATTTCCTCTCAGGTCTTAACTATAAGGATATACTTTCATCAAAATTAAAGTGAAAGTAGACTGAAAACAAGACATAGGACGTTCTACTTACTATTGGATCTGTGGCCAGTGTTCATTGAACTCATTCCTATGCATAAGAACAAGGGTTTGGGATTTTGGCAGACCTGGGATGAATCCCAGCTCAGCTACTTACTGGTTGCATGACCTTGTTCAGGTCAGTTTCCTTATCTATAAAATAAGGAGGATAATACTTGCCTCATAGCGTAATTATAAGGACTAAAGAAAAGTGTGTATGAAGTCTCAAGCTTAGGACCTAGGATAGAGGGTTTTTCAGTACATACATCTTTCTGTGTGTTTCAAATCACTGTATGCCTGAATATCACCTGCAGTGTGTATGAAAGCTTCAGATTCTTATACTCACAGCCATCCCCTGCCAAGGCTTTGGGAGCAGTAAATCTGATTAAAGCCTAGAAACATACAGTTTTACAGATAGATGATCTGAGGCTCATAGTTAGGAAAATCATGCTTCAGGTTCTAAGCAAATGGGCTGTATAATGAGTTCTTCAAACTTTTCTGGGTTATGGTCAAATTCCCTCCGTTTTTCAGAGGCAGAAATTATAACTTTCAGGGGTTACTTCACTGACTGCAAATAGCTAGTAGTAGAAAATTGGGTGTTGTGGAATGTAGTCACTTACCACATGTTATTGGTCACCTTCTCTCTGGCAAACCCTCCCCTGCTGCTGCTGCTTGTGCTAAGTCATTTCAGTCGTGTCCCACTCTGTGCAACCCCATAGACGGCAGCCTACCAGGCTCCCCCATCCCTGGGATTCTCCAGGCAAGAATACTGGAGTGGGTTGCCATTTCCTTTTCCAATGCATGACAGTGAAAAGTGGGGATAGACAAAGCAGGCATGAAGGTGGAGCACTCAGTGACCCCTGCCTTTCCCAGGCACCCAGGGCTCCACTTCCCAGGACAGCTCTTTTTCAGCATCACGGTGACTCTGTCAAGTAGGTCTGTAGATTCTTCAAGTCCCCACTTTCTAGGATTTCTACTCTTGCTTCACAAATATGCTGGGTCTTGAGAGAAACTGTTTCAGAGGGAGAAGAGCTGGAAGTTTCCACTTTGTTGGAACCAGACCCCGCATTCTTGGCTAGAACCAGGAAGTTACTTGTTCTTATCATCCAGTGTGGGGCAACAGATGTAACCTCTCACTTTCGAGGTTGCACCGTTAGAGGTAAAGCCTTTTAATGCCTAGAGGCAAGGTCAGGTCTCTAGAAACAAAACAATAGCTGTCGAGGACATGTCTCACAACTGGCTCAGTGGGTGGTATCTCCAGGTCTCACTTCCCTATTCTATCTTGATTCCAGCTACCCATATAAGTTTCATGTTGCCACCTTCCCTGTGAGTGTACCAGTCACTAACCACACTCTCTTTTCTTCCACTTGAGGCAAGGATAGTCCGACATGTTGGCAAGTTGGAAACTATCAATTTTGGCCTTATTTGACTCTCCAGCCATGTTTTAAGTTTGGTGACCACATATAGTCTGAGGCTTAGCTGCTCTGGGGGGAGCAGTCACAAGTGGTCCAGGGCGTTGTGTTATTATTGGGTTGTGTCCCACGGAGAGTTGTGCTCAGGTGTCCTTGAGAGATAGCATGATAAATGGTGAGAGAACTGGGCTAGGGGTCAGTAGTGCTTGCGAAAGCCCCTCTGCACCAGGCAGCTGCCCCACTTTGGCCAAGTCTCCTGTCCTTCTAGAGAATTCCAACTCTTCTTTCGGTCCAGGACTGCTGTCGGGCAGGAGCAGACAGTGTCTGCACTGAGTTCTTTTCCGACACACTTTGACTCAGGTTCCTGAGCCCTTGTCCCCAGTTATGGATCCTCAAGGTCTGTCCTCTTGATCATGACCCTTTGCTTGATGAACCTATGGAACTATCCGCTTCCTTCTTCCAGCTTGCACTGGCCTCTCTTCTCTTGGATTTGGTCACTGGGCTGTTTAGTGTCTCGATAGATCATCTGCTCTGTTGCCTGCCTTCCCATCCCACCCAAGCTCTGTCCCACTGGGGTCCAAAGTCAGACGAGGCAGAACGGCATTCCTCTCACTGTCTCCCCCTCTGCCGCTCTCTTTCCTCCTTTGTTCCAGAGAAGAGCACCTGCATCCACCCCCCACCCCCAATGTGCTTTACCACCTTTTCTTCAGGGCCCCACTGAGAATCAGATGAAGATTCTGAAGGAAAATGTGTCAGTGCTGAGGCTGAATATGAATCTGATCTTCCTAATTCTCAGATCTGAAAATAATATGTATTTTCTGAAGAAAGTAGACCATTATCTCAATTATCACCTCTGTAAAATTGCTAGCGGTCAGAGGCCCAGGAAATGACTTTGCTCTGACTATGTGTGATATGCAAATGCAGTGAATTCATGGCTACTGAGACCCCGGCTTTAAAATCAGCTCTTTGTGAATCAAAAGCAGCCAATATTCTGTAAATCCTCCCCAGACAGGGTTTCGTACAGAAATACTGGCAGACTCTGTAATGACTGTGGCCGCTTTGATATGAGGATGTAGTCAATATCTCAGAAAAAAGACTTCAAATTTCTACCTTCAGCAGTATAGAGAGGAGGGGAGGAAGTACTCGATGTTCCCATGTCTGTCTGACTCAGCGACCAAAATGCTTTATAATTTTTTAATTGATTCGTCTGGACAGAGTCCATTCCCTGTAGAACTCATAGATCTCCATTTACATAGGAGAGAAAATTGTAGTCATAGCCCCACGGCTGCTTGAAATTCCATTATTGATGTGATGAGCTCTTTGTTCCCCGTTTTGATACAGAGAAGATATTGACTGAGGAAAATGTACGAAATATATCTTTCTCCACTAATAACCGAGAAGTGGTAGTGGTGATGTTTGTTAATTCCAGATTTGTTTTGCTTTGCCAAATGCATTTGCCATTAATTTCACTCAGGCCATGCAAAACTCTCCATCAGCAACATGCAGAAACAGAGGTAAGATTGTCGAGCGGTTGCCAGAATTTGTGTTGATGCTACTTGAGGCAGATATAAGAGAGAGAGAAAGCAAAAGCAATACATTGTGCTGGGGCGCCGGAGCCATTGGCAGGGAAGTGTGCTCTGAGCTGACCCTTTCCTCCCCGAGCCCAGCCAGCTGACCCTCAACTTCCCCTTCAGTTCCCACACCTAACTAGTCAGCAAAACCATACATGGGTGATCTTGATTTGAAGAGAGAAAGAAATTGGGTCTTGAAGTCTCAGAGCTGAGGTACTTATGCAGTAAACTCTAAGCGGCATTTCATTTTTAACTAGCTTCATGTCTCCCTTGGTTTCACAACAACTCAAAGAAAATACTTCAGGAAGAAAGCAGAGCTGCTGGAAATTATGGGCAGTACCTGTCGACTGAATGAACTTGACACAGCTTTTTCCCCATTGTTTTGACAGGATTGCATTTCACTTTATGCAGCTGGGGGTACGCTCTGCCTAACTGTGATGTTCCTGTCTTTCCCTGGCCCAACCAAGGGCCCCTTTGTAAGATCACTTTGTCACCAATACTACACATTTTGGCACTTTGTGTGGCCTTGTATTGCTGTTTCATGTTTAATACCTTCACAGCATTTAATGTTTTTTACTATAGAAAGACAGTATTCTACTAAAGGGAGATTATTTGACTTTGGTTTTAGACTATAAGCTGCAGTCAGCTGTGAAGAAGTTTGGGAGCAAATTTGCAGCCCACCTCCAGCTAAGTGGATAGAATTGTGTGGTAGACACTGGGTCACGGCCCTATTCCTGGCTTTAGAGTGTGCTTTCTTTTTCTTCCTCTCCTTTCTCCTTGTTGTCTGTCTCTTCTAAACCTCTTTCAATCCTTTTAGGGATTAGGCCGAGTATAAATAACCTTCCATACGCTAAGCCAGAGGTCAGCACAGGTGCTTGCAGCCTCCAGGTAGGTAATGAAATGACTCAGCTCAGGGTAAAGGGCATGGCCTGTCTCCTCGCAGCACCAGGCAGCAGTGGCCACACTGGAAGGAGGGCTTGTTATTGCCAAGTTTTTAGATTTTTCAAAACAAGTCAGAATCTTAAGTAAACTCTACAATTTTTTAAATATAGCAATTCATGTGCGTGTATGTATATTTTATATATATATATTCCTATGTGCACCCCCGACCGCCCCCTCCCTGCCCCGGTATTTAGCTGTCACAGTGCACCACTGGTTTGCACTATCTGTGTTAGAATTTTATTTGGTAGCTACCCGATTGTAATAGGATTGACCGTCCTACTGTGGCTCTCTGCGTATAAAGCCATGCATATCTGGTCACTTGCCAAGTGCTGTTTGCTGATCAGCAAAAGCTGCTGAAGGATTCTGAAAGAACAGAAAAAAGGAAAGCTAATTGCTTAGTTCCATAAAGACCATGGACTGTCACATTCGCTGTGAATATACCTGACACAAAATCCTGGACCTTGCTAATGAATGCTGTCTTCTCTCCCAGGCTCTAGCTGCTCGAGAATGTATGTGTGAGGCATTCAGTTAGAGTCGTAGCCGTCTTGCCAGTGTCGGAATCCCTCTGAGGCTTTATCATTCTAGATAAGGGATTTATCTAGATAAGGGGGCATTTACAGTAGTGCTCTCCGAATGCTGGCTCCTGAGAAAATTTCTCTGACCTATAGCTGACACTGTGAGAAAAACCAAGTATTGCATGAAGTTAAAATTATTAAACTTATTTTGATATTATATACTTGTTATTTCCCCAGAATGTGCCGAAACACCCTGAAGAGTGCCTTTGCTCAACATAATTAAAAACTGACAACCTCAGAACGGTCCCCCCCCCACCCTCTTTCTTTCTAGATTGTGTTGGTCTCTGAAATGGAAGTCTTTGACCAGACTTGCGCAAGGCCTTTAGCTGATGGAAGGTGCAGAGAGGAGGGGAGAGGGGCAGGGAACTCCAGTGCAGGAAGACCACATCCATTCTTAGTGAAAGTGATCGCATTTGTGAGGGGGGCCTGTCCTCATTCAGTCCACGCTTGGAAGAAATTTACCTGAAAAATGTTGCAAGCAGGTTTTTGTTTTCTTGTTGGCGGGGGCGGGGAGGGAGGCTGCTGGTGATATTGACCTTTTCTAGTTTTGGAAGGAGAATGTATGACTCTTGAGAAACAAAAGATCTTATTGTCAGCATGTTTGCATTCAGCAAACACACCTGGAATGGCCCCATCCAGGGATGATGGGCTCAAAGAACATGGATGATACCTAATGTTGACCTATTTCATGTGAGAGTTGCCGAGCCTGATTTTTGGAATTGGCTGCCATGTTTGTTTTATAAATTGACCCTCATATCTATTCTCTAATTGATGGCTGTGGAAGAGAAGTCTCCCTCTTGTTTATACTCCTGTCTCCGTGGGGACATAAGGATCGGCCTGCTTATTAAATAAGTGTATCCCTAGTCCTTGTTGACTTGGCAAGTTACTTTCTTGCTGAGAATTTTGCAAGCTGTAGAGTGAGTGTAAAGTGCTTTGCTATAATGGGAAAGGTTAGAAAAGAGGATCCTATGTCCATTTTTAAAAACATTACTCATTGTCTGCACCAGGTCTTAGTTGAGGCATGTGGGATCTTTAGTTGCACCATGTGAACACTTAGCTGCAGCATGTGTGATATAGTTCCCTGACTGAGGATTGAACCTTGGACCGCTGCATTGAGAGCACAGAGTCTTAGCCACTGGACTTCCCTATCTCCATTTTGAAGTGATACTTAAGCATTGTCACTCCTTAGAACCAGAAGCACTTATTCTTGGACTGAGAGAAATTATTCATAAATTCAAAATTAGTCACAGTAATTTATTGAGGACCCTTTTTATCCCAGGATCTATTCCAGGCACTGGAGCTATAAGCAATCACTAGATAAAACAGATCCAAAGGTCTGTCCTCAGTGATCTTATGCTCCAATGGGACAAAAGAGACAAAATCAAAACAAAATCAAATCTACAACACAGGAGTACTATTGCATAGTATGTAAAGAGGAGACAATTCTGTGTGGAAAAGAGCCAGTTCACAGTGATTAGAAGCATGGGAAAAGAGATTGCTACTTAAAACAGAGTGGTCAAAGCAGATGCACCTGACGAGGAGACATGGATGGCAATTTTANACTTTGGCCACCTGATGGGAACAGCTGACTCATTTGAAAAGACCCTGAAACTGGGAAAGATTGAGGGCAGGAGGAGAAGGGGACAACAGAGGATAAGATGGTGGCATGGCATCACCGACTCGATGGACATGGGTTTGGCTGTACTCCGGGAGTTGGTGATGGACAAGGAGGCCTGGTATGGTGCAGTTCATGGGGTCACAAAAGTCGGACACGACTAAGGGACTGAACTGAACTGAGGCAGTGCCTAATAACCATCTCGAGGTCTTTCCTGGACAATACTTTAGTTACACATTCTGTTCTCTCTCTTTACTCCAGATGTGTTTTCCTCCTTATTCTTTTTTTTTTTTTATTTTAAACATGACTGATTTACCATATTGTGTTAGTTTCAGGTATATAGCAAAGTGAATCCATTATACATTTATATATTTCTTCATATTATTTTCCATTATAGGTTAGTACAAGATATTGGATATATTTTCCTGTGTTATACAGTAAATCCTTGTTGCTTTCTTATTTTATATATCATTGTTTGCATATGTTAATCCCATACTTCTGATTTATGTTTCCCCTCCTTAGCTTTCCCCTTTGGTAACCATAAATTTGCTTTCTATGTTTGTAAGTCTGTTTTTGTGTATCTTCCATTAAGTTCACCCATTTTATTTTTTCCTTAATTGATGGTTTCTTAGTATTTAATAAAATTATCCCTCCAACACTTACATATTTGAAAAAAAACAGGGGAGTATGTTGACTTATATATCTGCATGGTTCACTGATAATGGACCAGGATTGGTTTGATTCAGCAGTTTAATAGTATCATTGTGGCACCAATTTCATTCTTCCTTTTGAGCCTAAGATGTATTTCTTTGTTGGGAGGAAAATGGCTAAAGTGATTCCAGGCTTTATGTTTGCATACCGTATCTTCCAGAAGTAGATACTGTTGACTTTGGGTAGCTTCTGAGAATATAAAAAAATCTTTCTCTCACAATAAGTGATTTCCCTGGTGGTGCAGTGGTAAAGAATCTGCCTGCCAGTGCATGGGGACACAAAAGACATGGGTTCCATCCTTGGGTCAGGAAGATCCTCAGGAGAAGGAAATGACAACCCACTCCAGTATTCTTACCTGAAAAATCTCATGGACAGAGGAGCCTCACAGGCTAAAGTTATGGAGTTGCTAAGAGTTGGACGCAGCTGAGCACAAGACAAAACTCTCCTGTAATAATGCCCATCAAACCTCTCAAAACATCATATTGGTCTTTGTTGGATACCACAAGTCCATTAACATCATTTTATAACTTTAAAATATATATACCATATAAGATACATGGAGAATGGTGGTTTAGTTGGTAGATCATGTCCACCTCTTTGCCATTTCTTGGACTGTAACCTATCAGGCTCTTCTATAGGAATCAAGATTGCCGGGAGAAATATCAATAACTTCAGATATGTAGATGACACCACCCTTATGGCAGAAAGTGAAGAACTAAAAAGCCTCTTGATGAAAATGAAAGAGAGTGAAAAAGTTGGCTTAAAGCTCAACATTCAGAAAACAAAGATCATGGCATCTGGTCCCATCACTTCATGGGAAATAGATGGGAAAACAGTGGAAACAGTGTCAGACTTTATTTTTCTGGGCTCCAGAATCACTGCAGATGGTGACTGCAGCCATGAAATTAAAAGATGCTTACTCCTTGGAAGAAAAGTTATGACCAACCTAGATAGTATATTCAAAAGCAGAGACATTGCCGACTAAGGTCCGTCTAGTCAAGGCTATGATTTTTCCTGTGGTCATGTATGGATGTGAGAGTTGGACTGTGAAGAAGGCTGAGCGCCAAAGAATTGATGCTTTTGAACTGTGATGTTGGAGAAGACTCTTGAGAGTCCCTTGGACTGCAAGGAGATCCAACCAGTCCATTCTGAAGGAGATCAGCCTTGGGATTTCTTTGGAAGGAATGATGCTAAGGCTGAAACTCCAGTACTATGGCCACCTCATGCGAAGAGTTGACTCATTGGAAAAGAGTCTGATGCTGGGAGGGATTGGGGGCAGGAGGAGAAGGGGACGTCCAAGGATGAGATGGCTGGATGACATGACTGACTCGATGGACATGAGTCTGAGTGAACTCTGGGAGTTTGTGATGGACAGGGACGCCTGGCGTGCTGTGATTCATGGGGTCACAAAGAGTCGGACACTACTGAGCGACTGAACTGAACTGAACTGATGGGATTCTGAAAGCAGGAATACTGGAGTGGGTTGACCTTTCTATCTCTATGGAAAATAATATGCAAACTCTCATCTAGTTTAAGAAATAGAGTATTACCAGTTCTGTTGGAGGCCCCTTCTAAACCTCCCTAGTTGTGCCTCCAACATTCACTAACTGAGCTAAGATTTCTTTGTGTTTATTAATATCTTGCTTTTTAACATAACTCTAGTCCATAGATATATATTCCTAAATAATATATTGTTTAATGTGTAATTTTGAATTTTTATTAATGATATAATTTATGTATATTCTTCTGCAACTTGCTTTTTTCATTCTGCATGGCTTGTGAGGTTTGCCGTTTTTGAAGGACATTTTTGCTTTGATGTAGCATTTCATTGTATAATTAAACCACAGTTTATTCATCTGTCTACCCTTGAGGAACCTTTTTTTTTGGTTTCAGTTGAAGCCTATCATGAATAATGCTTCCAAGCAGCTCTCTTGTACATTCTGGTGCCTGCATGGAAGGATTTCCCCAAATATACATATGTATAGTTAAGAATGACATTGCTGAATGAGATCAGGCACAATTTTTAATGTTACTAGATAATGCAAAATTATTTTCTAAAAAGGATTAAAATAATCTCCAATATGCATAAAATAGCAGAAATCCTGTTATTTCACATATTTTTTTCCATTCTTGGTTTGTCAGAATTTTGAATAGTTACCAAATTGGCCTGTGAAGATTACATTTTGTGGTTCAGTGTGCATTTTTGACACTGAATTAATTACGTTGAGAAGATTTTCATTTGTTTATTGGTAGTTTTATTTCCTCCTTTCTGAAATATCTCTTCACATCTTACCTATTTTGCTATGGTGTGGTTTTATTCTTCTAAATTGATTTGTAGAACTTCTTATATATTCTGCTTATAAAATAAGTGTCAGTTATTTATGTTGCAGTTTCTGCCCTCATTTTGTGATTTATAGTTTTACTTTTTGTATTTTTTAAAGTAATGTCTGTCAAATTTAAAAAATTAAGATGATTAAATATATCAAACTGTTCCTTATGGTTTATAGATTGGTGTCTTATTATTAAAATTATTTTCTCCCAAATTACTTCCTAATCCAGCTCCATCATACACACACACACATACATAAGAATATTACCTATTTTAATTGATCTTGCATGAAAAAGGAGCACCATTCCATTTATTTTTTGAATATGATTGTTATATGGTCTCAGCACCACTTATTTCCCCCAGTGATCTGCAATGACTTCACTGTTATCTACCAAGTTTCCATATGTGTGTGGATTCATTTCTGGACTGTTGTGCGCCATTATCTGTGTGTCTGCGTCAATATCATAATGTCATTGGCTTTTATGCCATTATAGTGAGCTTTAAATTTGATTAGGCACCAGCTTTTCTCCTTCTTGGAGAAGGAAATGGCAACCCACTCCAGTATTCTTGCCTAGAGAATCCCATGGACGGAGGAACCTGGTGAGCTACAGTCCATGGAGGTCACAAAGAGTTGGACACGACTGAGCGACTTGACTTTCACTTTCACCTTCACCTTCAATACCTTTTTCTTCAGGAGTGCCTTGGCCATTCTTGGCTTTTTGCTATTTTGCATAAGTTTTATTATTGGCATGGAAGTTTCCAGTATTTTTATTGAATTACATTAAAATTATAGATTTGAGGGAGCACTGGAATCTTTATAATTTTATATATTGAATCTTTCTATCTGTAGCTTTATCTACTCATATCTTTAAGGTCTTCGTGTCCTTAGGTGCTATTACAAATGATGTCTTTCAACATCACACTTTCTAATTATTGCTAGGCATTTTTCTCACTGAACTTTAGTGTTTACATAAGACAAGAACAGCCTTTGATATTTTCTTACCTCCACTTTCTAATGAGCACAAATCCATGTGTCAAAGAATGTTAGAGTTTACTTACTTGTCAGAAACGAGAAGGAACAAAAGTTTTTTAAAATGGAGAACAATACAATTTAGAAGTAATTTAAATTAATTTGTCTGCCACACCTATATGATCTTACCCTCACCTCTCAGTGAAAGTGTTAGTTTGCTCAGTCGTGTTTGACTCTTTGCAACCTCATGGACTGTAGTCCAACAGGTTCATCTGTTCATAGAATTCTTCAGGCAAGAATACTGGAGTGGATAGCCATTCCCTTCTCCAGGGTATCTTCTGGACTCAGGGATCAAACCCAGATCTCCTGCATTACAAGCGGATTCTGTACTGTCTGAGCCACCAGGGAAGCCCGCCCTCACCTCTCAAGGTAGATGTTATTCCTGTTTCAATGATGAGGAATCCAAGGTTTAGAGGAGCCAAGTAACTTGCTTGAAGTTAATGTGTTTATGGCAAAGCCAGGATTTAAAAGTAAGGGAATTTCACTCCAAAATGGTTTTACTCATCATTTTGTGCTTTCCCTCAGGCAAAGAGTATGTTCAGAATTTTCTAAGCGCTGAATACAATGACTGGAATGAATAATTCATTCTATAGTCCAATTATGTGACATTCCACCCCCTCCCCAAAGTCAGCAGAGGTTTGATTGCACTCTGTTCCATTCCTCTTGTCTCTGTTGCTGGCTGAGGAGACCAACTGGCCCCTAGGGAAGAGTTTTTACACACCTGAGGAAGCAGATAGCAGACATCACTGGCACGCTTCCCTTAGACTGCTTGTCAATGTGCACAGCCAGTCTGGGGAACTGAAATAGTCATGCGGAAGTCTGTGTGGAGTCTTTTAATATTTTCTTAAACAGTCAGTGATGGAAGACTCTGATAACAACTCAAGTAAAAGCTTACGGCTGTGAAAAATCTCCTCTGTGGATTCGACTGGGAAGGATTCTCTGCTGAATATGGCCTGCCTGCCTGAGCCCAGCGTTCTTTGGTGAGAAAATTACCTCGAGTCATCTGGCCATCTGTGATCCTCATGGGTGAAATCGTCCGCTGGAAGACACAGTTATTATCAATCAACCTGCACTATTCAGCAGGCCTCGGGAGCTTTGGTGGGATGTTGTTACAGAAGATACGGGAGGAGCCTTTGTGGGGAAGAGATGACTAGAGATCTTGATGGCTTGTTGGAGACAGGTAGTGGCCATTACCAAGTGAGTGCAGCATTTGAAAGCGCTGGCTTCAGCTGTGGTGCCCGGGGTGACGTCTGCCAGCTGTCCAAGGCAGCAGTGGAGTCCGTGGGGGCCATGGCCTCCGTCAGTCTCCCTGCTTTTTAGAGCCAGAGCACAACTGTGATTCCTGCACCAGCCATGCTGACCTCAGGGGCCTCACCTGGGTCTCCTCACCTGTGCCGCCTCAGAATCCAAAAATGAAATAGGAAGAATTAGGTTGAAAGTTTCCAAACAGAGATGTGATTTCAGAAACATGGTAGATATATGGTATTTGGCCAGAAGAGTTCTAGATACTTTCCTACCGTAAAAGCTTTTGAGAAAGCAGATGGTCAGGAATCATTTTTTTTCTGTCTCCTCTCTTGCCTCTCCTCACTCCTCTTCTGCACATTCTCCTGTCAGCTGTCCTTTTTGCCATTCCCCCCCTCCCTCCCATTTCTCTTTCTCTTTCCTTTGCTTCCCTCTGTCTCCTTTTTTCTCCCCTCTACCACTTGTTATGTTCTGAGTCAACAATGCCCAAGTAGAAATTTGGGAACAATACCAGACGTCCTTTTTGTATATATTTCATCAGGTGTTTAAGTCTTTGGTGTGAGTAAACCAAGAATACGTTCTTAAAAATATGTTGCCAATAAAGAAACACTGGACTGCTGCTCACAGATGTCTCTGTTTTCATTTTAGAACTACGGAGTCCTTTCCAGTTCGGGTACATGAATTATGTTTTTTGTATGATTCTTTCAGCACTTACTATTTTTAGCAAATGAATACCTAGTGTGCTATTCTGGGAGCTAAATTCATAATCATTTCGAACAAGGGTGAGGACTGTGGTCTTTGGTTGGCATGTCCTTCAGTGATGCCACCAGTGACAGAAGATTGAGTTGGCGGCACCATTGGCAGTGGCAGGGGCTGGTCCTTTGTACTATTGCTAAGGGTTCTTGTAAGAATGAAGTGAAATAATGGGCACAGAATTGAGAATGAAGTAAATGGCAGCTGTTATCACCATTATTAATGTTATATGCATGGTGTGGTACAAAGATTTGGATTNTTATCAATCAACCTGCACTATTCAGCAGGCCTCGGGAGCTTTGGTGGGATGTTGTTACAGAAGATACGGGAGGAGCCTTTGTGGGGAAGAGATGACTAGAGATCTTGATGGCTTGTTGGAGACAGGTAGTGGCCATTACCAAGTGAGTGCAGCATTTGAAAGCGCTGGCTTCAGCTGTGGTGCCCGGGGTGACGTCTGCCAGCTGTCCAAGGCAGCAGTGGAGTCCGTGGGGGCCATGGCCTCCGTCGGTCTCCCTGCTTTTTAGAGCCAGAGCACAACTGTGATTCCTGCACCAGCCATGCTGACCTCAGGGGCCTCACCTGGGTCTCCTCACCTGTGCCGCCTCAGAATCCAAAAATGAAATAGGAAGAATTAGGTTGAAAGTTTCCAAGCAGAGATGTGATTTCAGAAACATGGTAGATATATGGTATTTGGCCAGAAGAGTTCTAGATACTTTCCTACCGTAAAAGCTTTTGAGAAAGCAGATGGTCAGGAATCATTTTTTTTCTGTCTCCTCTCTTGCCTCTCCTCACTCCTCTTCTGCACATTCTCCTGTCAGCTGTCCTTTTTGCCATTCCTCCCCTCCCTCCCATTTCTCTTTCTCTTTCCTTTGCTTCCCTCTGTCTCCTTTTTTCTCCCCTCTACCACTTGTTATGTTCTGAGTCAACAATGCCCAAGTAGAAATTTGGGAACAATACCAGACGTCCTTTTTGTATATATTTCATCAGGTGTTTAAGTCTTTGGTGTGAGTAAACCAAGAATATATTCTTAAAAATATGTTGCTAATAAAGAAACACTGGACTGCTGCTCACAAATGTCTCTGTTTTCAGTTTAGAACTACGGAGTCTTTTCCAGTTCGGGTACATGAATTATGTTTTTTGTATGATTCTTTCAGCACTTACTATTTTTAGCAAATGAATACCTAGTGTGCTATTCTGGGAGCTAAATTCATAATCATTTCGAACAAGGGTGAGGACTGTGGTCTTTGGTTGGCATGTCCTTCCTTGATGCCACCAGTGACAGAAGATTGAGTTGGCGGCACCATTGGCAGTGGCAGGGGCTGGTCCTTTGTACTGTTGCTAAGGGTTCTTGTAAGAATGAAGTGAAATAATGAGCACAGAATTGAGAATGAAGTAAATGGTAGCTGTTATCACCATTATTAATGTTATATGCATGGTGTGGTACAAAGATTTGGATTCAGATCAACCTCTTGTTCAAATTCCGACTCAGTCACATGCTAGCAAGTCACTTTATTCTATTTGAGACTCTGTTGTCTTTTTTGTAAATTGAGATCAAGAGCACACATTTATAGTTCGCTCATAGAGATGAACGAGATCATATGTGAAATCATCTAATACAAAGAAAATGCTCACTGAAATGGCCTTTTTTCTCCCCACCTAAGATGACGTGTTTTGTAGATTTGACTCTTTAATAGCATAATAACCCTTCACTATTATTATGTTTTTACCCCACTTTCTGGGCTTCCCAGCTGGCTCAGTAGTAAAGGACTCGCCTGCCAATGCAGGAGACACAACTTTGATCCCTGGGTCAGGAAGATCTCCTGGAGGAGGAAATGGCAACCCACTCTACTATACTTGACTCGAGAATCCCATTGACACAGGAGCCTGGCAGGCTATAGTCCATTGGGTTGCAAGAGAGTCAGACATGACTCAGATATTAAACAACAATAACCCCATTTTACAGATAGGGATGCTAAAGCACAGAGAGGTTTAATAACTTGCCCAGAGCCATAAGGATAGTAACTGGCAGAGCCACTGTTACTTGTGTGAAGTACCTGATTGTGAGCTTTCATCCTTTTAATTGAAGATGTCATTACCCCGAGACATTGCCTAGAATCAGTTGGGATTTTTCTCTTGAGTCTGTAAATTTTCCTAGGAATAAAACAATGTGAAACAAAAGCACACTTAATTATGAGTTCATTCTCTGTATTCATGGAGTAAAGGGGTGAGTGGATTTTGTTTCATTCCAGTCTGAGAGAGGCAGCGGATTGCAGCCCCAGCCGCTTGTCAGTGGTGAGTCTGGCCAGACAGTGACGCCTGCAGCCTGTGGGGCAGAGCCGGCGCCAGCTGCTGCGGCCCTGTGCCTGCGCTTCTCATCTGCACAGAGTGCGCGCAGTGTTCAAAGGCACACAGATGGGAACTCAAGTGGGGCCAAGATCACTGGGAAAACCACTGGAGAGTGAAGCCAAGCCAACAGACAGCACCCTTCTGTTTAACCAGAACTCGGGAGCCAGGTCCAGAGGATAATGACTACAAACTGGCTGTGGTTTGGGTTTATTCAGCATCTTGTTCTCATTTTCAAATGTTTGGTCCTTGGGAAGGCCCCAAACCTCACTTTGCCACACAATTATACTGCCGATTTAGGAGCTTTCAAAGAAAATGGCCTACATGCATTATTTTTGAAGATCATTAACATGGTTTTAGGCACAATTGACAGTCAGAAGAGGGAGGGAGAGACTGTGTATTGAGCACACAGCAGCTGGTGGGTGCCTCGACAGCATTTCTGCTTGTGTTCGCTGGACTGATGACACGAGAGAAGCAGAAATATCTTCAGCAGTAATGGCAAAGGAAGAAAAAGGTTAATGCAGAGGGTGGGATGCATGCAAAGTGGAAATGGAAAAGGTGGCATGCCTCGAAACCTTTTTGATTCCAAAATTCATGTTCTCAAGTCATCTGAAGTGATTAGAAACAATATATAACCACCTTGTGTGAGAAGACGAGAATCATATTATGTGTGTTTCTCATTTTTTCTCTCTCTTTCTGCTTGCTGAAGGAGTTCAGCTTTATTTGTTCAATTCAATTCCTTTCCTTCTTTTGGTCCTGCCTTGAGATACTGGTGTTATTAAGCTTTTGTATGGATTTTAGGGTAGAGAGAGACAGTAAGAGGTTAATGGACACAAATACATTTTCATATTCTATTTCTATTTTATGTAACATAATTATATAATTTCATACATGATATATACATAGACAATATAAAATGAGATTATGCCATATTTAATCTTTATAAAAATCTGTTTGAACTTTGAAGTTTATTATGAACATCTTGCCATGTCAAATGTTTAAAACTACACTATCATTAATATTGCCTAAAACTCTATACTAACCATATGCTAAAACTTTATTGGATATTTAGGTCATTTCCAGTTTTTAGCTTTATCAACACTGTTGCAAGAAAAATTTGGAGAAAAAAATTGTTTTAAGTGGCACAAATTCCTATTTTTCAAGGAAAAGTTTTATTTATTTATTTATTTTAAAATTTTAAGTGAGAGGCATTATCTGTATTTTCAAGATAATTGTTTTTAAAGTACTAGAAGCATTCTTGCAACAGTGTTTTATGGAAGAACCACTGTGTTGAAATCATAGAAATGGCACTTGCTTCCATGGATTTTCCTCTGCCCTGTAGTGACCCCTGAGCCTCCACAGTACCTCAGAATGCTCCAGGACTCTGAGCTAGGTTGTAACTTTGCTTTCTGTGATGTTAGTATTTGCTTATGTTACACAGGACTGAAAATTTGTTTTTTGCTTGCAAAGAAGAAAGTCTATTTTCTTTTTCTAAGTCACGTTGTTTTATTTAATGTTTATTTTTATTTGTTTATCTATTGGACTTCACCAGGTCTAAGTTGCAACATGTGTGATCTTTATTTGTGGCATGCAAACTCTTAGGAACTCTTAGCTGTGGCATGTGGGATCTAGTTCTCTGACCAGGGATTGAACCCGAGCCCCTTCTATTGGGAGCGTGGAGTCTTAACCACTGGACCACCAGGGAAGTCCCTTCACACTGGGATGACTCTGAGGGATGGGATAGGGAGGGTGGGAGGGGGGTTCATGATGGGGAACACATGTACACCTGTGGCTGATTCATGTCAATGTATGGCAAAAACCACTGGAATATTGTAAAGCAATTAGCCTCCAATTACAATAAATAAATTAAAAATATATATATTTTTAATTGGAGGATAATTGCCTTACAGTATTGTGTTGGTTTCTGCCATATATCAACATGAATCAGCCACAGTATACATATGTCCCGTCCCTCCAACCCCCTTCCCATCTCCCTCTCCACCCCCCACCCCAGCTGTCACAGAGCACTAGGTTGAGCTCCCTGTATCACACAGCAAATTCCCACTTGGAACAGGTTGAGTTTTGATGTACTACTTAACGAAACACATTAAAAATAATGTTCATTTTTTTATATTATAATAGAGCCTTTATATTTAAACAAATTCAGACATGTTCAGGCAGTCTGGGGTAGAGCTCCCTGAAGGATTGATATGTGTGAGCAGAACAGGAAGCCCACTCACTTTCCTTTGTCCCATCAATTTAGAGAGGGCCCCAGGGATCAGGACCTATGTGTCTCCTGAAACCAACAATGTAAAGAAAATCTGGCTTGGCTGGTACAACTAGCCTTCTCCAAGTCTTTTTGTTTTTTAATAATTTTATTTATCTATTTATTTTTGGCTGTGCTGGGTCTTCATTGTTGTGCAGGCTTTTTTCTAGTTGCTGTGAGTGGGGACTATACTCTAGTTGTGGTGAACAGGCTTCTCATTGCAGTGGCTTCTCTTGTTGCGGAGCACATCTTGGTCTTTCAAAGGGCTTCAATAGTTACAGCCCCTAGGCTTTAGAGCATAGTTTCAATAGTTTCGGCCTTTGGACTTAGTCACTCTGAGGCATGTGGGATTATCCTCCATCAGGGACTGAACCCATGTCTCCTGCACTGGCAGGCAGATTTTTTACCTCTGAGCCATCAGGGAAGCCTACTTCTCCATGGCTTGCCCTTTTTGATCTTAAGTTTGGGTTTGAAATGTTAACCCTGCACATCTTGTCATGACTTTAAATAGATTATTTTCCTTTGCAACAAGGTCCATTTTCTCTATGATTTCTATGTTTCTTTGATGCTGCTGAGATGGGGAGGAGTCGGGAAATATAATACAGGCATCCACTTTTGTGTTTTCATTGCATTTCTTTTGTATGTTTCTTCCAAGGTGAACCCGAATGTGATCACAGTTAGCTAATAAATAAAAAGGTGTCATTCTTTCTTCAGATGATGAGGTTTGAATTTCTTAGAAAATCATGTAACTTATAGACTTCATGTGACCATGCAGAAGGGGACCTTTATGAATATGTTATTAGGAACATGATCTTTTTTTGTCATTCATCCTTTTTGTGTCCTTGCTTGTTGAAAGATGATAATTTTGTGATTGGTTTAAACCAGTGGAAATATCAGAGAACTGAGTTAGATATGCATAGGGTATTGAAAGGACAGAAATTTATGCCTTAAGGTATTACCATTATTAGATTTATAATTTTAATTTTTCCTCTCATCTTTGATAAGGTGAATTGTTGATAGGTCTCTGAGACCAGAAGGAAATTAGAAGGTAAATGTGTGTAGGTAACACTGAAGGATCAGAGAGAGAAACCCATTAGCAAATACAAACAAATAGGAAGAGGGCTTTATTGTAAACAAAACAGGTAAAAGAGGCTTGGGGCCAAGTGATCCTTTGAAAAGCAAGAAATCTTATCTAAAAGACCACACTGGACCTATTTTTATTTTACTGGGGCCAATGGAAATAGATAGGAAAGTATAATTTAAACAGGTGGGATTTAGTTGTTTTTTCAAATCTTTAACAAGCAAAAGAGGACATCTTTTTGGTCCAATTAGTAGCATTAAGATAAATTTAAAGTGCTGGCTTCCTGGGATTTGTGCCTTCAATTTACAAGGTTTACTGATAAAGAAGAAAATCAATTTCATTTTATTCTATTTCCCAAGAAAGTAGCAAAAAGCTTAGGGATTTGGGGAAGACTTTTTAATTACGACTATTACAGAAATGAGTTAAAGAACCAAATAATACACCTGAAAACTATCTCTGGGGACAGCGTGTGGATGATGGTTAGCTTTGGAGGCAAATGATTGTTCTTAGTCTTCATGAGCCAAGGTGATCAAATTTGCCTGCTCTTACGCACACCATATGTCACTGCCCTGCTAGTTCTCTGAGAAGACCAATGAAACTTTATTATGTGTGAGGTGCTGAGGCATGCTCAGATGATGGTGGTGTGAGTTGTGTCACCATGGGGCATCAGTACATGGTTGTGGATAGGAAGGTGCATGGTTGCACACCATTCTGCCTTCATCCAGCCAGGTCTCCTAGCAGGAGAGGCAGGAAATGAGGTGAGGAAAGGAGCATCTGATCCTGCTGGAGCTTCAGCTGCATTCCCAAGGCAGATGTCTAGTGGAGTGGACCTGGCTGCATGGAGAACTCCTTGCACCTAACTTAGAACTAAGTGTGCAGGACCACTCACTTTGCTTCTATCCTGAACCTCTCACCAGAAGCTTCAATCTTAACCTTCCTGGTGAAGGACAAGACAAGTGTTACCACCCTATCTGTGAGGTATAAAGGAATTTACAGGAACAAAATAACTTTAGCCTCAAAGCTTAGAGGAGAAGTAAACTAGATGGTCTTGCTTAGAATTTTCTAGGCTGGAAATGCAGGTCCCCCCTTAACCACCTATTGGAAGGGTGTGGTATGTGTGCAGAGGTGTGTATAAATAAAGACTCTTACTGCAGCCTCACAATAATTTTAGAGAATCTATAAAATATTAAATTTTCTTAATCAGGAGAAAAGCTAAATATAATAATAGTGAGTGTACAGTTATGAGTTCATCCTGGATTATATTTGCCTCTATGCCAATGCAATCATAAAAGGTGTTGCAATATTTTTTTCATACATGAAGGAGCCCATAAAGGCAAAAGTGCTGGGCCCATGAAGTCATAAAGCAGCCCTGGTTGACTGGACAATCGTGATAATCATAGATGGATGTGCATAAACAGACTGTCAAAGAGGGAGGCAGAGGCAGGACAGAAAGAGAAAGAGACCAGAAGGACACGCAGACTGAAAAAGAAGGAGCCAGATAGAAGGAGATAAGGCAGGACACACACTTGGAGGGAGAGACAGGTGGATACACGTGCACATGCACGCATGCACACACACACACACACAGAAATAATCTGAGAGAGGAAGAGAGGCAGGGAGAGTGAAACAGATGGAGACCCAGGACAGACATTATTGAACTAGACAGACAGACACAGACAAAGGTATCACAGGAAGCATTCTGCTGAAAAGGGGCAGCCATCACCTTAGCGTGATGTTTCCAACATCCTGGGAACAAATGTGTCTGAAGAGCCACAGGCCTCTCTGACCACTCCCTTGTCTCTAGTCACAGAGGATCAAGTGAGAGAAAAGGGAAGGCCATACCTTCTTTGTTCCTGTGCTCCTGGGTACATAGCAGTTCTGAGAGGAAGGTTTATGCCAGTCCTGGGCTTTGACCTTGGGCTGTACTCCTCTTTGTGGGTAGAATGAGATTCAGTGGCCTGGCCCTTCCACCAAAAAGTGCCATGGTTGATGCTCCAAAGCCACCAAGCTCATGGCTGTGCTTCTGCCAAAGCAGATGGGAATTGCAAAATTCAGGTTGGTCTGGGGACTGTCTTTCCACAGCCTGAACCCTAGGACGGCTGCCTGGATTGTGAATGTACCAGGAGAGTGGGACGATTGGAACATGAAGACCTTGTCACTAATTGAAAGTCACACAGTTCTTTTTCACTTATATTGTCTCTGGAAAATAGGGTTGGAGGTTGTTTATAAAAGATCCAGTGAGATATACACCATTTGAAGTGTCCTATAAGAAACTCCAGTGAAATGAAATAATTTACACTACAAAGTGTATCTACTTCAATCTTCTCTGAATTCTGGTCTTCTAATCTTGCCAGGAGATGGTTGTAGGAAGAAATCAATAAAGAAAAAAAAAAGAGAGAGAAGTTATTAAACCAGGACAAGCTTGGCCTTTATACCTTACAGGGCCAGAGAGGAAGTGATAGATAGTGATACAGTGCCAGTCTTGAGGCAAAACTGCTCACATGTGCTTGGTTGTGAAAAGTGTTTTGGAATGAAGTAATTGCTTATTTTGCACAAATGATCACGGTATGTATGTATTTGTAAATTCATTCATAGGCACTGTCCAGCATCATTATGAAGATAATTTGCTTAGTTAAGAGAATAAGGACAGTTGAAGTTGTAAGTTTGCCTTCTACCCATTGAAGGTTATTTTTCTGCCATTTGCTGACAGCAGTGGAGTGTGGGGTGGGGCATAAATCCCATCAGAAATGGAGTTATAGGATCACACTGAAGCCTCCCTCCCCCTTCTCAAGCCAATAGCTATTATTTTGGGTTCATTTTGGTAGGTGTGAAAAGCTCATCTGTTTAGAAGATGAAGAGTTTATCTAGGATCATCTGGTAGCAGCAGGTTAATTAAAGAGTGACTCTGTCATCTTTAGCCCAGATTGTGGGTGCTATAAAAGCCAGCTTGCTTTATACTCTCCTGCAAGAAATGTACACAATGATGCTCAAAGAGTTTAAGCATTGTTAAGAGTTAATCCCTTAGATGAGTTTCTTTTTCTTCCATATTATACAGACATAAAGAGCATCTGCTAGTTTCTTCTTTCTTGATTATATGCACTTTTTATTATATAAAAGTGAAAACAATAGTGCAGCTAACGACACTCTTCTAAGTGTAGTATATTTGTTACCACAGTCTTTGAGGTGAGAATACTTTATTAGCTCTATTTTCAAGTGAAGAAGCTGAGGCACAGAGTTGTTCAGTAAGTTTTCTAAGGCTGCAAAGCTTGTGGGCAGGAGAGCTGGGAGTAACAAACAGACTGCCTTAGGAACTAGCGCTCTTATTGGTTACATTCCACTGCCTTTCTCAGAGGTAGCATTATTTGACTGAGGGAGCAAGCCCTTCTGCTCACTAGGATTTTTATCTGCTACCTTTTTAGCTTGTGGGCCAACTCTGTGACTATTGTCTAGAAGTTTTGGGTTAAAGGAGATAAAATCACTGTGGAAGCTGGAAGTGAAATGGTGATTATTTTATCCTCCTCAACCTTATATCTAATGTTAATGATTTTTGTTTGTTTGTTTTTGGCTACACTGCGTGTCATGAAGGCTCTTAGCTCCCCAACTAGGGATTGAACCTATGTTCCCTGCAGTAGAAGTGCAGAGCCCTGACCACTGGCTCATCAGGGAATTCCCATCCAGTGTAAATGTTTTTTCAAGTCCTGTGGTCCAGTGTCTGCTTTCAGAGTGACCAAAACAATGTCTTTCCATATCCCTCTAAATAGATGTTTTGTTGTGCACATTGTAAACAACAAACCACATCAGACCCCAGTTCCCCAAACATGCCAACCCATCGGTCACTATTTGCTGGGCTCTGTGGCAAGTACCTAGAAGTGTCTGTGCTAGCCAGACCTTTCTGCCAGTTAATGAAGGTCTCAGAGAATGACATGCAGAACCAAGTCAACCCTTACAGCAAAGAGCTTCAGATGAGCGGTGTACTCATTATATGCCAGGAAGCTCAAACAAGTGACAAATCAGATCTTACTGGGTAGGCGGGATTCTCCAAGGAGGCAACAGGATGTGGGCTTGTTTTAGATGGGAAGAAGATTGGATTTGAAGTAGACCCTCAAAAGCAGGTTGGACTTGGATGACTGGAGAGAATGACATTGTTTGTGCAGAGCCTCTGGAAATGTGAGAAACAGGCATGGCCAGAGCCAGGGAGGGAGAATTGTTTTAGGAGTCCTAGGAGATGAGGTTGAAAAGATACCTAGTGACCCAGGCTCTCCCACAGGGAGGAGGAAAACATATACTTTGCTCACTGGTGGATGAAGACGTGAAGCTCAAAAATCTGATTTTGTGTATGGCAAGTGGAGCCAGTCTTCAGCCTCCAAAGTGATGTCTCCTGCTAGTGTGTGTTCTCTTCTTGTTCAAGAAGCTTTATTTTTAGGCACCACGAACTCAGGTAAAAACAGGTTTGTTTTCCTTTCCACTTGTGTTCTTGAGACCTGTGCTTACAGGACCGTATGTTACTTACACTCCGATGTGTTACCTTTAATCTCAACCTCTGTGTGCTGTAAACATGATGGAAAAGTGACACTTTTATTTGGAATAAACTCCATTGATCTCTGTCTATGAGGCATGTGGGGGCACATTTTTTCTGAGAAGCAGCATGAACACAGAAGCAAGTCAGACTGTCTGGTCAGACTGAGTTCGGACCCAGGTCTGACAAACAACTGTGGAATCTGTGATAAGCACTTAACTTATCTGTGCCTCAGACTTCTCAGCTCATGTAGATGAGTAAGTATGTCCAGTCAGGTGCAGTGCTTTAAGCAGTACCTGGTACCTAGTAAAGAATAAATGGCTGAAGTCATGCATCCTCAACAGGCATGAAAGCACTCCCACAAGGGCAAAAATTCATGAATGGTGTGATTAGGGGGGAAAAAGTGCCCTTTGGCAGAGGCTGGGATATGTGTGTGCACAAAAAAAAAGTAGTAGGAAATTCTGATTTAAATCAACTCCATTAAATTAGACCCAATGAAGCACTGACAAGAAAAAAAAATCAAAAAAGTAGTCTAGATGTACTTTGAGGCCTAATAATCAACAGAATCTTTAATTAATAGGCATCTAATGCGGGCCTGTTGGAAGCCCAGTCTGGAGTCTACCTATTCACTTTTTGGTCATTTGCAAAGTGAAATAACCAAGGTGAGTAACCCTCCTTCAGTTGGGTTCTTCCTTGGAGTCAGAGCTGGTGGAAGCACTGAACTGAGGAGAGAGTGAGTTGCTTTGCCCATCTTGTCCAAGAAGAAAGTGGTTTGGCCTGGGCAGATTAAATAGGAATAGTTCATGTCTACCAAGCATTTTATTTTTTTGTTTTCCAGAGTAGTTTCATACATGTATCTCACAAGCACTCTTTTCCTTTAAAAAATCTTTTAATTAATTGCACACTCAACAAAGAAATACAATCTCTAATAGGAAAATTTACATATTATAGATAAGAGTAAATATTCCCTTGGAGCAGCACTTCCGGTCTCAGTTTCCTGCTCCCTCCACAAAGCTGGTCACCATTAATAGTGTATTATACCCAATACAGTTCTATTCATTTCCATGCAGAGTATGTACAAAAAATGTACAATGTTAACTTTGTACATTAATTCTTTTACATTAATGATAGCATACCATACATAATTTCTACTACTAGCACTTTTATTTTTTAAACTCATGGGTATGTTTTGGAGATGATTCCATTATAAAACACACTGATCTGCCTCATTCTTTTAAACTGCTGCTTGCCCATGGAATGAATATTTCATTATTTACTTGCCCACGTCTCCTTCTGGGAGACATTTATGTTATTTCTGGTTTTTCCTTTAACTGCAGCTAAGACGACAGCCTCTTTGATTGATGTATTTCTATAGCTGGTCTTTGAAGCAGATGTTGTCTTGCAGCAGAAGAAACCAAGTCCCAAGGGGTGACACAGGATGGGAATCCATGACTTTTTGTTCCAAATTCAAGTTTGGTGGCTGTTCTTCCCCTCCACTTTCAAAACCATCTGACATTCTCCCAAGACTGGGCCCTTGGAGATATTATTTCTTCATAGTAGTGACATTTTTGGGGTATCCCCAAACATTGCTCCTTCTTTTTCTCCCTCAGTGATAGACCAGCTACTGCAAGTTCCCTGAAGGAAGGCGGCTTTCAGGAGACGGACAGCTCTGTGTGAATCAAAAGGGGGTGGAGGAGACTGTGCAGACTGTCGAACCCAACCTAGTTACCAAGCTGTGGTGCCAAAGCAGGCACGGAGTTATCCATCCATGGCTGAATTTGAAAGCTCCAACTGAGAAATGTCAGAAGGAAATAATTCGTAAATTATTAAGGAAGAGAATACCAAAGAGGGTGAAGGATAATAACCTGTGGAGACTGGCTTATTTTGAACCAGAAAGGAGGAGATGGATGTTCTAATTGACTGTTTTATTTTAAAATAAAAAGGGTTCCTAGAGCCTACTAAAAAAGTTTAAATTTCAGAGAATTCTGAAATTTCAGAGTTTCTTTTTGATGAGCCTTCTTCAATATTTTATAATATTATTGAAAGAATTTCTTGCTTAATTAAAGTCCCCCAGGATGTGGTTGGAGAGGGTGCAGGTCAGGATGGTTGATAACAGTCCTCTCTTCTCTAGCCTGCAGTGCCCCAGGCTAGGGTGTTTCCTTCCATCAGCTGCCCCAGCCCTGGGCAGGCCTGGAGCCCTGGCAGAGAGGATTCCAAGTGGAGCAGATTCCGGCAGAGAGCATGGAGCCCCGAGAGTTCATTGTGGCCTTGCTGGCCCAGTCCATCCGGACACTCCCCTGGACCCAATTAGCAGATTAGAAATAGCATCCAAGTGTGTTGCATCCACTAAGTTAAAGAGGAATAGCAGACATGAAAGAATCAAGTGGGAAAAGAACATTTTGGATCCTGAAGGAGCACGTTGCTTGTCAGAGATTTAACGAACCAAGACAAAATAAGTTGCTGCTCCTTAAGCCTTTCTTCTAACACTGCTGGGGTTCANAAAAAAAAAAGAGAGAGAAGTTATTAAACCAGGACAAGCTTGGCCTTTATACCTTACAGGGCCAGAGAGGAAGTGATAGATAGTGATACAGTGCCAGTCTTGAGGCAAAACTGCTCACATGTGCTTGGTTGTGAAAAGTGTTTTGGAATGAAGTAATTGCTTATTTTGCACAAATGATCACGGTATGTATGTATTTGTAAATTCATTCATAGGCACTGTCCAGCATCATTATGAAGATAATTTGCTTAGTTAAGAGAATAAGGACAGTTGAAGTTGTAAGTTTGCCTTCTACCCATTGAAGGTTATTTTTCTGCCATTTGCTGACAGCAGTGGAGTGTGGGGTGGGGCATAAATCCCATCAGAAATGGAGTTATAGGATCACACTGAAGCCTCCCTCCCCCTTCTCAAGCCAATAGCTATTATTTTGGGTTCATTTTGGTAGGTGTGAAAAGCTCATCTGTTTAGAAGATGAAGAGTTTATCTAGGATCATCTGGTAGCAGCAGGTTAATTAAAGAGTGACTCTGTCATCTTTAGCCCAGATTGTGGGTGCTATAAAAGCCAGCTTGCTTTATACTCTCCTGCAAGAAATGTACACAATGATGCTCAAAGAGTTTAAGCATTGTTAAGAGTTAATCCCTTAGATGAGTTTCTTTTTCTTCCATATTATACAGACATAAAGAGCATCTGCTAGTTTCTTCTTTCTTGATTATATGCACTTTTTATTATATAAAAGTGAAAACAATAGTGCAGCTAACGACACTCTTCTAAGTGTAGTATATTTGTTACCACAGTCTTTGAGGTGAGAATACTTTATTAGCTCTATTTTCAAGTGAAGAAGCTGAGGCACAGAGTTGTTCAGTAAGTTTTCTAAGGCTGCAAAGCTTGTGGGCAGGAGAGCTGGGAGTAACAAACAGACTGCCTTAGGAACTAGCGCTCTTATTGGTTACATTCCACTGCCTTTCTCAGAGGTAGCATTATTTGACTGAGGGAGCAAGCCCTTCTGCTCACTAGGATTTTTATCTGCTACCTTTTTAGCTTGTGGGCCAACTCTGTGACTATTGTCTAGAAGTTTTGGGTTAAAGGAGATAAAATCACTGTGGAAGCTGGAAGTGAAATGGTGATTATTTTATCCTCCTCAACCTTATATCTAATGTTAATGATTTTTGTTTGTTTGTTTTTGGCTACACTGCGTGTCATGAAGGCTCTTAGCTCCCCAACTAGGGATTGAACCTATGTTCCCTGCAGTAGAAGTGCAGAGCCCTGACCACTGGCTCATCAGGGAATTCCCATCCAGTGTAAATGTTTTTTCAAGTCCTGTGGTCCAGTGTCTGCTTTCAGAGTGACCAAAACAATGTCTTTCCATATCCCTCTAAATAGATGTTTTGTTGTGCACATTGTAAACAACAAACCACATCAGACCCCAGTTCCCCAAACATGCCAACCCATCGGTCACTATTTGCTGGGCTCTGTGGCAAGTACCTAGAAGTGTCTGTGCTAGCCAGACCTTTCTGCCAGTTAATGAAGGTCTCAGAGAATGACATGCAGAACCAAGTCAACCCTTACAGCAAAGAGCTTCAGATGAGCGGTGTACTCATTATATGCCAGGAAGCTCAAACAAGTGACAAATCAGATCTTACTGGGTAGGCGGGATTCTCCAAGGAGGCAACAGGATGTGGGCTTGTTTTAGATGGGAAGAAGATTGGATTTGAAGTAGACCCTCAAAAGCAGGTTGGACTTGGATGACTGGAGAGAATGACATTGTTTGTGCAGAGCCTCTGGAAATGTGAGAAACAGGCATGGCCAGAGCCAGGGAGGGAGAATTGTTTTAGGAGTCCTAGGAGATGAGGTTGAAAAGATACCTAGTGACCCAGGCTCTCCCACAGGGAGGAGGAAAACATATACTTTGCTCACTGGTGGATGAAGACGTGAAGCTCAAAAATCTGATTTTGTGTATGGCAAGTGGAGCCAGTCTTCAGCCTCCAAAGTGATGTCTCCTGCTAGTGTGTGTTCTCTTCTTGTTCAAGAAGCTTTATTTTTAGGCACCACGAACTCAGGTAAAAACAGGTTTGTTTTCCTTTCCACTTGTGTTCTTGAGACCTGTGCTTACAGGACCGTATGTTACTTACACTCCGATGTGTTACCTTTAATCTCAACCTCTGTGTGCTGTAAACATGATGGAAAAGTGACACTTTTATTTGGAATAAACTCCATTGATCTCTGTCTATGAGGCATGTGGGGGCACATTTTTTCTGAGAAGCAGCATGAACACAGAAGCAAGTCAGACTGTCTGGTCAGACTGAGTTCGGACCCAGGTCTGACAAACAACTGTGGAATCTGTGATAAGCACTTAACTTATCTGTGCCTCAGACTTCTCAGCTCATGTAGATGAGTAAGTATGTCCAGTCAGGTGCAGTGCTTTAAGCAGTACCTGGTACCTAGTAAAGAATAAATGGCTGAAGTCATGCATCCTCAACAGGCATGAAAGCACTCCCACAAGGGCAAAAATTCATGAATGGTGTGATTAGGGGGGAAAAAGTGCCCTTTGGCAGAGGCTGGGATATGTGTGTGCACAAAAAAAAAGTAGTAGGAAATTCTGATTTAAATCAACTCCATTAAATTAGACCCAATGAAGCACTGACAAGAAAAAAAAATCAAAAAAGTAGTCTAGATGTACTTTGAGGCCTAATAATCAACAGAATCTTTAATTAATAGGCATCTAATGCGGGCCTGTTGGAAGCCCAGTCTGGAGTCTACCTATTCACTTTTTGGTCATTTGCAAAGTGAAATAACCAAGGTGAGTAACCCTCCTTCAGTTGGGTTCTTCCTTGGAGTCAGAGCTGGTGGAAGCACTGAACTGAGGAGAGAGTGAGTTGCTTTGCCCATCTTGTCCAAGAAGAAAGTGGTTTGGCCTGGGCAGATTAAATAGGAATAGTTCATGTCTACCAAGCATTTTATTTTTTTGTTTTCCAGAGTAGTTTCATACATGTATCTCACAAGCACTCTTTTCCTTTAAAAAATCTTTTAATTAATTGCACACTCAACAAAGAAATACAATCTCTAATAGGAAAATTTACATATTATAGATAAGAGTAAATATTCCCTTGGAGCAGCACTTCCGGTCTCAGTTTCCTGCTCCCTCCACAAAGCTGGTCACCATTAATAGTGTATTATACCCAATACAGTTCTATTCATTTCCATGCAGAGTATGTACAAAAAATGTACAATGTTAACTTTGTACATTAATTCTTTTACATTAATGATAGCATACCATACATAATTTCTACTACTAGCACTTTTATTTTTTAAACTCATGGGTATGTTTTGGAGATGATTCCATTATAAAACACACTGATCTGCCTCATTCTTTTAAACTGCTGCTTGCCCATGGAATGAATATTTCATTATTTACTTGCCCACGTCTCCTTCTGGGAGACATTTATGTTATTTCTGGTTTTTCCTTTAACTGCAGCTAAGACGACAGCCTCTTTGATTGATGTATTTCTATAGCTGGTCTTTGAAGCAGATGTTGTCTTGCAGCAGAAGAAACCAAGTCCCAAGGGGTGACACAGGATGGGAATCCATGACTTTTTGTTCCAAATTCAAGTTTGGTGGCTGTTCTTCCCCTCCACTTTCAAAACCATCTGACATTCTCCCAAGACTGGGCCCTTGGAGATATTATTTCTTCATAGTAGTGACATTTTTGGGGTATCCCCAAACATTGCTCCTTCTTTTTCTCCCTCAGTGATAGACCAGCTACTGCAAGTTCCCTGAAGGAAGGCGGCTTTCAGGAGACGGACAGCTCTGTGTGAATCAAAAGGGGGTGGAGGAGACTGTGCAGACTGTCGAACCCAACCTAGTTACCAAGCTGTGGTGCCAAAGCAGGCACGGAGTTATCCATCCATGGCTGAATTTGAAAGCTCCAACTGAGAAATGTCAGAAGGAAATAATTCGTAAATTATTAAGGAAGAGAATACCAAAGAGGGTGAAGGATAATAACCTGTGGAGACTGGCTTATTTTGAACCAGAAAGGAGGAGATGGATGTTCTAATTGACTGTTTTATTTTAAAATAAAAAGGGTTCCTAGAGCCTACTAAAAAAGTTTAAATTTCAGAGAATTCTGAAATTTCAGAGTTTCTTTTTGATGAGCCTTCTTCAATATTTTATAATATTATTGAAAGAATTTCTTGCTTAATTAAAGTCCCCCAGGATGTGGTTGGAGAGGGTGCAGGTCAGGATGGTTGATAACAGTCCTCTCTTCTCTAGCCTGCAGTGCCCCAGGCTAGGGTGTTTCCTTCCATCAGCTGCCCCAGCCCTGGGCAGGCCTGGAGCCCTGGCAGAGAGGATTCCAAGTGGAGCAGATTCCGGCAGAGAGCATGGAGCCCCGAGAGTTCATTGTGGCCTTGCTGGCCCAGTCCATCCGGACACTCCCCTGGACCCAATTAGCAGATTAGAAATAGCATCCAAGTGTGTTGCATCCACTAAGTTAAAGAGGAATAGCAGACATGAAAGAATCAAGTGGGAAAAGAACATTTTGGATCCTGAAGGAGCACGTTGCTTGTCAGAGATTTAACGAACCAAGACAAAATAAGTTGCTGCTCCTTAAGCCTTTCTTCTAACACTGCTGGGGTTCATTAGCTTGGGGAAAAGCACCGAAGTTGCAGAAGAAAAAAGGAATACTTATTTTTCCCCTGTTCAATTTCTTATTTAATATAACTTTTCTTGGAAAAAATATTTAATAGAAAAGGGAGGGCATCATTAATTTTAGAGTCTGTAAGAAATGAAAATAAAAAATGATCTGCTGATTAGTGATAGCAATTTGTTCCTTGAATATCTTCAATAATGTGTGAATGTCACATTACATAACACTTATAATGATTAAACCAGAAGATGAAATAAGATAGGCTAGATCTTGTGTTCTTCCCTTCACTAGTGGACAACTCATCTCATTAATCTCTCTAGGCTTGCAGCCTTAAATTGAATAAGCAGTGTTATTGGGGGGAGATTTATAGCCAGAAGACTTAGCAGTCTCACCAAGGAAATCTTACAGTCCTATTTTGAGAGCTTTCCAAGACAATTGCGGGGATTTATATTCACTGTAGCCTGTCATAAAATATCGGCTGAACCAGTAATAAGGAGTGAAACGTCTCGGGAAGTTAATATTCTGCTATTCTGACAGCAACACTGGAAATGGACAGTTGGCACCCCATGTCATAGGAAGTTGAAACGTTCTGATCCCTATTTATTTTGTTGAAAAAGGTGACTTCAGTCTAGTGGGAGACTATGCAATGATATACCTGGGTGCTGAGGAATGCTCATGGACAACCAGTGAGTTTTCAACATCATAAGGGCAGATTCCCACAGAGCAGGTGTAAGGAGACTTTATGAAATGTTTGTTGAAAGAATCAATCAACTGGTTACCATGAGTCCTCCTCTTTTCATTTAAGTACTTGCTGTGACTGAAGTTCTGACATTTGGAATATTAATTGGATTAAGTAAAATCAGCTTACTAAATGTAAGTTTTAAAGGAAATACCCTGCCGCAGCATGGACCAGTAATATGGAATTAAAATTGAAAAGAAGTTTCATTTTTCCACTCAGTTTTATTGAGGTATAATTGACAAATAAAGTTGTTTATATTTAAAGTATACTGAGTAATGATTTGATATACATATACATTGTGAAATGATTAGTGTAATCAAGTTAAATGGCACATCAGTGATCTCACACAGTTACTGTTTCTGTGTGTGTGTGTGTGTGTGTGTGTGAGATAATCATTAAGATCTATTCTCAAAGCAAATTTCAGGTATATATTACAGTATTATTTACTATAGTCATCATGCTGTATGTTAGATTCCCAGAACTTTTTAATCTTATAACTGAAGGTTTGCACTCTTCGACCAGTATCTTCTCATTCTGCCCCTTCCTCAGCTTCTGGTAACTACCATTCTACTTTCTGTTTCTGACTTCAATTTTTTTATTTTTGATACTACGTTTACATGAGATCACACAGTAATTGTCTTTCTTTGTCTGGCTAATTTCACTAATATAATACCCTCCAGGTTCATCAATGTTGTTGCAAATAGCAGGATTTGAACTCAAAGTTCTTTCTTTCTCATAGCCGAATAACACACACACACACACATATTACATTTTTATCTGTACATCCATTGATGGACATTTGAAAAGGCAGTTTAACTTAACAAATCACCCAATACAAGATTTCCATACACACTGTATTTAAAAATGCATAACCAATAAGGGCCTTATCTTCATGACTCAGATAATCACAATGGTATGATCACTCACCTAGAGCCAGATATCCTGGAATGTGAGGTCAAGTGGGCCTTAGGAAGCATCACTATGAACAAAGATAGTGATGGAATTCCAGCTGAGCTATTTCAAATCCTAAAAGATGATGCTGTGAAAGTGCTGTACTCAATATGCCAGCAAATTTGGAAAATTCAGCAGTGGCCACAGGATTGGAAAAGGTCAGTTTTCATTCCCATCTCAAAGAAAGACAATGCCAAAGAATCCTCAAACTACTACCCAATTGCACTCATCTCACATGCTAGTAAAGTACTGCTCAAAATTCTGCAAGCCAGGCTTCATCAGTACGTGAACCTTGAACTTCCAGATGTTCAAGCTGGTTTTAAAACAGGCAGAGGAACCAGAGATCAAATTGCCAACATCCGCTGGATCATCGAAAAAGCAAAAGAGTTCCAGAACAATATCTATTTCTGCATTATTGACTATGCCAAAGCCTTTGACTGTGTGGATCACAATAAACTGTGGAAAATTCTGAAAAAGATAGGAATACCACACCACCTGACCTGCCTCTTGAGAAGCCTATATACAGGTCTAGAGGCAACAGTTAGAACTGCACATGGAACAACAGACTGGTTCCAAATAGGAAAAGGAGTTACATCAAGGCTGTATATTGTCACACTGCTTATTTAACTTTGCAGAGTACATCATGAGAAATGCTGAGCTGGAGGAAGAACAAGCTGGAATCAAGATTGCTGGGAGAAATATCAATATCCTCAGATATGCAGGTGACACCACCCTTATGGCAGAAAGTGAAGAGGAACTAAAGAGCCTCTTGATGAAAGTGAAAGAGGAGTGAAAAAAAAATTGGCTTAAAGCTCAACCTCCAGGAAAAATGAGATCATGGCATCTGGTCCCATCACTTCATGGCAAATAGATGGGGAAACAGTGAAAACAGTGGCAGACCTAATTTTTTAGGCTCCAGAATCACTGCGGATGGTGACTGCAGCCATGAAATTAAAAGACGCTTACTCCCTGGAAGGAAAGTTATGACCAACCTAGACAGCAAGGTCTATACGCTATTCAGAAAAGAATGTGTCAACTTCTTCTTTTGAGTGAGAGTGTTTTGATGTTTAATCACTCATCAAGTTTTCCCTGCTCTAGATTAATCCTTATTTCCCTCAGTTAATTATTTTCTTGAGCTGCTGTGTCAATCATTTTGAACTTTCTGGTCAGCTAAAACCTTAGGCCTATTTTTCCCTGCTAGTAATATCCAGGAGACATTTCCCCGCCATCTTTTATTGGAACAGTGCTTCCTCCCCCAATCCCAGTTTGTTATCGATCCCATTTATCATTGTACAATTTAATCATATTGGTTTTTCCCCATCTTTCTACCTTATTGAGAATTTTTAATTGCTTATTTTGACAACAGCATTGTTGCTGTTATGTTAAATTTTTTAAGATTTGATCAATATAGTTGGTAACAGATAACTGTGTGTATTCATACCTTGGTATATGTCATTAGGGGTCTTTTTTCCCTTTATGGTGGCACTAATTCATCATTTACCTTTCTTATTTGATCATTAGGCCTACTAAATTTCCATACTGTGCTAGAAGTGATTTTTTAAAATATAAAATATATTTATTTTCTTCTCCAATTCTGTGTATCAGGATACTGAATCCCAACAAGTCCAAAGTTACATAGCTGGTTAGTAGAAGCACCCAGATTAGATCCAGGGCCAAGTGCAGGCGCTGTTTCCTTTTTATTACAGCTACCACTTTTTAAAATAGACTTTTTAAGAGCAGTTTTAAGTTCACAACAAAATCAAGTTGAACATACAAAATTTTTCCATATACTCTCTGTCCCCATTCATGAATAACCTCCCCCACTATGTACATCCCTCACCGGAATGATTACAACTGATGAACCTGTTATTATTGACTCATCATTATCAATACAGTCCATAGTTTAGGGTTCATTACTGGTATTATACATTCTGTGGATTTGGAAAAATGTATAATGACATGTATCCATCACTGAAGTAACATACAGAGTAGTTTACTTCCTTAAATATCCTCTGTTCTTCACCTGTTCTTCTCTCCCTGTCCCCTAACTCCTGGAAACCACTGAACTGTTTTTTTTTTTTTTTTAATTATCATCATAGTTTTGCCTTTTCAAAGTTTCATATAGTTGGAATCATAGTAAGTAGCCTTTTCTAGTTAGCTTCTTTTATTTAGTAATATGCATTTAAAGTTCCTGCATGTCTTTTCATGGTTTGGAATGCATCTTTTTAGTGCTGAATATTCCTTTGTCTGGCTTCCTGGTAGCTCAGTGATGAAGAATCTGCCTGCAGTACAGGAGATGTGGGTTCAGTCCCTGGGTTGGAAAGATCCCCTGGAAGAAGGCATGGCAACAGACGCCAATATTCTTGCCTGGAGAATGCTATGGACAGAGTAGCCTAGTCGGTTACAGTCCATTCAGTTCCAGAGTTAGACACAATTGAAGTGACCAAGTACACATACATATATGCATCCCATTGTCGGAATGTACCTCAGTTTATTTATCTATTCACATACTGAAGGACATTTGGTTGCTTTCAAGATTTTGCAAGTATGAATAAACCTGCTATAAACATCAGGTTTTATGTGGATATGGTTCTTATCTCCTTTGGAGCCTGATTGCTGGATCATATTAGTAATAGTATATTTAGTTTTGTAAGAAACCACTATCTTTCACAACTGTTGTTCTTCATAACATTCTCAAGTTTAACACTAGATAGACATTTAATGTTTAAATGTCTTCTTGAAATTTCCTAGTCTATTAGGTGAAAGTCATATACTAATGTTAATTTGGAGATATGGTAGTCTTTCCCCCTTTCTTTTTCTAAGACCATCAGTAAAATTCCTTCCATTTCTAACAACTGGTACA
Source organism: Neotragus moschatus (assembly GCA_006410615.1). Taxonomy (NCBI): domain Eukaryota; kingdom Metazoa; phylum Chordata; class Mammalia; order Artiodactyla; family Bovidae; genus Neotragus; species Neotragus moschatus. The sequence goes on from SJYA01000463.1 coordinate 534,225, forward strand.
TTAAAGGTAGAAGTGTGTGTGTGCGTGTGTGTATGTGTGTGCGTGTGTGTGTGCATGTGTGTGTGTAGGTGTGTGTGCATAGCTCAGCACCACAATTAAAGACTAGGAGAAACAGGATGATTTACTGGTGAGTGAAAACTTTTCACGTAAAGGAAAACTGGTCATTTATGCACAGTCCTTTGGGGTGAATGTAGCCTTGCTTCATGCTCACTGAGGGAGCTCTTTCTTTGATGAGACTGTGCATTTGTTCAATGGAAAGAAAATAGCTCTTTGTACCTTGCTGACTGAATTCCTAACTATTCTTCAGGTCTTATTGTTCCCATTATTCAGTATTTAAATACGCATAATGTCATTACTACCATTAGTCAGTATTTCCAAAGAGCTCTTTTTCTGAAATCTCTGAAATCCAGGACCAAAGAACACTTTTCTCTTAGGTGTATTTTATTATAGGTTACAATAGAACCATCCATAAATTTTCAAAGTCAAAAAAATGGTAAGAAAAAGTTCTCCTTAAATCTTCTTGGAACTTAACTTTAGTATTAGACAGTGTTTGTTTTTAAAAAGCACCTTTAAAATCTGTTGTTTCATCAGAATTGTTTGTAAGGAAAATGTAAACTCAGTATTGTTTAACTGTGGTCCAACAGCGGACTATCCTATTGCACTTCTAATCAAAAAATAAATTGAACATAGTGGTAGGCTTACAGAAAGAGAGAATTAGATTTGATTAGATTAGCTTTAACCTGCCTGGAATAAAACTGTCTGCCTTTCCTGTTATTTCTTAATGTTTATAGCAGGTTTTGTCTACAATGCTTTCACTATTATTTCCAAGTGGTAAAAGGCAGTCAAGCAGAAAAGATACTCATAAATGTCAGAAAAAAGTAAATTTTTTTTGCATTTCAAGGGCTTTGAAGATCAAATTCAACCTACTTAAGGGAAGCAGAGTGATGGATGTGTGTAGCATGTTGTTAGTTGATGTATTTAGGCATATAATTTACGTGAAATTAATGCATGTGTTTATTATTTGAAGAAAGGGAAATATCTTAGGAAGAGTCTATTTGTTGTATACATTTCATTCCCTGTTAGAAGGTACAATAAACCAAATTTCCATAATTTGGGATGAGGAAGGAAAGATGTTCAATTTGTAAAAAGTGATCAGGTTTTGGAGCACTGTAATTCTTTACTTGTTCTTCCCAATACAATCTGATTCTTCTTCCTGGCAGCTTCTCCACTCCATGCTATGAAAAAAGCTCTGTCAGTAATTTTTACAAACCAGTGAGAGATTTTTTCCTCCTGAAGACTTTATTGAGATGTTTTTCTTTCTCTGTATGAGACTTTATTTTTTTTTACCCACCAGGGAGCCTGAGCAATTATAGTTTAAAGCTACCGAAAATAGGTATGTTCTTTGATATCAAAGAGCTTCTTGAAGATTTTTCCATCTAAGGAGACCCAAAGGTTGTATTTCAAGGTGTTACTAGCATGGGCCTTTGTAGTTTAAAACTCAGAATGTTCTACCAAGTGTATTATTCTTTGGAGGTGTTGGACTTTAGTACTATCGCGTTTGGTAAAGGTAAGGTATTTGAATCTGTGTGTGTGTGTATGTGTGTTCCCACCTCTGCTGAACTGAGACTCAGCAGTTACAAATTGTTTCTCTCATGATGTAGTATGAATAGAGAGGTTAGGGAGTAGGAGACGGAAGAGACATTTACTGAATACTCACTGTGTGTCAGTTATAAAATATATATTACTTATTACTTTTTCAATCCTCAATGTTACTATGAGAAGTGGTAGGTTCAGTTCAGTTCAGTTCAGTCGCTCAGTCGTGTCCGACTCTTTGCGACCCCATGAATCACAGCACGCCAGGCCTCCCTGTCCATCACCAACTCCCGGAGTTCACTCAGACTCATGCCCATCGAATCAGTGATGCCATCCAGCCATCTCATCCTCTGTCGTCCCTTTCTCCTCCTGCCCCCAATCCCTCCCAGCATCAGAGTCTTTTCCAATGAGTCAACTCTTCGCATGAGGTGGCCAAAGTACTGGAGCTTCAGCTTTAGCATCATTCCTTCCAAAGAAATCTCAGGGTTGGTCTCCTTCAGAATGGACTGGTTGGATCTCCTTGCAGTCCAAGGGACTCTCAAGAGTCTTCTCCAGCACCACAGTTCAAAAGCATCGATTCTTCGGCACTCAGCCTTCTTCACAGTCCAAGTCTCTCATCCAACATGACTACTGGAAAAACCATAGCCTTGACTAGACGGACCTTAGTCGGCAAAGTAATATCTCTGCTTTTGAATATGCTATCTAGGTTGGTCATAACTTTTCTTCCAAGGAGTAAGCGTCTTTTGATTTTATGGTTGCAGTCACCATATGCAGTGATTTTGGAGCCTAGGTTACTATCCTGATTTTCCAGATTACAAATTCAGGTGATAAAGTACACTTGTCTGGAAGCAAACTTAGGTTTCTTTAATGTCCATAGTTAGAGTCTTTGGAGTCTCCACTTGGGTCAAGGCTTCAGAGAGGAAGAATTATACATAGGGAAGAATAAATCCTAGAGATAAAAACCGAAGTGTGTGTGTGTTTGTGTGTGTGTGTTTGTGTTCTGTGTTTATATGTTAGGTGAAAGGAGGAAATACATTTTCATGGGGTAAAATGCTTTGAGAACTGTAATATCAGTAGATGATGAAAATTCATTCTTTCCTAAGGAAATGTCTTTTGGTCACTCCAGTTAGATCCTGGCTTTCTCCTACTTTCCTGGACTTCTTTTCAATTGGCAAACTCCTGTTGCTTTTCCTAAATGGAAAATTCACTTCTCTATTAACTTTTGCCCTCCATTTCCAGACCACATCTTAGAAACCCCAAGTGTCCATGATAGTATTTTACTAAACAATGAGCTATGAATGTGCATTCAGTAAATGTATCTTGAGCACCATCTTTATACCGGGTATTATATGAGGATGATGTAGTACCAATAAAAAGAGAAATAGTTCCTACTCCTTATAGACTTTCAACCTAGTAAGAAAAACTGACATTAAATTATTTTATAAGAAATACTTTAGTTTTTCTTCTTCATATTTTTTCTGCTATCACTAGCTTTCTTATTTTAGGAGAACAGACTGAACTCAGACCATATATAGACATGGTGTATGTATATATATGTTTAGTCACCCAGTTGTATCTGACTCTTTGCAACCCTATAGACTGTAGCCTGCCAGGCTCCTCTGTCCATGGAATTTTTCCAGCAAGAATACTGGATTGATTGCCATTTCCTCCTCCAGGGGATCTTCCTGACCCAGCGATCAAACCAGTGTCTCCCGCATTTCTTGCATTGCAGGCAGATTCTTTACTGCGGAACCACCAGGGAAGCTTCAGAAAAGTTAGACATGGTGTATGTGCTCAATAAGTGTGCATTGATTTATATAAAATATTAAATTCTTTAGCCCTCATCATTCTGCTTACAAAAGTATTATTTTAAAAATAAGTAGTCCTTAAGGAAAATCATCCTGTAGTTGACTGTCAAAATCAGTCAACATTTGTATGGAAATTAGGTGTTTATGAAGAAAGGGCTTTTGATAGCCTTTGATCCCCTGGAAGAGGTCATAGCTACTCACTCTAGTATTCTTGTCTGGAAAATTCCATGAACAAAGGAGCCTGGTGGGCTACAGTCCATGGAGTTACAAAGAATCAGACACTACTGAGCGACTAACACTTTCATTTTTCACTTTCATAAGAGGTAAACCTCATAAATTTTTGAGGAAAGGGCTCTTACAATCTCCATTTTACACTTTAGGAATCTGTAGATAGGAACTAATTTGTCCACTGCGGAGCTAAGATTATAGTCTCTTGTCTCCAAATCATCTTTTGACTACACTGCCTCTTGAAAATGATTAGAACAAAGCATCAGGATATGTACAAGCATCTCAGTTTCCACTCATAATAATTTTTTATCATTTGAAAAGCACAGAGGCATTCATTTAATTTATTGATTCATCAACATTTCTTTCTTTTTCTTCACCAACATTTCTTGAGCACCTTGTATATGCCAAAGAATGAGTTTCCAAAACTAGGTGTCCAAAATGCAGTCTTTTCCTTCAAAGTATTATAGTTAATTGAAGTAGACAAAGATATAACTTAATAAATACAGAGCTATGAGATAAGATATCCTTAAGGTATAATGGAAAGATTACTAGATTCTTGGATAGTCTGGTTTGAATCTTGACATCACTACTTATTAGTTCTTATCCTGGGACAATCATTTTTCCCCTTTGGCCAGCAGTTTCTTCAACCGCAAAGTGGGGGATAAAAGTATTTATGTGTATTTCAGTTGTAAATATTAGAGGAAATGTGTGTAAAAGGTCTACAATTCCACACAAGTAACAGGTGCTCAGTTAGTGCCACTACAATTACAAGATGACTGAGCCAGTGCAAATTATACATATATATGTATATATATTTTGTTTTTCTGTCTCTATTTGTTCTTTATCTCTCTTTCTTTTCCTCTCATCTGGCCAGGAACTCCCCAAGATGTAGGGGCGGATTTCCTGATGAGGTAGTAGAAAGGCTAGGGGAACTGTCTGAAAGGAGGTAAAGTTTTTTAGAGTGTGAAGACAGATTTTTTTTTTTTGGTTTTGTTTTCTTGTGGGTTTTTTTTTTACCCCTGAACTAAACTTTTGGATAGAAGGAATTATGCCAATGTATGGAAATGGCAACCCACTCCAGTGTTCTTGCCTGGAGAATCCCAGGGATGGGGGAGCCTGGTGGGCTGCCGTCTATGGGGTTGCACAGAGTTGGACACGACTGAAGTGACTTAGCAGCAGTAGCAGCATGGAGCTATCAAAAAGCATAGAGCCTTTCAAGAAGCACAGGATGCTTACTGTAGCCAAAGTATGAAGAATGGGCTTTGGAATACTGAGAGCTAGGCTGGACACACAGTCACAGGTCAGATCATAGAGGGGCTTGTATGTCATGCTAAGCCACCTGGACTTTACTTACCATATAAGCAACTTCTCACCTGAAGAGAAAAGGACCAGGCTAGAACTAAAATGGTTGAAACAACTTACCTTGGTTTGTGGAGTTCTTGGTTACATAGAAAGAGAGGAAATCTATTGAAAATGCATTTGAAAACCCAAAAAATGATGTATATTGACTAAGAATTTTTATAATCAGTGGATAATGGAGAGGTGAGAGTTCTAGTGAAATATACCATTAGGAAGCATCTTAAATCAAGTACCAGAAGAAGCATGTGGTTTTGAAATGCTGCAGGCCAAAGCACCCTGGGGCAAATTTCATCCCTTACATAGCAAGTTCTAAAGCAGCAGAGACAGGTTCAGAGTTTCTGGACCCCAAATAGAACACTTACCTTTTTCCCTGAAAGTCAATATAAATATTTGATAACATCTCCCTTTCTGTAAAGGGGCCCTCTCAGTGGGAGTGGTATGTGGTATCCCTCAGCAGAGCAGATTTATTTGTTTTCTTAAGCTTTTCTTTATGTCCCAGAGGTGGATTCTAAAAGCTCCTAAAGTATTTTGATTTTGAATTCTCACAAAAGTATTTTTTCCTTCACAGTAATTCAATATGAAAGGTAATAAAAGTGATATATTCAGAAGTATTCAGGACCTGCTATCAGTGCCACATGGGAATAAACTATCTTGCCACTTGCTCATCCCACAGGAGAAAAGACTTACAATTCACATACAGGAAATATTGCATGTGTTTGCCTCCGTTTTGCTTGTATTGTCTGCTCTGCTGAAAGGCAGATTTTTTTGCAGATAAAAGCCGCCCTGTCTTGCTGAACTGCTCATCTGTTTTGCTCAGGAAGAAAAGGCTTTGTTAAAATCAAGAGCAAAGCCTGATTTGCAAAATATCACCTAAAAATAACAAATCACAGAAAAATGTCAAAATATGCTGACTATGGTCCAACTTCATGGTTTGGGAAATTATCGAACAAAATCAGCAAATACTGTTTTTTTTTAAAGTGAACAAGAATGATGTATTTTCTAAGCACCATCCTAGTCATTGGTGGTTAGACGGTTAGAGAGCAAACAAGGGTGTGGAGGTGGCCTCACCTTTCTAACTGACTTTTTTGTTGTTTACTCGCTAAGTCATGTCCAACTTTTTGTGACCCCATGAATTGTAGCCCACTAGGCTCTTTGGTCCATGGAATTTCCTAGGCAGGATTATTGGAGTGGGTTGTCGTTTTCTCCAGGGTGTCTTCCTGACCCAAGGATGGAACCTGAGTCTCCTGTATTGGAAGGTGGATTCTTTACTATCTCAGCCACCAGGGAAGTCCTGTAGCTGACTGAGACCAGTAGACATGTACTTAGAGAAGATGATCTGTGCCACACTCAGGCAGGCCTCCAAAACTGTTCCCAGATTCCTCATGTGTTTTGGAGGTCTGTTTACAGAAGGCTGCTGGCTTGGCTGCTTTTGCGGGTGGTGAAGCACTGGTGAACAAGAGAGGTAGAGCTTTGGTTTTTAAAGACTTCATAGTCCTGCAGGAAGAGAGATGTTAAGCTAGTCATTCCAACAGTGAACAGAGACATTTAGTAAATAGGAAGTTCAGTGTTAGGGATGGTGGTAAACCCTTTAGGGGTTGTGAAAGTTTAATCATTGGGACCTAATTCTGTAAAAGAATACCCACCTAGGCAGGGTCTTGGGCACCAGAGCTGAAATTTTAGTTTGAATATTAAGATCTAGCACAAGCTTACCTTTCATCCACTGAATCTGTTTCTAAATCTGGGAAAATGGCCTTTGTTTCTTCACAACTATTTATTGGTAATTCTTTTCCTGGAGCCACCATGGTATATATTTTTATGATAATGTTTACTGAATAAACCTGAATATTTGGCTCATAGAACTAATCTCCAGAGAAACTTCATTTTTAATGCAGTCACTTATAAGATACAATGGAGAAGGAAATGGCAACCCACTCGTGTACTCTTGCCTGGAAAATTCCATGGATGGAGGAGCCTGGTAGGCTACCATTCATGGGTTCGCAAAGAGTCGAATGCGACTGAGTGACTTCAGTTTCTTTCTTTCTATAGTTCCTTTTGGAGAGGAAAATGGCAACCCATTCCAGTGATCTTGTCTGGAGAATCTCAAGGACGGAGGGGCCTGGTGGGCTGCGGTCTATGGAGTTGCAAAGAGTCGGACATGACTAAGCAGCTAACACATACGTACACATAAGATACAAAAACAGATTTTTTTTCTTATTTTAATAAATATACATAGAATTGAAAATGTTCAGACTCTCTTTGCTTTGATATCAAGTTTTCAACAAAATAACTCAGTGGACATTTAAAATTCCTATTGAGAGAGTCAGGGCCCAGTGGAAGTGGTTTGGCCAGGGGTGTTAACCCGCTAGTGTCTATATACATGTGAAAGACTGAACCTGATCCTGTTCTATACAACTGGGTCAGATTACATGGAAACTTCTTTTCAGACAAGGGTTAAAAAGGAAATAATCCCTTTTGCTGCAAACTTTTTCTCAGCAGGTACAAAATAGCTGCAATCAGGTAGGCTTTGGTAAGTGGCAGCTGCTATCTACCAAGCTGAAAGATCACAAAATCTCAGCCCATTTCTGTTTCAATTACATAGACACCAGGTTCAATTTTCAAGTGTCTGAAGGCATGCCTAACTCTGAGATAAGAAATGGGCCTGGACCCAGAATGGGGGCCTTGTGCAGAGCTATGCTGCAAACCTTTCTTGAACTGGCATCAGTTTTGACCAATCAGGGTCCCTGGTCATCATTACAGTGTCATTAGACTTGACCACCAGCTAGTTTCCTAAAAATAGTCTGTCAAACAGGTGAGGAAATCAAGACCTAGAGAGGATAACAATCATATCTGTGGTCACATGGGTTATAGACTTATCAAGACATAGCCTCTGATCTTAGGCTGCTACCTGCTTTATGCCACAGAGGTAAATATACCAGGCTGATTTATTAGCATTGCTACTGCCTGGAACATTGTGTTGAAAGGGTTTTGAACTTGCATCCTTACTCAAGGAGAAATGATACTATGGTTGATTAGTAATGTCCGTCTGGGGAAAAAGAACGTGGAGGCATGGTATGCTATGTGTTTGCAGAATTTGGTTGAATGATGAAGGTTTCTTGGTGATTAAATAATTACCAGATGAATTATCTTCATGAATTATGTCTCAAGAAAAAAGTGTTCTGAAATCTTCAAGGGTGATCGGGATCATTTTGGAAGAGATGACCTTTTGGCTTTGGTCTCAAAGAATAAGTAGCAGTTTTCTGACAGGGGCTTGCTTGGTGGCTCAGACAGTAAAGAATCCACCTGCGATGGGGGAGACCTGGGTTCAGTCCCTGAATGGGGAAGATCCCCTGGAGAAAGGAACAGCTACTCACTCCAGTGTTCTGGCCTGAAGAATTCTATGGAGAGAGGAGCCTGGCAGGCTACTCATACATGACTGAGTGACTTTTACTTTCTTTCACTTTCGCTTTTGTGACAGAGAAAGGAAAGAAGACATTCCATGAAAAAAATGACAACTTGTGTAGGGGGCTAGTATGCGGAGAACAGAAGGAAATTAATGAAATTAAATTAAGGAAATTTATTGCCTGCTATGCTCAGTCTTAAGCTTGGTCCTTTGTGTGTTTTCGCATTATTTAATTTTCATTATGATTCTATGATTTTATAGATGAGGAACAAGGACAAAGAAAATTAAGATGTCCCATGTTGTATAGCTACTAAGCAGAGGTGAGATTTTAAGTATTGGCACTCTAAAGTGACTTTAATGGCAGCTACGCAGAAGCACACTGTAGATAAGGAAGCGAAGGTATCATTAGTTTGGATCTGGACTACTGCTATTGAATTTGAGTTCCCTCAGATGTCCAAATAGGATGGCTAGTAGGCTATAGGAAATACAGCACTGACTACTCTGGTTATGATAAAAAATATATTAGGAACTCACTGATGACAGACCTTGTGCATAACAATGGAGATCTTTCTGCCTTTGCTATTTTAGCACAGGAAACTATAAGTAATAAACTAATAGACTTTATGTTTCATGAGCAATTCAAATTACTGTCAAGAATTGATAGGAAACCTGTCTTACTTAGAAATTCAAATGTTCATGACACAGTACTATTTATTATCATCATGAAACTTATGCTCTGGCAAAACTCTATTTCTGTTCATAAAAAGACTGTTTAATATGTATGCATTCCTCTGCCAAGGTTCAACTTTGACCTCCGAGAGCATTCTTTAAAGAGATTCTAGGAGAAGGCAATGGCACCCCACTCCAGTACTCTTGCCTGGAAAATCCCATGGATGGAGGAGCCTGGTAGGCTGCAGTCCATGGGATCGCGAAGAGTCGGACACAACTGAGCGACTTCCCTTTCACTTTTCACTTTCATGCATTGGAGAAGGAAATGGCAACCCACTCCTGAGATTCTTGCCTGGAGAATCTCAGGGACAGGGGAGCCTGGTGGGCTGCCGTCTATGGGGTCGCACAGAGTCAGACACGCACCAGCAGCAGCAGGAGGTGCAACAGTTGATATCGGTGCATGGAGATGGGGCCCATGTGCATGTGTGTACAGGGTAGTCTAAACATTTTCCAAAAATGAAGGTGGCTTTTTATTTTTTTAACTTGTACAATCTAGACAAGAGGGAAAAACAGCCCTTGAGCATTTTTACATTTGTGAATTCCATTGTCCTGGGACGTTCCAGGACTCTGTCAGACTCTGAGGATTTGTGGTTATGCTTCCTTTAGAGTTTAGGGTGAGGGACAGGTGTTTAAAATAGTCCAAGCTCCATTCCTGGTTCTCTGTTCCCTAGTATGACGATGATGATAACACTGATACCTACAACAGCAATATCTCCATTGCTCAGTTGCTCAGTCAGGTCCAATTCTTTGTGACCCCATGGACTGTAACCTGTCAGGCTGCTCTGTCCATGGGGGTTCTCCTGGCAAGAATACTGGAGTGGGTTGTCCTTTCCTTCTCCAGGGCATACCATCATATGTCATTTATTTTAAAATACCTATTTTTTTGCATCTCTGAAAATGAACAGTCTTATACACAGTACCTAGCATTTGCTATTTGCCTACGATAAAGTTTAATTCATCCAGATGGGATTTGTGTGTTGTTTCAGATGGTCATCTGGGGATACTACCATCCGGTGACCACTTTAAATTAAATTATTTACTGACTTTTTCCTTGAATCACAGTGGTAATGTGAACTTGTATCAGAAGGCTGCTTGAGTACTCAACTGTGGTTCAGGTTCTTGGAGGAGATTATTTTTCCTTTCTGTCTTCTTGCTGTGCCTTTTTGGATGGCACCTTTATTTCTAGAATATTGTAACTTGAAAGGAACAGCATCTTGTTGTCGGCTCCCCACCTTGGTTTCCTTTCTTAACATATTTAGAGTAATATTGTGATGAACAATGGATGGCATCTTAGATCTGATGAGATACTCTAACAATAAAAGCTAGCATGTGTTAAGCACTTTGCTTTTTCCAGGCAGTGCTGTAATGCCCTTTATATGTAGTAACTCATTTAAACCTTTTACAATCATATTAGGCAGGTGCTATCCACCTCTGCCCCTGCCAATTTCATGTAAGAAAACAGAAGCACAAACAAGTTATACAGTGTGCCCAAGGTTACCTATATTGGCTCATTTAGTGTAACTTGACCACCCTGGGTCTACAGATAGGCTGCTGGTGAGAATCTAATTTCATCCCTGTAAGATTCCTGGCACAGTACCTGATACTTGCTGAGCAAACAGCTAACAGTTGCAAGTTCCTACTCTCAAAAAATGGGTCATTGTCCTTATTAGAAGGACAGGCTACCCTTTTGTTATCCACTTCTCATTCCATGATGTGGGATTCTAGCTTTAAGAGTTTTCCTCAGACAAGAGTCGGTTTTCCTAAAAATGTGAATTATTGTAAGTCTTTTCTGTATGTGCTGTAAAAAGGATGTTGCTCTAAGCAGATCTGTGAGTTCTATCAGAACTTCCAAGCAAGGCTCATCGAAAAGTCCAGTTTAACAAGGACTAGAATTCTTCCCACTTTAAGTTCCCCCATCCTAGTGTTCCTCTGTTCCTCCCTTGTCTCCTCTCCACGCTCACATCAAATCTGCACAGATAGTTTTAAGTAAAGTGAATTATAAAGAAGAAAGAAAGGAAAAAATTGTGGGTTTTCTGCTCATAAGAAAACATTTTTTTCCCTAATGACCCTAAACTACAACTTTTTGGATGATTTACTGCCTATATTTAGAAGAGAATAACTTTGAATCCATCCATCCTTTCTTTCTCTCTTTTATTCTTCAACAAATATTTGATATTCATTCTTTTAAATTCAAGACACTGTGTTTCATGCTGCCTGTATGAGAGATGTTTCTCAGACTTTGTTCACATCCTCGAGGAAATTTTATAAACAGAATTATAGGAGAATCATTCCCCCTCCCTTCCTCACTTTGCATTTCTGCTAATCTCTTTCTTCTGTCTTCTTTCATTACCCATCCCACCGTTATTTATGAACTGGGAATCAGGGAGAAATAGAGAGCTTTGGGAAGATTACATGATTTAGGCTGAGAGATCAGCCCTGGGATTTCTTTGGAAGGAATGATGCTAAAGCTGAAACTCCAGTAGTTTGGCCACCTCATGCGAAGGGGTGACTCACTGGAAAAGACTTTGATGCTGGGAGAGATTGGGGGCAGGAGGAGAAGGGGACGACAGAGGATGAGATGGCTGGATGGCGTCACTGACTTGATGGGCGTGAGTCTGAGTGAACTCTGGGAGTTGGTGATGGACAGGGAGGCCTGGCGTGCTGCAATTCATGGGGTCGCAAAGAGTCGGACATGACTGAGCGACTGAAGTGAACTGAACTGAAGTGATACTTGAACTTATAGAGATGGGGGTGGTAGAACACAGCAGGGCGATAGTGGGGAGCAGCCCAGACAAAGTCACAGGAACTGGGAGCCAAGGGGGTGTTGGGGCATAGTGAGAAGTCCAGCTGGAAACATGAAGGGAATGAAAGGACAGATGGGAGGTGAAACTTTCAAGCATCTGACCGTCCCGTCTTGTTTCACTGGCTATGTGGAAAATCATGTGAGGTGGTAAGTCTGAAAGTGCTTAAAGGCAAGTGCTGTATACTATAATGCTGTATAGATTCATCCTTGTCATTCTAATCATTATCATGATGCTTCTGGGCAGGACTCCTGCCCTAATGACATCAGGACCACCAGAATTTATCCTTATGCTCCACTTCTGTGTCCTAAACAGAAAGTAAGAATTGGATTCTAAAAGACAAATTCAATGGTTTAAGAGTGAACAATACCAAGCTGATGTTTGTAGAAACCTAGTAAGGCCAATGAAGACTATGTGTTGGCTGAGAATAAAACAAAACCTTTGGTCTGCTGACCTAATTGTCTTCTTCACTCCTGGTTAGTTAGCACCTCTCTTCCCTCAACAGAATTCTAGGGTATAGGGAGAGAACAGCAGGTAGACTGGAACATATTTCTTCCTATAAGTACAAAGATTTAAGGAAAAAAACATAACTTTAGGTTCATTTGCCCCAATCTCTGATGTTTTCACCATGAGAACTGGCCTTTTGGGTTAAATCTCTCTATGTCTGTCTGTACAGCCACACTGAGAGATTTTGCTTGCTGGGTCTCTCATTTTACATATTCAATATCCATCTTCAGTTCTATCTTGTGTTCTGAAGAACTTTGATTTGTTTCTCTATATGAAAGGATATATGCTGAAGCAATATGTTTAAGATGAAGAAGCAAAATGATATAAAACTGGTTTTATATACTTTTACAAAATAAACTCAGTGAATGTAGCCATGATTGTTTTCATTTGATATTGTAGCAGTTTGAAAATCAAATTAGGCCAGAAAACCTAAATATCCTCCTCAAATAAGATAAGAAAAAAGCTCAGGCATATTGAAAACTCACTGACATTTTTCATTAGGTTTTAAAATAAGTGTTAGAAAGTTCAGTGTGACCTCTTATGCCATTTGATACTCATAATGTTCATGTTAACTTGAACTTCTCTATAGGCTTCCTTGGTAGCTCAGCTGATAAAGAATCTGCCTGCAATGCACAAGATCCCAGTTCGATTCCTGGGTTGAGAAGATAGACTGGAGAAGGAATAGGCTCCAGTATTCTTGGGATTCCCTGGTGGCTCAGAGAGTAAAGATCTACCTGCAGTGGAGGAGATCCGGGTTTGATCCCTGGGTTGGGAAGATACCCTGGAGAAGGGAATGGCAGCCCACTCAAGTATTTTTACCTGGAGAATCCCCATGGACAGAAGAGCCTGGCTGGCTACAGTCAATGGGGTCACAAAGAGTCAGACACAGCTAAGCGACTAAGCACAGCACATAGTGTTTGTAGCTACCAGAAGTTTCCTTTGGAGAAAAAAAAAAATCCCTGAAGAGATTTTCAGTCAGTTCCGTTCAGTCGCTCAGTTGTGTCCGACTCTTTGCAACCTCACGAACCGTAGCACCAGGCCTCATGGACCAGGCCTCCCTGTCCATCATCAACTCCCGGAGTTTACACAAACTCATGTCCATTGAATCAGTGATGCCATCCAACCATCTCATCCTCTGTCATCCCCTTCTCCTCTTGCCCTCAATCTTTCCCAACATCAGGGTCTTTTCAAATGAGTCAGCTTTTCACATCAGGTGGCCAAAATATTAGAGTTTCAGCTTCAACATCAGCCCTTTCAATGAACACCCAGGACTGATCTCCTTTAGGATGGACTGGTTGGATCTCCTTACAGTCCAGGGACTCTCAAGCGTTTTTTCCAGTGCCACAGTTCAAAAGCATCAATTCTTCAGAGCTCAGCTTTCTTTATAGTCCAATTCTCACGTCCATACATGACTCCTAGAAAAACCATAGCCTTGACTAGATGGACCTTTGTTGACAAAGTAATGTCTCTGCTTTTTAATATGCTNGGGAGGCCTGGCGTGCTGTGATTCATGGGGTCGCAAAGAGTCGGACATGACTGAGCGACTGAAGTGAACTGAACTGAAGTGATACTTGAACTTATAGAGATGGGGGTGGTAGAACACAGCAGGGCGATAGTGGAGAGCAGCCCAGACAAAGTCACAGGAACTGGGAGCCAAGGGGGTGTTGGGGCATAGTGAGAAGACCAGGTGGAAACATGAAGGGAATGAAAGGACAGATGGGAGGTGAAACTTTCAAGCATCTGACCGTCCCGTCTTGTTTCACTGGCTATGTGGAAAATCATGTGAGGTGGTAAGTCTGAAAGTGCTTAAAGGCAAGTGCTGTATACTATAATGCTGTATAGATTCATCCTTGTCATTCTAATCATTATCATGATGCTTCTGGGCAGGACTCCTGCCCTAATGACATCAGGACCACCAGAATTTATCCTTATGCTCCACTTCTGTGTCCTAAACAGAAAGTAAGAATTGGATTCTAAAAGACAAATTCAATGGTTTAAGAGTGAATAATACCAAGCTGATGTTTGTAGAAACCTAGTAAGGCCAATGAAGACTATGTGTTGGCTGAGAATAAAACAAAACCTTTGGTCTGCTGACCTAATTGTCTTCTTCACTCCTGGTTAGTTAGCACCTCTCTTCCCTCAACAGAATTCTAGGGTATAGGGAGAGAACAGCAGGTAGACTGGAACATATTTCTTCCTATAAGTACAAAGATTTAAGGAAAAAAACATAACTTTAGGTTCATTTGCCCCAATCTCTGATGTTTTCACCATGAGAACTGGCCTTTTGGGTTAAATCTCTCTATGTCTGTCTGTACAGCCACACTGAGAGATTTTGCTTGCTGGGTCTCTCATTTTACATATTCAATATCCATCTTCAGTTCTATCTTGTGTTCTGAAGAACTTTGATTTGTTTCTCTATATGAAAGGATATATGCTGAAGCAATATGTTTAAGATGAAGAAGCAAAATGATATAAAACTGGTTTTATATACTTTTACAAAATAAACTCAGTGAATGTAGCCATGATTGTTTTCATTTGATATTGTAGCAGTTTGAAAATCAAATTAGGCCAGAAAACCTAAATATCCTCCTCAAATAAGATAAGAAAAAAGCTCAGGCATATTGAAAACTCACTGACATTTTTCATTAGGTTTTAAAATAAGTGTTAGAAAGTTCAGTGTGACCTCTTATGCCATTTGATACTCATAATGTTCATGTTAACTTGAACTTCTCTATAGGCTTCCTTGGTAGCTCAGCTGATAAAGAATCTGCCTGCAATGCACAAGATCCCAGTTCGATTCCTGGGTTGAGAAGATAGACTGGAGAAGGAATAGGCTCCAGTATTCTTGGGATTCCCTGGTGGCTCAGAGAGTAAAGATCTACCTGCAGTGGAGGAGATCCGGGTTTGATCCCTGGGTTGGGAAGATACCCTGGAGAAGGGAATGGCAGCCAACTCAAGTATTTTTACCTGGAGAATCCCCATGGACAGAAGAGCCTGGCTGGCTACAGTCAATGGGGTCACAAAGAGTCAGACACAGCTAAGCGACTAAGCACAGCACATAGTGTTTGTAGCTACCAGAAGTTTCCTTTGGAGAAAAAAAAAAATCCCTGAAGAGATTTTCAGTCAGTTCCGTTCAGTCGCTCAGTTGTGTCCGACTCTTTGCAACCTCACGAACCGTAGCACCAGGCCTCATGGACCAGGCCTCCCTGTCCATCATCAACTCCCGGAGTTTACNTCCACAGTTTATTGTGATCCACACAGTCAAAGGCTTTGGCATAGTCAATAAAGCAGAAATACAATTTTGGCCACCTGTAATTTTCCTAGCATTTTGTATAGAATAGTTTATGACAGTGGGGATGCCCATGAGACCTCTACTCCTTTGGTTTTTGTTGATTGGATTTGTATTTCTTATTGGACTGTACCCATGTTTGAAAATGACATGTTGATGTGGTTCCACATTCTTAAAATAGATCACCATATTGAAGATGTTCTTCAACTTAAAAAAATTCAGTTTAATGCTTTGACTTTACTTATTTACATATTTATATGTACAGTTATTTAAAAAAACCATCAATATTTTGCTGTTTGGCTGCATCTTCATTGAATAAAAAGATTATGGAATTGTGGAGCTGAGAAGGGAAGATATACCTATTCAGTCGTGTTGGTTCCTGTAGACTTCCTGAATTAAGACTCCATACTATTGATTGACTAAGGGTACCTAATATTCTCTATCACAAGTGGAAGGATAATTGCTTTATTTTCCCTTAGAGCTAATAAATGGTACCCTGTAGTTGTATTTTTAATACTGGGAATAGAGCCAGAATTCAATCTGTCCACAAATTACTGATTTTGAAATAAATATAATTACCACGTTTCAGAACAGCCTCTTAATTTTCCATATGAATTAGGTATTTTGCTTATTGACAAAATGTATTACAAAATCTGCCTATGGCTAGTACCAGTTTTTAAAATTTCTGAACCAGTCCTATAAGAGTGTTCCTCTTGGTATGAGTAACAATTAACTGAGTTAATTTATACACTAAAAGAGACTCTAGAGTCAGAATATCTGAGTTCCATAGCTGTCTTTACTATTTTCTTGCTCTGGGACCTTAGACGCATTACTCAACCTCTCTATATCTCTCTTTCTTAATCTAGAAGGTAGGGATTACAGAAATATTTCTCCAATTAATATCCCTCATTAAGTGCTATCTTCTGTTAAGTTTATGATAGTTATTCACCCATGTCTGCTATATCTGGACTTTATTCCCATTGACTTTTCTAGGAAAAGAAAAGCCAGTCATTGAATGTAATACTTGCAGTTTTCATATTGAGAATTTTTAGTGTCCATTAGTGATATCTGAAGAAGTAGTCCATTGTTGCCTTTTTTCATTGTCTTTCCTGAAGGATCTTTCCAGCCTCTCCATTCACTTACTACATTACCTCCAGAGTGAGCTTTCCATGATCAAGTCTGACCTCTCTGTCCCACACTTAGACCCCTTCTTCAGTGTCTATAGTGAAAGTGCAGACTCTCTGCCATGATGTATAACTCCCTGTAACCAAATCCCTTCCTACTTTTTTAACTTCACTTTTCTGCCCTCTTCAAAGCTTGCTCCCAGAAGTGTTGCTTTTTCTATCACATTTTCTTCATTAGCCTCCTGGATTCTGAAGTGCTGCTTATTCTCCCTTGTAGACCTTGTTTGCCATTCACTTCTCTCTTCCTGATGGTCTCAATGATTCTATTACCAGCTAGCTGCCTAAGGCTGCCCTTGATAAGCTCTTGTGTGGACTCCACCAGTCTAGGATTGTCCATTTTTTTTTTACCCTCTTTTTCTTATCCCCCCAACACAGGAGTGAGATTTTCCCCAGAGTTTACCATACTTTAGCAGTCAGGATCCAGTCTGTTGATTCAATAAATAAAATGAAACAAATGAAGGTTTTATTTACATACCCTGAGCATTGCTAATTCATCCCTATACAAAAGGGATGAAGCTTTGTTGCATTCAGGGAGACCAGATTTGGAGCATGGCCATTGGCACAAGGTAGAATTACATTGAAGATATAGCTTTTTATACAGGAAAAGAAATTGTATTTGATAAGTCACAAATAAGCAATGAGTAGAAAGCTGAGTGNCTCTTCAAAGCTTGCTCCCAGAAGTGTTGCTTTTTCTATCACATTTTCTTCATTAGCCTCCTGGATTCTGAAGTGCTGCTTATTCTCCCTTGTAGACCTTGTTTGCCATTCACTTCTCTCTTCCTGATGGTCTCAATGATTCTATTACCAGCTAGCTGCCTAAGGCTGCCCTTGATAAGCTCTTGTGTGGACTCCACCAGTCTAGGATTGTCCATTTTTTTTTTACCCTCTTTTTCTTATCCCCCCAACACAGGAGTGAGATTTTCCCCAGAGTTTACCATACTTTAGCAGTCAGGATCCAGTCTGTTGATTCAATAAATAAAATGAAACAAATGAAGGTTTTATTTACATACCCTGAGCATTGCTAATTCATCCCTATACAAAAGGGATGAAGCTTTGTTGCATTCAGGGAGACCAGATTTGGAGCATGGCCATTGGCACAAGGTAGAATTACATTGAAGATATAGCTTTTTATACAGGAAAAGAAATTGTATTTGATAAGTCACAAATAAGCAATGAGTAGAAAGCTGAGTGCCGAAGAATTGATGCTTTTGAACTGTGGTGTTAGAGAAGACGCTTGAGAGTCCCTTGGACTGCAAGGAGATCCAACCAGTCCATTGTAAAGGAGATCAGTCCTGGGATTTCTTTGGAAGGAATGATGCTAAAGCTGAAACTCCAGTACTTTGGCCACCTCATGTGAAGAGTGGACTCCTTGGAAAAGACCCTGATGCTGAGAGGGATTGGGGGCAGGAGGAAAAGGGGACGACAGAGGATGAGATGGCTGGATGGCATCACTGACTCGATGGACGTGTTTGAGTGAATTCCGGGAGTTGGTGATGGACAGGGAGGCCTGGTGTGCTGCGATTCATGAGGTCGCAAAGAGTTGGACACGACCGAGCGACTGAACTGAACTGAACTGAGGTTCCCATCACTGTGTGAGGTTACTGAGTAATGTTATAAATAATACAACTGACACTGTGTTTCATATTTATTATTGAGTAAGTGATCGCATATGGACAAAAGTGGTCCATTTTACTGCATAAGCAGCTAATTCAGTCATTAAATAATACAATTTAAATAGAAAAATATACCTTTATACTGTTGTCTACTATTTACAGAAAATAACCCCCTCCCAAAAACATAATCTAGCAACCAACTAACCTAAAAGTTAAAGAACATATTCTGTGGTTAAAGTCTGTGATAAAAAGAATAAAAACATAAAAAATGTTAATATGGGTTGCAAAATTGCTAGGTCCACGTCTCTGCAATTGTTTTCTTCCTAAATCATGAATTCTCTGTGGGTTTTATTTTGAAATAGGTATTTCTGCTATAGTCTGATAAATGATATTCCTACCCTAAAGAGCAAACAACTGGAATGCCACATTTTTGATGCATATTTTTGCAGCACAGAGGGGATTAAATTCTAAATGTCTCAGCTGTTAAAGGCCCCTTCAGACTTGCCCAAAAGAGGGAGAAAGCTTTCTGTAAAGCAATTCATCAGATCTATTTGGGCATGGTGACATTCTCTCAGAACTCGTGTGGATGAGTTGTGCTGAACGTTCATGTCTCTGCAGCTGCTCGGGATATTTAAGAGAAAAAGTATCTCTCAGTTCTTATCATGTGTGCCCATGGGCTAGCCTGTGCTCATCACTGGCTCATGTCCTCCAAGGATTTCACAGTTAGTGGTCATATTGTAATAGTGACATCTTCCATTTTTGTGTTCACTAGGTTCCCTGACCTGTGCTTTGCTTTTTCCACGTATTATATCATTTAATGTTCACTGTGTGAGCTTAGGGAAATGACTTATTAAATTTATATCTGTTTTCTACAGTGTGAAAAGTTTGTTGCACTGAATCTTATGCATTATTCACTTGACAAGTACTTACTATTGCCTTCTCTTACCTAATTGTTGGTTGTTGAGTCTGGGGAATGCTCTGATTTCTTCAATAAAAACAGCAGTGGTCAATTCCATAAACAAATTGTTAGATGTAGAACACATGTGTAAACAAGTAGAGTCATTTGCTAACTGTTGATGGACTTAAAACAGTTTAAAAAAGAAGCAACTGATAGGATAAACTAAAGTCAAACAACTGGAAACAAGTTGTGGTATGTTAACTGGCAATTTGTAATATAAAGTGATGGGTACGTTTTCACTATATTGGAAAGTGAAGAATACTTTAGAGTTATAAAACAGCACT
The DNA here is from genome assembly GCA_006410615.1 of Neotragus moschatus. Taxonomy (NCBI): domain Eukaryota; kingdom Metazoa; phylum Chordata; class Mammalia; order Artiodactyla; family Bovidae; genus Neotragus; species Neotragus moschatus. The sequence goes on from SJYA01000463.1 coordinate 553,978, forward strand.
TTATGCATTTATCTTTTCATTATCCTAATGTATGGAAAGTGGGACCAATAAATGCATCTGACTTAATACATTTGGTTTATTATTTTTTGTTATGATTTGAACCTTGTCCACTTCCCAGCGTATCTCCCACTACATATCAAATGTATTCATCTTATCAAATGACTTGCATGTTTCTGACCAAATTCAGGCCTTTAAAAAACTTCTGTGTCTTTGTCTAAACTGTTCCCTTTGCGTAGAATGCCCTTCTCATCTCCATTTGTCTATCTCCTCCTCATTCTTCAGGACTCCATTTCAACATCACCTCTTCAGACAAGCATTCTTTAGATTGTTTCATGCATGGCTCTCCCCCTTTTCCTCTGGGGTACCACACCGCCCTGTGCATACCTCTGTCACCTGATTTGATATGTGGTATTCTAATTTTCTGTTCACTTGCCAGGTGCACTAAGTTGTGACTCTGCAAGCATGGTCTGTCTTCTGTAGTTTTATTTTTGTTTTTCAGCACCTCGCCAAGTCTATACAGAGTGTGGACTCAATGTGCAGTAATGACTTGGAGTAAATATATTCACGTATATCATGGATGCACATCTCTGGTGGCTCAGCAGTAAAGAATCCTCCTGCCAGTGCCTGTCAGTGCAGGAGACATGGGTTCAATCCCTAGTCCAGGAAGATCCCTTGGAGAAGGAAATGGCAACCCACTCCAGTATTTTGCCTGGGAAATCCCATGGACAGAGGAGAGAGGAGGCTACAGTCCATGGGGTTACAAAGAGCTGGACATGACTTAGCAACTAAATGACAACATATCATGTTGGTATTTTGTAACTTCCCCAGCTCCTATGTCCCTGTAGAGACACACATACATATTCTCACTGCATTCTGGTGTGTGGAGACTTTGAGTAGCCTCATCGTGGTTTTGTTTTAGCTGTTGAAACTCAAGGTCATGATCTGGCAGAAGGGACTATGAGAAGAATGCACTCCACATTAAGTCCTGCTGTCCTTGAGTCCAGAATATGCTTGTAGATCTTTTCTAGTGAAACATCAAGGTGTTTCATCTTAGGACTCTGGGAATGAGTTTATGTTAAACAAGAATATGGAAAGATGAAGGAAGGCAAAGAATGAGGATCAGACAATGCAACAGAATCGAGGCTGGAAACCGGAGCCGTGAAAGAAGCCTGTCTGCCCACTGTAGGCTGTGAAGTAGGGCCAGTGTTCATTACTCGGTTCCCTTTGATAGAACATGGAGGCAGCCATGGATTGCTAGGTAGCAGCCCTTTACAACTATGATTTCATTCCATTTTGAAGTTTCTCTCGAAATGGCTGATTTATTTTCCTCCCATGGCTGCATTATGTATGTGTTGTTTTCTGAGATCAGTGAATTCAGACAGGCCCTCCACGCTTTTGTCCCCCAACCCCAGCCCTGCAGTGCAATGTGGCAGCTAAGAGAACCAGAGAGCCACGCTGGCCACAAATCCCACCTGGTTTCCTTCAAAATAAGCTACTGGTTTGCAACAAACTACCGGATGGCGATAAAAAAGGTTCTTACCTGTTTACTTAATAGGTGACTGGCCCCTTTGCTTTTATTTAGCCATCTGTTCTGGTCTATGTCCCTTTAAACTTGTAAGATCCATCACTTCATTTAAGCTGTTACCTTGACACATTGCAATGTTGTGGACATAATGTTCCCACAGAGGAACAAATTAAAACAGTTTTTCATGATTAGAAGGTTAAATGAGGTAAGGCTGTGGTAGTAAGTGGTGAGATAAGGGCTTCTGAGGAAGCAGAACTCAAGGGACTTTCAGGTGACTGGAAAATTAGGCTGGCTAGACAGGGGGATGGATGGGGCTTTTACGAATTCTGGGAGCTAGGCAAGAGAGAAGACTTCCTTTGGATGTCTGGCTTTGAGGCTTGATTCTGTTGCCCTTTCAGAGACTGTGACCATGGGCCCAGGGAGGATTCAGGGGCCAGCTTTGGGCTTCTTTTCTCCTTTGAGACATTCTGTGAGAAGTAAAAGGAAGGTGACTCTACCAGAAAGTGGCAAGCTAAAAACACAACAGCACCAACAACAAGCATTCAATCTTTCCCAGAAAGTGAGTTGGTTTCCCTTAAGTTTGAAGAAGAGTCAAGGGCAAAGCCCTTCCTTCAGGAAGGAATATTTCATTGTGTCTTCACCCTGGAGAGAAAGCACTGTTGTTCCTAACATCCGTCCTCAGCTCTGTTCTTTTTCTTACTCTAGACTTGACTTTCTGTCTGACCCCTTGATGACCCATTTGCCCTTGAGAACTAGGACTTAGAAAGTCAAGCTCTTTGTCCACTTACTCTCTTAAATCATTTCCTGCCCTGACCACCCTGATTTCTCCTGATATGATTAGTGTTATTGCAGCTACCTGAACTCAACATCTGAGGCATCTCTGAATTTTCTGTCTGCCACTTCTATTCAGTCAAAAGCCAAGGTTTCTGTCTTCCACCTAAATTGAGTTTTTCTCATGTCTTTTCTCACCTTTTTACTCCTCGCCCCCACCATTATTCTCACTTCCATTCCTCATTACTTCTGTCCTAGCCAATTGACATAGTCTCCTAACTAGTTGCTGCCTGTATTTGGTTTCACTCTGCTCCAGAGTGCCTCAATCACTGGCGTTTGATTATGATATAAGAGTCACATTTCAAAAATTAAATAAGTAAACAAAAAATCTCCTCAAGTTTTCCGTCATCTAACAAACTCAATAGAGACTTAGCTTGGTATCTGAGACAGTCTATAAAGTTATCATCTTTATTTTCAGCTTTTTCTTCTTCTCTGTGTCACAGTAAAACAAACTGCTATGTGGCTATGAATAACCTCATGTTTTTTTTGCCTCCTTACTCTGTTCCCTCTTCCTAGAAAGCTCTGCTCACACATGTCTAGTGAAAAATGCATGCATTTTATCAAGTTCAAGCACAAATACAGCTCTCCTTTCCCCATGGCAGTCTGATGCAGTTGCTCCTATTCTGCTTTGATGACAAACACATTTAGGGAATGTTCTTATGCTGCTTGATGTGGTTTTCCCCCTACTGTTAGTGCTAGCTTTTTTCAATCTTACTTTTGCATATCCTATAGCACAAAGTTTCTTGCCTGTCAAGGGTGCTAGATAAAGATACAGAATAATGATTTATAATGAGACTGGATCTACCAGAATGTGCAAAATCCATTTATTCATTCACACAAATGTTTGTGAGTGCCTACAGTATGTACTGTGTTAAGGACCTAGGATACAGAGCAATATGGCAGAGTGCAGCTCAGTTCTCCCCAAACTCAAAATTACATGAAAGAAAAGTCATGTAAGGAATTATACCATGAAAAATGTACAACAGGAGAAGGGCCTTCAAAGTACTGGAGGGGTGGGACTTCTTACCTCTATTAGGGTAGATAGGTTAGGAGTGAGGGGACGATACTGGGGAGGAAAATGAACAGGTAGGAAAGGCTTCCTATAGATGGGAAAGTCTGACTTGGGTTTTGAAAGCTGCATAGGAATCACCGAGGATGATAGGAAGGTAAGGAGAGAGAGGAATGGGATGGAAATATAATCCATACTCGGTTTGTTTTCAGAGGCTCAGCGCGTTAGGGCAATCTGGGCATCAAATAATTGTTTTCTGTCTCCAAGTGAAATATCCTTTTTCTGAGACGGTTTTTGATTGAAAGACGGTTTTGATGACTTTCTTCTTCTTTTTTTAATGTTTTGTAGAGAAAGTCTGTGATTGCAGTGAGCTTCATAGCAGCATTTCTCTTCCTGCTGGTGGTGCGCCTTGTAAATGAAGTGAATTTCCCATTGCTACTAAACTGCTTTGGACAACCTGGTGCGAAATGGATACCATTCTCCTATACATACAGGCGGCCCCTTCGAACTCACTATGGATACATAAATGTGAGGACGCAAGAGGTAAGACCTCAGAGGGTCACAGAGGGTTTGAAGTGTCCATGGTAACCACTTTTCTTTGGGTGTAAGGTGGCTTCCCATCACTGAACTTCCTTTATGGCCCAGTGAGCTTCTTTGGGTCCCTGACATTTCCTGGTTTCTGATTCTTAGACACTTTCTGACACATGTCTAAAGTCTGTTGCCCCCTCCTGTATTAGATCTTCTGATTCACTGGCTTCATGTGGAGTTGAGGAAGCAATTACTTGTTTTCCTGGTGGTTTGTGGCATAACATACATATCTTTCCATTTAGAAACTCTGATCAGCAGTCGCCAGCTAGAGAAATGGCTGGCTTTATTTCCTGGAGGTCAGCTGGTTGGGGACAGCTCTTTGTAGAACTGCAGAGGCATTTATACTCTTTAAAACTCTGTAATCCTTAGACCTGGAGCTAGAAAAGGCCAAGCTGATTTAAAAATTCTCAGTGGCTGCAGAGATAATGGGATTTAAAGAATTTCCAAATTTAAAGGGGTTAAAATCATTCAAATCCTATAATCACTGAACCTCTAAATCTTTGTAGCCCATTGATGGTACAGAAGAGGATGGAGGTATATTGACCAGTAGAAAGTGCACACTGTGCTAGCATTTTTGCAAGCAACGATTCGTGTCATGGAGTGAAGTAAAAGTAAAAAACTTCACAAAATATATACAGTGTATAGAACTGATAATATAATTGTTTTCATTATTTGTTTCCATGGAGTGGGATGAGTGTGAGATTAATATTCATTGTTACCAAGTCCCAGCCTTTGGAATTTGTTGGTGACAAAGGTACAAATCACGAGTGTGTCTACATCACTGGAAAGAATTTTGGATCAGATCCCACTGAAAGGTCATTTTTGCAAAAATACTAGGGAAGAGAATTACCCACATAATGCAACTTCCATCCCAAGAATTATTCTTAGCGTCAGTGAGGGATGTTAAAAACTGGCTTTGTCCATCCCCTTTTGTAGGCAATATCATGAATGAGTCATTGCTTCTGGTTAATTTCATTCTTTGAAAATTGTTTCTATATATGCATGATTTATAGGCTTTTATTAGACTTTTATAGTTAAAGAGAAAAAGGCACCATTAATAACATATAAATTCTTAGGAGCCTTGCTTGTGTTTATCCTTTAATTGGCTTTGAATTAATTTTTTTAAGTGTCTATTGCTTGAATTTGTTGAATGTCCTAATAAATTAATTACTTATATAAAAGTGTATCTCTTAGAGAATAGTTTGTTTCACTTTTGTCTTTTGTTACTTTATTTCAGACTGTCATTTACTATTCTATAACTCTACTGGATTATGTTAATCACTTCACAAGTGCCTCTCATGGGTAGAAAATGAAACATGTGACTGAACTGTCTCACGAATTACTCTCATGAGAGAAATCTCACCAAATATCAAAGACCCTTTCATTTGTTTATATAATAATGGATTGGAGTTTGGAAGGTTAAGAGGAAAACTGACCTAGGGCTGCTATTATTTAATTACTTATATTAACTAGCCACTTTTGAAATTCTTTTGATGTGATTTGTAATACAGTGACTTTGCTACAAGATATTGATCATTATTTTGATCCTGTGAAGGTAATTTATTGAGAGGGAACATGATTACTGGAAAGAGTTTTTAGATTACAGATGCACACAGGCATGATTTGAGTACTAGTTCTCACACTTAGAAAAACAAGATCGACTAGCAAGTTATGGAAATGGCAACACACTCCAATATTCTTGCCTGGAAAATCCCATGGACAGAAGAGCCTGGAGGGCTACAGTCCATGGGGTTGCAAGAGTTGGACACGACTTAGTGACTAAACCACCACAGCAAGTTATTATGAGGATTAAATAGGACAAAGTACATGAAGTGCCCAGTTCTAAACTGATGTTCAATGAATGAGTTTCTTTTGCTTGCTTTGTACTTATCAGTTATGTCACGAAATGCCTCGTATGAACAACATCAAAATACAAAAGTTTAGAGTATGAAATACAAAATTTTAAGAAATCTGGATTCAGGGCAGTAAATAAATGAAAGAATTCCTAGTCTCATTAGAAATCAAAGTTTTGCAAATTTAAAACCACAATGAGAAGGAAGAAAAAAATCACATGGAAGTGAATGCTCACTAAAAATCAGACTGACTAAAAGATCAAGAATCTGACAATACCAAGTGTTGGTGATGATGATGTGGAACAATAGGAACTCATGTACTAGTAGAGGGAATAATTGCTTTGGGAAAAACAGCTTCTCATTTTCCAGTAAAGGCAAAGATATGGATATTCTCAGTTCAGATCAGTTCAGTTCAGTCACTCAGTCGTGTCTGACTCTTTGCAACCCCGTGAACTGCAGCACACCAGGCTTCCTTGTCCGTCACGAGCTTCCGGAGTTCACCTAAACTCACGTCCATCAAGTCAGTGATGCCATCCAGCCATCTCATCCTCTATCATCATCTCATCCCCTTCTCCTCCTGCCCCCGGTCCCTCCCAGCAAGGGTTTTTTCCAATAAGTCAACTCTTTGTATGAGGTGGCCAGAGTACTGGAGTTTCAGCTTTAGCATCATTCCTTCCAAAGAACACCCAGGACTGATCTCCTTCAGAATGGACTGGTTGGATCTCTTTGCAGTCCAAAGGACTCTCAAGAGTCTTCTCCAACACCACAGTTCAAAAGCATCAATTCTTCAGTGCTCAGCTTTCTTCACAGTCCACTCTCACATCCATACATGACCACGGGAAAAACCATATCCTTGACTAGACGGACCTTGCTTGGCAAAGTAATGCCTCTGCTTTTGAATATGCTATCTAGGTTGGTCATAACCTTCCTTCCAAGGAGTAAGCGTCTTTTAATTTCATGGCTGCAATCACTATCTGCAGTGATTTTGGAGCCCCCCAAAAGAAAGTCTGACACTGTTTCCACTATTTCTCCATCTATTTCCCATTAAGTGATGGGACCAGATGCCATGATCTTCGTTTTCTGAATGTTGAGCTTGAAGCCAACTTTTTCACTCTCCTCTTTCACTTTCATCAAGAGGCTTTTTAGTTCCTCTTCACTTTCTGCCATAAGGGTGGTGTCACATCCCAGCATTTCTAATCATCCATGTATTCACTTGAGACATGCATGAATACATATAGTGGGAGGCATAGATGACATGTATAACAGCATTATTCTAGAACCTGGACATGTCTCTTAGCAGGAAAATGGTTAAATGTGTGGTATTCCATCCAGTGGAATATCACACATCAATGGAAATGAGGAAATTGCAGCTATATGTGACAACATGTGGGCTACCCAGGTGGTGCTAGTGGTTAAGAACCTGCCTGCCACCGCAGGAGACCTAAGAGATGAAGGCTTGATCCCTGGATCACGAAGGTTCCCTGGAAGAGGGCATGAGAATCCACTCCAGTATCCTTTCCTGGAGAATCCCATGGACAGAGGAGCCTGGCAGGCTACAGTTCATAAGGTCGCAAAAAGCCGGACACAACTGAAGTGACTTAGCATGGATGCACATGACAACATGTATGGATCTTAAGAAGGCATAATTTTGAGCAAAAGATGCAAAAATAAAAGAACACAAGCAGTGTGATTCAATTTATAGACCACAGGAAGACTTAAAGGCAGATGCTTCAGAATGCTGAAACATTAGTGCATGTAATAAGCAGAAAATTTTGCATGGAAGCTGAAAAACAGTGTATAACACCCCAAAAGAATGAGAGATTTCCCTCTGAATTCTGATAGTTGTAAGGCTAAATTGGGAGGAAAACAAAATTTGGTGGCTCTTTATCTCCATCCTTGTTATTTCATCTTTCTCAAAATTCTCTTCCCACCGCATGTCTGCATTCTCTTACTCCCGAATGCTCTGTGCCTGGGTCCTCACCAAATAATGGCTTGAAGTGCAGGTCTTCCCAGAGATAGTTACATTAGACTATTAGACTCAGAAAGAAAATTCTTCAGGAGTCTAAGTAATACAGCAAAAATGCTAAGTGGTAAATTTGATGTTCTGGGGCAAATAGCTATAATAGTGGCCCTTGAATTTTGTTTCAAAGGTAACCACACACTCCTGTGTTCCTATTCACTCTATTCTAATCTGGAAAAAGAGTCAATGGCTATGACTGAGCTGAGTTAAGGGGTCACCAAGATTATCTGTTTATTTCAAGATCTTGGTCCTTGAGGTTTTCTCAGAAGTTTCTCAGAAGAAAGCACATGCTTTCTAGACACTATCAGATGTCCAAGAATTTTTTTGAACATGTAGACTTGCCAGCAATGATTTCCAGACTCAGAGCAGCTGCAAACATCACCTTGTCAATGATGGTTTTATTGCCCAGTGTTTCAGTTGAATCAGACATTGCTGCCACTAGACTAAGATTTTATGAGCAGAAATGTTTACTTGAAAGGATATCTCTCCATTACTGTCTAAATAAAGGTGCAGGATGGGAGTGGCAGAATTAGGTTGAAGATTTTGTGGACACCAGAGAGCTGAGTTGCTTGGGAGCAAGCTGTGATTCTTTTGTTATCTTTAAAAGTGAGCTGAGTTCTGGTCCTTTAGGCTTGGCACAAGTAGAAGAATAAGCTGTCTCATCAGTCTGTAACAAGCTGTCATGAAGAACCCTCATATAGTAAATTATAAGACATGCATGAACATGAAGCTTGACTTCATTTAATCAACTCACCTAGTTTTTGAACGATCTATTGCCCAAGGAAGTACAAGAAGTAACAGTACAAAGATCACAAGAGAGAAAAATAGATGGACTTGCTTATATTTCATATGTTGTTGCTCAGCTGCTAAGTTTTGTCTGACTCTTTGTGACCCATGGACTGCAGCCTGCCAGCCTTCCCTGTCCTTCACTATCTCCCAGAGTTTGCTCAAACTCCATTGAGTTCCTGATATTATCCAACTATCACATTTCATATGGTTGGAGTATTTTCTTTTCCTGGTCTAGATCCATAAAAAGGAATATGTAGTGAAAATTATGAGGTCCAGTCTAAAGGAGATAAATTGAAAGAATTAAAATACCCATCCCACCATAATAATGACAGTCTAAATATTGGCTCTCATCTTTTGCCCTGTCCCCCTTCCCTTTCTTAATATGGGCTAAAGTTCTTATATTTGGAGAATGAGAAATCTTGAGAAGCAGGGTAACAAAATGAGTGTCAACTAACCTGGTGAGTGATGAAATTCAGGAAGTCCCTGCTGGCCAAAGAACCCAGAATTCCTCATCAATACTTGTTTGAGCTGACAACCAGCAAGAGGCAGTGCCATCCTGAAGCTGAGACCAGGAAAGATTTAGATTTTCAATAGGTCCTATAGCTCCCGTGTGTCCCACCCCCACTTTAATCCCTGAGCCCCAAGCTGCTCACACTTGCCCTCTCATGTCACTACTGATGAATAAGGCAACCTTCTATTTTAAGAGAACCGAATTTGAGAAACTCCACCTATAGCTTTATGGCAGTTCCTGAATTATCATTTGACCTTGGACATAGCAAAAAGCATAAAACACCCATATGTGTTTCAAAAAGACACATCTATGCTTGTCAGTATCGTGGGAATTCTCCTTTCTCCTTAATGCAGATTTCAATGATTCATTTTGTGGCAGAATATAAGGTATAAAAGACTAAGGGACTGCAGGGCTTGGTTACAGGTAATCATTGTTTCTCCCTATTGAGATCATGGCAGATCTGGAGGAAAGAGAGGGAAATGAACTCTAGGCTAGATTCTGTTTGTAATCTCCAGAGCATGCAACCTGTTGTCTTTTTGGTTGGTGACCTGATGTGAAGACATTGCTCAGAGCAAGCAACCTGAAACGTATTTGCATTAACTACTAAATAAGAAAGTCAAGCTCTGAGGATCAATAGGATGCCACAGCCAGATCTTCCTGATAATGGGGAGGAAGGTGACAGGTGTCCTTTAGATCTGATAAGAGAGTGCTAACACACAAGAACTGCAGAGGATTTCAGGTGTTTGGGGAAGAATGCCCATTCAGATGGTGCTAAAGATGCACTAAGTGAAGAGGCACAGGATTTCTAGAACATAGCAATCAAGTTGTAGGGCTGTATATTGATTTAACAATTTAATGAGGCCGAAATATGTCTCTTTAAAAAAGGAGGACATTTTAAAACCTCAACTAGACTAAATAAGAATATATAGGATCAGTTGCTATGACAGGCCGTACTAGCCTAATTAAAGATGTGCATACCATATTGATGTTGTAATAGAATTTCCCAAATTGTGGTTATAGCAACAATTAAGAAACAGAGCTGACTTTCTTGGCAATAAAAGCACACACTTTACACATTCAAATAAATGTACACATGTAACTAAAGCTGACACGAATAGGCTTTCTGTTTTTGGGAATATGAGCTTTGGATTTTACATAAGTATACTGAGAGCAATTATATGCAAATATATGTTCCAGAAGTTTAAAACTCATCAATGTAATTGTTAATTAAAATCTGAACATTCCATTTGTATAACCGTAAAGTAAAATAACTTTCAACTATTAGATTGTTATAGAAAAGGAAACAACTAAATTAACATACAGCAAAGATGACTTCTTTGGCACATGCGTATTGAATTTGTTGTTTGAAAGATAATTTATCTTTTTCCTAAGTATGAGGACATATATTTATTGAGTGGAAAAAAGATTATGTTTCCTACTCTGGTTATGAAATAGCAGCTCCCAAACAGTGGCTGATCTCAAGGCAATCTCAAGGGCATCACTGCCAAAGGAGCGGGACAGACCTTGCTGTGGGTTATAATTCTAGGAGGCATTGTTGGGGAGCTGAGACACATGCCTAGGGTAAGAATTTGGATGGGATAGAGAAGAGAAAGCAGAGTTGAGGAAAAGAGCTAAAGCAGAAGGTCTGACGGTGAACTGTCCATATTCCTTCAGCTCCCACCACTCCCAATAGGCCAAGAGCTCTACACAGAAGCCAAGGTGAACTCATGTTTGCACTAGGAATCCCCACCGCCTCACACTCTGTGCATTCCTTTCTTACTTCCCTCTGGTAGTTCTTACCTTCCAGCTCTCCATATTTTTTGGTTGGTTATGCAGTCTTGGAGTATTCATATCTTGGTCCTGATGCCACAAAAACTGCATATAAGGTCACTTTTAATAATGCTTCATTCTGTGTACCCCTGAGTTGGATATGGCACCCATGCTCATAGGGCCCCTGAGATACTACTGTAGGTCTGCAGGATTCTCTGACTTTCCAAAAAAGGAAATCAGACACATGTAGGGGCAATAAGTAGGCCAATCTGCCTGGAATGCATTTTACTGTTGGGGATAGAAGATAAAGGATACATTCACTGGGGAATTATGATCTGGGAATGTAAATGGAATCCCCGGAAAAGGAAAAACTACACTCTTACCTGCAAAACAGTAATATGTATGTACAATTTATGCATTTATCTATATTCATGAACTAGTATATACAGATATACAGAAAATACATACATATTCACGTATATAAGGACAGGATAAGTCACAAGACTTTCTTAAAGACAAACATACATAGACTATATACATATACCTATATTATATAATAAAATGATTAATGTATATAATTCCCTGATTAAGTGTATGTAGTGCCTTTTATGTTTGCCACTGTCCCTTCATTACAGAAACAATCCCTTCACTTCTGACTACAGTGGTGAGCAGGAAATTCAGACCAGTGTTTGACCAATGCTGTGATGGTTTAAGGGGTGGACACATGGTCCCAGATGAGCCATTCTTCACCCTTCCAAAAGCTTATTGTTCTTCTGTGTAATGCTGTGAGAAAGATGCTCTTTTCTTTTAGAAAAAGAGATGTTGAGATAAGATTCTCTGCTGTCAGTGGCTGTGTTCCCTGGAGTGAATGAGACCAAGACATTGAGAGAAGCAGAGCTCAAGCAAGGGCCTGGACAGGACTCTAGTACTGAGACCAGCCGTTCTTGAAGCCAGCCTACCCTCTTTTGTGGTTTGAGTGTGAAGCCAGTAAATTCCTGCCTTTCACGTCTGCAGGTTTGGGTTATGTTTTGGTCATCCACAACCAAAAGAGTCTAGCTGGTACATATATTATATGTGATAGTTGTTTTACAGCAACAGAAACCAAACATTGTGAAACTCATCTTTCAAGAAGGAGTTGCCGGGAGGATGTGAGGATCTATCCTTGCAAGTTCATACTCCAAACCTGCTGGGAGGCTGAGCATAAGAAGTATCTGTCAGTCCATAAGTTGGTTCAGGTGTCCACAGAGATGCACACTGTATGTCTCCCTGACCAGGGACATGTGTTTAGGAAATTAGCTTGTGCTTTTGAGGGAGAAGTGTGAAGCTCACAATTTCCCCAGATTGTAAAGCCAAAAAATGGCCCAATAAGGCTCATTATTTACTGAATTTCTAGTCTTACTCAACTGATTAATCATATATTTTTATTATAATTATTCAGATGAAACTTTCTTATTCTAAGAGACATCATCAGTCTAAACATTGATTTTCACTTTACAAATCACATCTGCTATTGAGGAAAGATCCAGTGTTATCATAGTTTTCAATGTAGTCATTGATTCCCCAGGAAGATAAAAGGGAATTTTATTCATTATCCTACCTCAGATAGAAAAGTGCCATTTGCCAATTGTCATGTTAGGAGTCTTGAAAAAGGCTTATTGAGAATTCAAATATCAAATTGCCTCATTCATGACAAGCAAAGAAAAACAAAGCAGGATAGCCACAAAGACCACCCTGAATTTAAAGTTGAAAAAGATCATAGAACTGGGGCTCCAATGGTAAGCATTTTTGTTCTTCTTTTCTTACGTTCCAGCTAATAGCCTGAGGGAGTGACCAGCACAAAACTATTCATCAAGTGGAAGCTGAGTCACGGAATACTGAGTACGTCCTTGTTCAGTTCCAGACAATGTGCTAAGGATCAACAATGAACTCTATTTAGAAAAGAAATTAAGATTGGAGTTCACTAAGGAAGAAACTGCAGGAGGGCATGGCAACCCACTCCAGTATTGTTGCCTGGAGAATCCCATGGACAAAGGGGCCTGGTGGACTATGGTCCATAGGGTTGCAAAGAGTCAGACACAACTGAATGACTTAGCATGCATGCACACACAAGGAAGAGAACCAGATAGGTCTGATACGATCATAAGTATCTTGGAACAACACTGCCTAGTCAGCATTGACATTTCAGCATAACAAATTTATTCTGTTACTGTTAAGACTAGATAGCAGTCATTTCAACTAAGCAATTGTATTCAATGTCTGGAAGATAATTTGTCACTAAGTAGATGGCATCAAATTGTGATTTCTCATTTTCCAGAGACTTATTTACAAAAGAAAAATATTCATTAAATACTTTTTATTTCAAAAGTAAGTATATAATGCCTATATCAAATATTATTCCACAAGGCTTGGGAAGTGGTATACCTGGTTAATGAAAAATCTGGCTAATAGAATATTTTAAGTATTTAATAAATAGATTATTCAAAAGAAAAATGAAATTAAGGGTTCTGGTCTGGCAATATGGTAGACTAAGAAAACCTGATGACTCTGCTATAAACCAAGGACCTGTTGGATAAAATAGAAATTATTATTTAACGCTCAGCTGGCTTTGCTAGAAAGAAGGGAAATTGTCTGGCACCAGAAACTGAGAAGTAACGGAAAGAGAGATATAAGCAGGAAAACTGATGGCATTATTTCCTGGAAGTTTATCAGCATCAATGACTGAGGGGATGGGTAATATCCACCCTATAGGATGGAGGGCAGGGCCTGGTCCAGCAAAGGCAGAACATGAGAATCCCTTCCTCCCTTCCAGCCTAAAGCTGGGCCCTTAATAAGCTTTCCCTAAAAGGGTGGGCTAGGAAGGAAATAATGAAAACTGGCCCAGGTAACAGATAAGGAAGCTTATTTATATCTTTGGCCTTTAGATAACAAAAAATTATTCCTGGAAATGCGAAATGCCAGTCCTGAATGCTAGTGGGTCTTTTAATTTTACAAGTTGGTCCCTGAAGGAACTGGGACTCCTCTAGAGTCCAGCCACAAGGGATTTTTAGAATCTACTTAAAAAAAGTATAAAGCACAAGGAACAGGTCTATTTATTGTGATGATTCACTTACTTTGCTTTAGAAAATATGACTGCTTGACTACAGTGTGTTTCCCTGTGCCCAGTCGCAGTGTTTCATAATGTATTGCACATTTGCTCTATCGTCCTCCTCAACTGAGGAATTCTGAATTCCAAAATATACCTAGTCAAAAGGGTTTGGGGTAAGGAATCATGGCTCTGTGTACTTAAAAACTTCGCATACCGTTATCTTTTAGTCCTTACAAACTACACACTATTTCATTGATTTAACTCATTGTCCAAGGCCCAAAATTGGTGATGCTCTGCCTGTGACTTTGGTTATCCTGTGAGGGCAAAGGAAGAGAAGAAGATTGATTTTGTCAGCAAATTCCATTAAATTGTTTCATGGAGGCTTCCTCTGTTCAAGTCAGAAGGCTCATTGGATCACACTTGCTGAAGCCACTACATGCTGGACACCATGCTAGGCTCTGGAATTGTAGAGAAGAAAACAGTCTAAAAAAAATCACAGACTAATTTTTGTTAATGTGAAATGGTAATAAGCCAGATAGAGTAGTAGTATATGCCGAGGATTATTTTAACTCTAAATGTAGACGTAGGAAAACGGTCTGAAGATAGTGCCTCAAAATATTAACTTTAGTGGTCTGTGCAATCTGCCTGCAAGAGACACGGTTCAATCACTGGATGGGGATGATCCCCCAGAGAAGGAAATGGCAATCTACTCCAGTATTCCTGCCTGGGAAATTCCAGGGACAGAGGAACCTGGTGGGCTTTAGTTCATGGGGTCACAAAGAGTCAGACACAACTGAGCAACTGAGGACTGCAGCACTGTCTGAAGTGTTACATTTTAGGTGACTTTTGCTTAAATGCATTTTCTAGTTTTTATACAATAAGCATGTGTTATACTTATTACAACAAATTACTAGAATTAATGTTTATTTTTTAAGCAGTATCTTTCCATGAAACACTGTGTCTATCAAAAAATAGAATTTAAGTGTCTAGATAAATATATTACTTAGAGCAATTTTGGAAGTGAATATTCTTTACTCCTTTGTGGGTAGTTTATTGTGACTTGCTTCCAAAAACATGGAAAGGGAGAAAAAAGTAATTTTTTAGTGGAGAAACCAGACAAACACTACCTCAGCCAGGTGATCAAGGTCAGTAGTGATAAATCATGTTGGTAGCATGTTCCCTTAGGAGGAAATGATGAAAATGGCACTTTGCCTCTGTCGTCTTCTATCTCCAAACCTGTAACCCCTATCTAATGAGAAAAATCTAGTGGGAATAAAACAAACAAACACAGAAGGAAAATCTGAGAAACTACCAAAGCCAAGAGGATTATAAGATATGTCTACTAACTGTAATGTGGTATCCTGGATAGGATCTTGGAACAGAAAAAGTGCATTAAGTCAAAACTAAGGACATACCGCAGCACGCTAGGCCTCCCTGTTCATACCCAACTCCCAGAGTTCACTCAGACTCATGCCCATTGAGTCAGTGATGCCATCCAGCCATCTCAACCTCTGTCGTCCCCTTCTCCTCCTGCCCCCAATCCCTCCCAGCATCAGAGTCTTTTCCAGTGAGTCAACTCTTCGCACGAGGTGGCCAAAGTACTGGAGTTTCAGCTTCAGCGTCATTCTGTCCAAAGAAATCCCAGGGCCGATCTCCTTCAGAATGGACTGGTTGGATCTTCTTGCAGTCCAAGGGACTCTCAAGAGTCTTCTCCAACACCACAGTTCAAAAGCATTGATTCTTCGGCGCTCAGCCTTCTTCACAGTCCAACTCTCACATCCATACATGACTACTGGAAAAACCATAGCCTTGACTAGATGGACCTTGGTCGGCAAAGTAATGTCTCTGCTTTTGAATGTACTGTCTAGGTTGATCATAACTTTTCTTCCAAGGAGTAAGCATCTTAATTTCATGGCTGCAGGCACCATCTGCAGTGATTTTGG
>SJYA01000463.1:575634-672690 GCA_006410615.1 Neotragus moschatus
ATATTGAGTGCAGCACTTTCACAGCATCGTCTCTCAGAATTTGAAATAGCTCCACTGGAATTCCATCACCTCTACTAACTTTGTTCATAGTGATGTTTTCTAAGGCCCACTTGACTTCACATTCCAGGATGTCTGGCTCTAGATGAGTGATCACACCATCGTGATTATCGAAGTCATGAAGATCTTTTTTGTACAGTTCCTCTGTGTATTCTTGCCACCTCTTTTTAATATTTTCTGCTTCTGTTAGGCCCATACCATTTCTGTCCTTTATGGAGCCCATCTTTGCATGAAATGTTCCCTTGCTATCTCTGATTTTATTGAAGAGATCTCTAGTCTTTCCCATTCTGTTCTTTTCCTCTATTTCTTTGCATCGATCGCTGAAGAAGGCTTTCTTATCTCTTCTTGCTCTTCTTTGGAACTCTGCATTCAGATGCTTATACCTTTCCTTTTCACCTTTGCTTTTCACCTCTCTTCTTTTCACAGCTATTTGTAAGGCCTCCAACTGAGCGACTGAACTGAACTGAAGGAGATATCAATCAAGTATGGACTTTAGTTAATAGTAATTTGCCAATATTGTTTCATTCACTATAACAAATGTATCATACCAAAATGTCATTTTGATAATAGGGGAATCTGAATGTGGGGTGTATGGGAATTTTGCATTGCCCTCTCATTTTCTATAAATCCAAAACCATTCTAAGATAAGAGAATTATTTTGAAAAGTGGATTTAGGTTTTTGACCTGTGTGTCTAGAAGGTCAAAATTGTCATTAAATAAGGTAGAGGAAGCCCACAGAAAGAATGGTTGAAAATAGTTTAAAATATATACTAGTCCAGCTCCATAGAGAAGGGATGCATAAGACAAATGCCCTGCAAATACATCACTGTTTTAATTTTGCATACTGAACACAACATACTTTCAGAGATAAAGTAGTATTATATTAAGAGAAATAATTCCTGCCTTCTCCTGAAAAAGTTTATGAAATACAAGTTCTTCAAGTATTCCCCCAAGAGTACATGTGGAGGTCAGTGTGAGCTTTTAAATTCCTTCTAGCTGTGCTCATACACTTGAGCAGTTTCTTTCATTATACTGCAAACCACTTTTTGGCAATGTAAATTATTTGTGGAATTCCTGGGAAGAAAAGGTACAAAGCAAACAACTTTTTGATGGATCCATATTGTGTTATATNCCCCCAAGAGTACATGTGGAGGTCAGTGTGAGCTTTTAAATTCCTTCTAGCTGTGCTCATACACTTGAGCAGTTTCTTTCATTATACTGCAAACCACTTTTTGGCAATGTAAATTATTTGTGGAATTCCTGGGAAGAAAAGGTACAAAGCAAACAACTTTTTGATGGATCCATATTGTGTTATATTTTGCCAATAATTCTTTCTAATAAAGTTTAGCATTATTTGCTAGATTGAGAACACTTAGCTATCATTCATTTACCTTTCCCAAAGCTCACGGGACAATGCTTTCAGCATGTCCCCAAAGGATGGTAACAGTAACATAACAACAGTAATAATAGAGATGTTACAGGTGATAAGAAACCAACACATATGGTGCTTACTAGGTATCAGACATTGTTCTAAATGCTTTACATATACTAATTTATTTAAGCCTCATAACAATACTTATAAGAAGCAATTATGATCATCCCATTTTTCAATGAGGAAATGAGAAAAGAAAGGTTAAAAAAGACTTGCCAGAGGTTACATTGTCTTTAAGTGGCATTGCTGAAAGTTATACCATGGCTCCAGAGTTCCCGCTCTTGACCACCACACATACCACTTCTTGTAATAATAGCTAACATTTATATAGAGTAATCACATTTCATCTGTGGAAGGACTTGTAAAACTTGAGGATAAAGAGTTCAGTTCACTTCACTCACTCAGTCATGTCCGACTCTTTGCAACCCCATGAATCGCAACATGCCAGGCCTCCCTGTCCATCATCAACTCCCGGAGTTCACCCAAACTCATGTGCAATGAGTAGGTGATGCCATCCAGCCATCTCATCTTCTGTCATCCCCTTCTCTTCCTGCCCCCAGTTCCTCCCAGCATGAGGGTCTTTTCCAATGAATCAGCTCTTTGCATAAGGTGGCCAAAGTATTGGGAGTTCCAGCCTTGGCATCAGTCCTTCCAATTAACACCAAGGNAAAAATTACAAATAACAGTTTCTGAATATAATTTTTTAAAAGAATGCTTCTAATGTTTGATCACTCAACATAATGTTGACCTGACTCTTCAATTGCTTTTAGAATTATTTTTTCTAAAATTATATCTATACACGTTGAATTTTATCAAATGGCTTTGGAGCTTATACTGTTATGACTGATTTTTCTCTTGAAATGTATCAAGATAGTACTTTCTTGCTTTGAACCATCTTTGCCAATTGATTTTGTGTTTTTCATGATGTATGTATTAGTCAAAGTTCTCTAAAGAAACAGAGCCAACAGGATGTGTGTATATATAGAAAGCGGTTTCTTTTAAGGAGTTGGCTCCTGCAGTTGTGGAGGCCTGGTGAGATTAAATAGTTCCTATGCTTGAGACTCAAGGAAGAATTGCAGTTTGAGTCCAGAGGCAGTCGGTCAGTCTTTCTTTAATTAGGATTTCAACTGTTTGGATAAAGTCCATCATGTTATGAAGGGTAATCTGCTTTACTCAATTTAAGTGATACCTGCATCCAAAAATCAACCTCACAGAAACATCCAGGATAATGGTTTACCAAATACTTGAATATTATGGTCTAGGCAAGTTGACATTTGCAATTAACCATAACAGTGTGTAACTCTCTTAATGAATCATAGAATTTGAAAATTTCCCATGAATAGTTATGAGTTATATAAAATTATTCTCCTATATTGTAGATAAGGTAATTGAAATAAGAACATTTTATACAGCTTGCTCCAGGTCATACTTGCTCAAAATGGCAGGACTGAGTCTTAAAATCCAGACTCCAGAGCATCCAATGTACTGGAACCTTATTCTTTATATTGACCCTACTTCATTTGCTCAGGGGTCAACAGCCTAGGTCTTTCAATGTGACTTAATCTTGACTGCTTTTGTTGAGCCAGATGATGAGTATAAGAGTTGTGATTTTTACTTACTGGTATAAGCCGATATAAGTTGATTATCTTGATGAAGTCCACATCTGGACTGAGTACAAAAATGAAGCCCACCTCCTGACTTTTTACTGTATTGTGCTGCTAAGCATTGCAAGCACAAGACCACCATTCTTGCTGTCTTGTGATGAATTGACCTCCTGTTTATCTCCTTGCATTTTTCAAAAGAAACTGCTGTTTTGTGAGTTACTTAAGCTCTATTTCAAAAACAGTACGGCTGATAACTGTATTTCATCTCTGGATGCCCTGAGCCTCTTAACCCTGTAGTTTTGAAATAATATGAGCTTTCAGACAGGATGTGTTCAGAACAGCCTTTCAGAGTGAATATGTTGACTTTTTCAAATTAAAGAACTGGGGGAATATGGTAATATAGTCTCTTGATTTTAAATTAGGTGGAAATTGATATTGTTTGTCAGGATCCACTGAGGATGAAAATGAGGCAAAGTTTTAGGTGCTGAGCTATGAGCCAAATAGCCCTTGTGTTTCTTCCTCGAATATCTACTTCAAAGAGGCAGATTTGTCTTTGATATCCCTGGGAACCACACGGATATGAACTCCAATTGCCCTCATCATCTCCAAAATTTATTTGTTTATTTTTAGTGCATGGGTCTGTGGTTAATTTGCTTACTTGCTTCTCAAAACCAGCATGATCATTATAACTCTCCTTTTCATTAAATAACCCACTCTTGGCCTGTTGTTATTATACCCACTTAGAAGCTGCGAATGGGGTTACCTAACATGAGGTCATTCATCTCTTCAGTGAGTGATGTGCCTGTGTTAAAAACACTTGTGCTGACAAAAACATGGGAATCATGGAAACAGAATGATATTCACCATCTGAACTACCTTGACATTTTCCTGCTAGCAGGAAGCTTTCTTTTTTTCTTTTTTACTTTTAAGATAGAAGAATGCCTCAAATTCTATAGGCTACATAACCATGCCCATGAGCTTTCTCTTTTCAATGCATCCTGCCCCCCATGACTTGTTTTTCCATAAGTGATGTTAAGTGTGCAGAAAGCCAATTAAGAGATTGCACTTAAGATTTCTTCTCTTACTAATTTCTCAATGCTTATTGGCCTAACTACTAGAAAAAAATGATGTTAAAAGAAAAATAATGAATTCTATATTGGCCTTTCCATTTCTCACCTTCATACCTTAGTTCATATTGGCCAGGTTCTCTGTGCTATCTTCAAATGTAGAAAATCTACCCATTCCTCAGAGCTCAGTCCAAAAGCTATTTCCTCCATGGTGATTTGCCTGATTCTCCATAGAAGCCATGGCTCCTTCCTATGACCCTCTTCAGCACTTTTTGTTGTAACTAATAGTGATAAACACTTGCATAGTTCTTTAAGCTTTACAAAGCTTATAGACATATTATCCCATTTAATAAGTTTTTGAACTTGAGATATTCTCCACTTTGAATTGAAAACACTAAACCAAAGAAGCACAAAGAGGTTAAGTAATTTGTTAAGTGCTACACAACTGTCCTCTGTATTCTGACATCAAATTTCTTCCTTTGTCAGCTATATTCAATTGCTCTCAAATCACCATCATCTTAGCTAGCCCTAACTGAGCACTTCTTTTCACCAGGCATTCCTCTAGGTGGGTATATGGAGCAAAAGTAATACCTAATGCTTCCTTTTCAGATTCTCACACATTCTTCAAAGGAACTCTATGCAATATTATTATCCTTCTATTTACAAATGGTAATCCAAAGAATGTTCAAACTATGACACAGATGGGTTCATCTCACATGATAGCAAAGCAATGCTCAGAATTCTCCAAGCTAGTTTTCAACAATACGTGAGCTGAAAGCCTTACAGATATTAAAGATGGATTTAGAAAAGGTGGAGGAACCAGAGATCAAATTGCCACATCTTTTGGATCATAGAAAAAGCAAGAGAATTCCAGAAAAACATCTTCTGTTTCATTGACTATGCTAAAGCCTTTGACTGTGGGGATCACAGCAAACTGTGGAGAATTCTTGAAACAGGAATACCAGACCACCTTACCTGCCTCCTGAGAAATACATATGCAGGTCAAGAAGCAACAGTTAGAACTGGACATGAAAAAATGGACTGGTTCCAATTGGGAAAGGAGGACATCAAGTCTGAATATTGTCACCTTGCTTATTTAACTTTTATGAAGAGTACATCAAGTGAAATACTGGACTGGATGAAGCACAAGCTGGAATCAAGTTTGCCAGGAGAAATATCAATAGCCTCAGATATGCAGATGACACCACTCTTATGGCAGAAAGTGAAGAAGAACTAAAGAGCCTCTTGATGAAAGTGAAAGAAGAGAGTGAAAAACCTGGCTTAAAACTCAAAATTCAGAAAATGAAGATCATGGCATCCAGTCCCATCACTTCATGGCAAATAGATGCAGAAACAATGGAAACAGTGACAGACTTTATTTTCTTGGGCTCCAAAATCCCTGCAGATGGTGACTGCAGCCACAAAATTAAAAGATACTTGCTTCTTGGGAGAAACACTATGACAAACCGTAGTTAGTTCAGTCATTCAGTCGTGTCCAACTCTTTGAAACCCCACAAATGGCAGCACAGCAGGCCTCCCTGTCCATCACCAACTCCCGGAGTCCACCCAAACTCATGTGCATTGAGTCAGTGATGCCATCCAGCCATCTCATCTTCTGTTGTCCCCTTCTCCTCCTGCTGTCAATCCCTCCTAGCATCAGGGTCTTTTCTAGTGAGTCAACTCTTCGCATGAGGTGGCCAAAGTATTCGAGTTTCAGCTTTAACATCAGTCCTTCCAATGAACACCTAGGACTGATCTCCTTTAGGATGGACTGGTTGGATCTCCTTGCAGTCCAAGGGACTTTCAAGAGTCTTCTCTAACAACACAGTTCAAAAGCATCAATTCTTCGGATTTCAGCTTTCTTCACAGTCCAACTTTCACATCCATACATGACCACTGGAAAAACCATAGCCTTGACAAGATGGACTTTTGTTGGCAGTGTATTATCTCTGCTTTTTAAACTGCTATCTAGGTTGGTCATAATTTTCCTTCCAAGGAGTAAACGTCTTTTAATTTCATGGCTACAATCACCATCTGCAGTGATTTTGGAGCCCCCCAAAATAAAGTCTGACACCATTTCCACTGTTTTCCTGTCTATTTCCCATGAAGTGATGGGACCAGATGCCATGATCTTCGTTTTCTGAATGTTGATCTTTAAGCCAACTTTTTCACTCTCCTCTTTCACTTTCATCAAGAGGCTTTTTAGTTCCTCTTCACCTGCCATAAGGGTTGTATCATTTGCATATCTGAGGTTATTGACATTTCTCCTGGCAATCTTGATTCCAGCAAACCTAGACAGCATATTAAAAGCAGAGATATTACTTACCAACAAAGGTCCATATAGTCAATGCTATGCTTTTGCCAGTAGTCAATGTATGGATGTGAGACTTGGACCATAAAGAAAGCTGAGATCCGAAGAATTGATGCTTTTGAATTGTGGTGTTGGAGAAAACTCTTGAGTGCCTTGGACTGCAAGGAGATCAAACCGGTCAATCTTAAAGGAAATCAGTCCTGAATATTCATTGGAAGGACTGACGTTGAAGCTGAAGCTCCAATACTTTAGCCACCTGATGTGAAGAACTGACTCATTTAAAAAGACCCTAATACTGGGAAAGATTGAAAGTGGGAGGAGATGGGGATGAAAGAGGTTGAGATGGTTGGATGGCATCATGGACTCAATGGACATGAGTTTGAGCAAGCTCTGGGAGTTGGTAATGGACAGGGAGGCCTGGTGTGTTGCAGTCCATGGGGTCTCACAGAGGTGGACAGGACTTATCAGCTGAACTGAACTGAAACCAAAGGGCAGGAGTTTTCCTGGTAGCTCAGTCAGCAAAGAATCTGCCTGCAACACAGAAGACCTGAAATCGATTCCTGGGTTGGGAAGATCCCGTGGAAAAGGAAATGGCAACCCATTCCAATATTCGTGCCAGGAAAATCTCATGGACAGTGGAGGCTGGCGGGCTATAGTCTACGGTGTTGCAAGAGTCGATAGGACTTAATGACGAAACCACCACCACCACCACTCCAAAGGACAGTGATACACAACTTATTCAAGGTCAGGTAACTTTGAGAAGCTACTAGGAGTGTCAGTATTCCACATCACAAATGTGATATCTAATTAATGAAAATGCTACAGGTCACAACTGCCAGAGGCTACCCTTCAGTCACCAATGCTACAGGAAGATTGAGTCCCAATTCAAAACTTGCAGGAGTGCATTCCATTACCAGAATCTGCATGGCATCCAGGACCCTAGTGACCAGGAAATCTTGGAAATGTAGTTGTTAGTTTTCGAGCTCTTGTTAGGTAGGCTGGGGGAGAGCATAGCAGGAGGTAAAAGACCAAAAGACAGTAGCAAATGGCAGCCCACCTCAGCGTTCTTGCCTGGAGAATCCCAGGGACGGGGGAGCCTGGTGGGCTGTGTCTATGGGGCCGCACAGAGTCGGACACGACTGAAGCGACTTAGCAGCAGCAGCAGCAGCAGTGCTGTGAAAATTTTGTGTAGCTATTGGCTATTCTTTTTGAATAAGATGCTGTTAAGATGTTCACTGAATATTTAGTAAGTCAAATTTGCAATGGTTCCTCTAAACCAAAAGAAGGAGATGAACCACTACATAGTTTGATGTAAAGAACAGTTGTTTTTTAACAAGTAGTATAATACAAGACCAAGAAAGGAGTGGATGTTTCCTATAGCTCATGAAGAGAAATTTATGCTATCTTTATTGGAAAATTAATAACAGAAGCAAATACTCAGAAGGCTATATCTAGATATATATTTTGCAATCACTCAGTGAATATGTGACTAACTAAATGCTTCTTTAATCCTTCAACTTTCTAAGTAATGATTGGGTAGAAACTCTGCTCCCCTTTTCTGCTCAAATGCTATGTCATCAGCATTACTTTTTGCCCATAACCATTTATTTTCTAAATATTCTGCAACTTATTGATTTAAATATTGGATAAATTGCTATCAGTTCCTCATCTGACCAGCCACTCATTTCACCAATTACTTGTGAACTCCTATTCTGGTAATGGTCTTATCATGAAAATGTCTCATGACTGTCTTTTCCCAATGACTTCCAACTGATTAGGGCAAAGTTGGCTCTGATGAGTAAGTGTCTCATGTGGGTCTTTGTTTGAAAAAGTGTCACTACTTTTACGGGGAATTAATGTAAAGGTAGACATTTATTTACCAAAGATTCTGGACTTAGGAATTACTAGCTAATAATCACCCCACTTGTCATTGTGTTAGGTATTTTCTGATTATTCCTCTCTTTTTATAAAGAAACCTGCCTACAATATCTCATGAATTTTCTCCCTCAAGTGAACTTTCAAGGAAGTTTCCTGGAAGATTGATTGGAACAAGGATTTCAGTTCATGGCATCCTGTTACTCGGCTCAGACTTGTTAGTCATTAGTGCTATAACTTCTCTTGTGCTCACTTTCATGATTTTCTAACCTGGAGTTAATTCTGTGACATTGTATTAATGTGGACAGCGTATCTTTCACCAAATGAGTGTTTTTAATAGATCTTCCCAGGTTAACGACAATGGAGGTCCCCAGAGGGAAAACAAGGCCTTTGGTTCAGATGTCTTGTGGGATCTGAACCTACTAGAATGCTCTTCTAGGGATCTCATCACTAATTGGCCAACAACAGGAGCCTGCACCTCATCAGTTCCCCTTCACTGAAGCTGTGGGATGTGGTAGTTTCTTTATCCAGCAATTTCCTTTTTCTCATTTTATAACTCATGAAAGAGATCTGGAAACATTTGGAAAACTTGGGACTCAGCAAATTGTGAGATTGATTTTCCTGTGATGTTCCCATAGTGTTCAGATTGAGATGAGGTACTTCACGTCACTGAACTCTAAGTTACCTTCTATAGAACAGAGTCAATACCACTTCCTTGGAAAGTAATAAGGCTGTGATGAGTCAGATTTTTACCATGTAGTCTGCACTAAGTGTCGCAGGGCTAATGGCATCACTTGAGGTAGTGGATAGGGTGGAAACATGGTAGAACCTGTGTTGTGAATCAATCTATTAGTCCTTAAGACCATTTGAGGGACTTCTCTGGCAGTCCTTGGTTAAGAATCCATGCTTCCACTGCAGAAGAACATGGGTTCAATCCCTGTTCAGAGAACTATTATACACACACACATACACACACACACACACACACACACACACACACACCATTTGGTCTATAGACTCTGACATCTTCCTGCCTCTCAGCTAATCATTCATTGCATACACCTCTTCCCAATGGTGCTCGATGCTTTGACTATGATGAATCACCTTGAATTCCAAAATACCCTATATATTCATATCTTTCTGACTTGAAATGTCTGCACCTCCCCTCACTTACCTGGTGAACTACTCACCTCCAGGCCTTTTCTGATTACCTTCTTCTCCTTGGAGTGCTTGGGTTCCTAATGTAGCTTCTACCTATTTCTGTTAGAGCACCTATAGCCATTTATTACCCTTTCTTGTGTGCTGAGCTGACTTCCTCTATATACTCATAATCTCCTTAAAGGTAGGATCCTCTATGTATCAAATCCCCTCTATTCCCTTCTTGTCTGTAGTGATGCCTCCAGACAGAGAGAAGCACATCCAAAAAATATTTTTAAATTCTGAGTTTGGAGGCAATATTTATTTCAACCCTAACAGAGAAACAAATTAGTTTTATCAGAAGATGCGGCTGTCCTCAGTTGTAATATGTTCAGTGGGTGTGAATTCTCAGGAAGATTTGTATTTCATAAGAATCACAGGAAGGAGGACAGTGATTGGGAATTGTGAAGGCACATTTGAACTCAAAATAAGTAATAACTTTCTGGGCATTAGAACTCTTTGGAATTTGAAATGTGCTATGTTGTCAAATAATGAGGTCTCAATGACTGAAAGTATTTGTACCAAGACTCACAGATATGCTACCAAATATATATTCTCCTATTGATGTGGAATACATGCTTTGCCAAGTTCTTTTCTAATTTTAAGATTCTATTTTTATCCGTAATTTAGTTCAAATACCATTAAGTTCTCATAATTGCTAATTATGGATTTGACATCCATCAATTTATCTCAGTCTTCATTTAAAATTTTTAATTAATCAAAGTCAATGAAAAAATTATCTTCTACCTCATTTTCCAATGAATCCAGCTGTCCTTGTTTGTGTGTGTTTTTACTCCTTGTCTATGTGTGTTATAAAATTCCCAAAACTTTTCTGATATCTTTCAATTTAAGAAAGCAAATACCTGAATGGGCCAGGTACAGCAGGAGATAAAAAGAACATATGATAATGACTATGGTATCTAACATTTATCAAGTGTTTACTGGTGTTTTACACATATGA
Organism: Neotragus moschatus; assembly: GCA_006410615.1. Classification (NCBI taxonomy): domain Eukaryota; kingdom Metazoa; phylum Chordata; class Mammalia; order Artiodactyla; family Bovidae; genus Neotragus; species Neotragus moschatus. Next base: position 586,139 of record SJYA01000463.1, read on the forward strand.
ACACATTTGTCACAACATTCCTATGTGGTTGATACTATCTTTCTTCCCATTTTATGAATTAGATTACTGTGGCACAGAGAGATTTACTAATTTGCCCGAGATCATAAGGTTGCTAGGTGGAAGAACCCAAGCAATCTGATCTGAAATCTAACCTATAACTAGTAAGCATTGTTGACCTTTGGTCAATAAATTTAATAAGATAATATCTCTTACTTCAAAGATAATTTCGTCTAGTAGAATTACCTGTGTTTATTACACACTGGATAAGGCAGTCTTTGCTAAAGATTTCTTCTTTGAACCTTCCCTTTATTGTTGTTGCTTTTGTTTCTTTATATTGTTGTTATACTGACACTGGCTAACTATACCATTTATGATTTCCTAAATTTGCCATCTAACTATATGTCTTTATTTTTAAACTTTTTTATTTTTAAAATTTTATTGGAGTGTAGTTGACTTGCAATGTTATGTTAGTTTTTGGTGTACAGCAAAATGAATCAGTTGTACATATAAACCTACCCACTAGATTCTTTTCCCATATATGCCACTACACAGTATTGAATAGAGTTCCGTGTGTTGTACAGTAGGTCCTTATCAGTTATCTCTTTTATATATAGTAGTGTATATGTCCATCCCAATCTCCTAATTTATCCCCCCCCACTTAACCCCTGATAACCATGTTTGTTTTCTACATCTGTAATTCTATTTCTGTTTTGTATATAAGTTCATTTGTATTCATTTTTAGATTCCACATATAAAGTAATATCACATGACTCTGCCTTTCTCTGTCTGATTTACTTCACTCAGTATGACAATATCTAGGTCCATCAGACACAACTGAGTGACTTCATTTCACTTCATAAGCCCATCCAAGACCCTGGATAGATTTAGAGAAGGAATTTTCAAGCTTTAACATACATCAGATTCACCTAAAGGATTGGATACACTACTCATTTCTGGGCCCTAATTCAGGGTTTCAGAGTCAGTTGATCTGGGGCCGGTTTCAAGAGTTTGCATGTGTAGCATATTCCCAGATAAGAAGAAGGCAATTGCACCCCACTCCATTACTCTTGCCTGGAAAATCCCATGGACGGAGGAGCCTGGTAGGCTGCAGTCCATGGGGTCGCTAAGTCGGACATGACTGAGCGACTTCACTTTCACCTTTCACTTTCATGCACTGGAGAAGGAAATGGCAACCCACTCCAGTGTTCTTGCCTGGAGAATTCCAGGGGTGGGGGAGCCTGGTGGGCTGCCGTCTATGGGGTCGCACAGAGTCGGACACGACTGAAGTGACTTAGCAGCAGCAGCACCTGATGCTTCTGGTTCTGGCACCATACTTTGAGAGGCTAGGCTTTTTATTTTTATTTACTTGCAAAGCTTTTATTTTTTTTTTAATTTTAATTTTTACTTTATTTTACAATACTGTATTGGTTTTGACATACATTGACATGAATCTGCCACGGATATACATGAGTTCCCAATCCTGAACCCCCTCCCATCAGCCACCCCATATCANTCTGGCACCATACTTTGAGAGGCTAGGCTTTTTATTTTTATTTACTTGCAAAGCTTTTATTTTTTTTTTAATTTTAATTTTTACTTTATTTTACAATACTGTATTGGTTTTGACATACATTGACATGAATCTGCCACGGATATACATGAGTTCCCAATCCTGAACCCCCTCCCATCAGCCACCCCATATCATCTCTCTGGGTCATCCCCGTGCACCAGCCCCAAGCATCCTGTATCCTGTATTGAACATGGACTGGCGATTCATTTCTTACATGATAGTATACANAGTTGCAGGTATAAAATCAGCACACAGATATCCCTTGCATTCCTACACACTAATAATGAGAAAGTAGAAAAAGAAATTAAGGAAATAATTCCATTCACCATTGCAACAAAAAGAATAAAATACTTAGGAATATATCTACCTAAGGAAACTAAAGATCTATATATAGAAAACTATAAAACACTGATGAAAGAAATCAAAGAGGACACTAATGGAGAAATATACCATGTTCATGGATTGGAAGAATCAATATGTGAAAATGAGTATACTACCCAAAGCAATCTACAGATTCAATGTAATCCCTATCAAGCTACCAGCAGAATTTTTTCACAGAACTAGAACAAATAATTTCACAATATGTACGGAAATACAAAAAACCTCGAATAGCCAAAGCAATCCTGAGAAAGAAGAATGGAACTGGAGGAATCAACCTGCCTGACTTCAGGCTCTATTACAAAGCCACAGTCATCAGGACAGTATGGTACTGGCACAAAAACAGAAATATAGATTAATGGAATAAAATAGAAAGCCCAGAGATAAATCCACACACCTATGGACACCTTATCCTCGACAAAAGAGGTAAGAATATACAATGGAGTAAAGACAATCTCTTTAACAAGTGGTGCTGGGAAAACTGGTCAACCACTTGTAAAAGAATGAAACTAGAGGCTAGGCTTTTTAGAGGTTAGGTGTTTCACGGATATCATGCGTGTTTTTAGAACACTTTGAAAGCACACCCAGGATTTACATACATTCACAGTATTATCCCAACTCTGTCAAAATTTTTGTGTTGATGCCATTCAGTCCTCTACCGACTCTGTCAGTTTGGTCCAGAACACTACATTTTTCACTATTTGATAACATATCTGCATCTACTTGGTCCAAAAAGTCATTCAGGAGTAGAAGTCTGCTTGATGCCTACATAGGAAAAGACCAAGTAAATAATTGAGACTGTTAATACCTCCTTTTCCAAGTTATATTTTGCAGTTTTCATACAACATATATAGCAGATGCTTAAAGAATGTTTGTTAAGTGAATGAGTATCTCTCATGGGGAAATCTTATTCCACCAGGCTAGGCTGACTTACCACATATCTCTAACCATGCCGGAGTAGGGATAACTTACTTCTGATTAAAAAAAAATCATTAATTTTATTGATCCAAAAGAACCATGTAGAATTATTTTTCTCTTCTTACTTGTTTCGATGTTTTCAATCTGGGCTCAGCCAACAGTTCCACAGCATAGATTTTAATAAGGACTCCTATTTTGAGGAAGGATAATAAGTGAGTCTGGCGGGCAGGGTCACACTTTCAAAGGCAAAGATTAAAATGCTAGGGCAGGCTGAGAAGGCTGAGAAGAAGGTGCAATTTCTCACTGTAGATTTCCTCAGAGTGCCATTAGCTTACCAAGAAGAACTGGAGCTAGATTACATTTACATAAAAGAAGCAATGTGGAGCTGAGTTACCTTAATATTCTTTTGGCATCATTTCAATTATTTCTTAGAATAATAGGAATTTGATCTAAACCATGTTTTCTAGTATCGTATTTCTTAGCATGGCAAATCACAGAATATTTTCTGTTTTTCTCTAATGATTGTCATGGATGCCCTTACACTGACCATATAAGTCAATCCCAAGATACTTAAGTACAGAGATCTCCAGTTCTAACAGTAGTGTATCTCTGTTGCATAAATAAAGCTATTGTGTCTCGCTTGGCATCAATGCTAGAATCTTAGCATTTGGGGCAGCTTACAGCAGTCATACACAGATTTGATCTTCATTGGAAATTAATGAGATAATCCTTGGGATTTTAGCTGCATTATATAGGTATGGAGACTAAGTCACTACAAGTTTAAGTGATTTGTCCAAAATAAACAACTATCAGTGGTGAGAGCCGTGACATCTCAGATTTACTTACCCCTTGCTCAATGCCAGATTCCAGACAATGTACTACCCTGCACCTCAGTAAAGTGTAGCTTCTTTTATTCCCATTTCTCTGATGAAGAAAAATATGAGGCAAGGGCAAGATCAGGGCCAAAGGGCAAGGCTGATCAGGTGGTGTGAACAGGGGTGAAAGCTGATTCATTCGGGGAGTGCATCTCCTGAATTTAAGTAGAAACACATTCCACCCTGCCATTTCAAAGGGATTCCTTAGTTTTTATCCCTTTCTTCCCCTCTTAGTCTGGGCTGCTTCAGGTTTGTGAACCGCAGCTGCATTAGCAAGTAGCCAAGGCTCCCTCCAGATGAGCTAATGTGCTGCCAGAGTGCAGACTAGCAGGGCTCCCCTCACAGACCAAGAAAGAAATCTGCATTTGCCTTGCAGCCCCAATTATTCCAATCTTCTCACACCTCTGAGTTGCAGAGATGCTGGTTGGTTCAAGCGGAGGCCAGCCTCTGTTCTTAGGACTCTCCTTTACCAGCTCTGTCCCCTCTTGCTGCTTAAGCAGGGGCCAGGCTGTACCCCCTTGGACGAGGAGCACAGTCGTTCCCGCAGTCTCCAAGACCCCTCTGGCTGCACTGTCAGCAGTTGAATGTTTGCCTGGGCTCTGCAGGACTCTGGAGTCTGGAGCCTGTTGGCCCGGAGGCAAGAGGGCTGCCAGATGTGCTTGCAACCAAATGGCAGAAACTACTGTGCAATTACAGTGATACAGAAATGTGCTGGGAAATTCTTTCCCCACCAGGCTTGGAATGCAGAGTAACTGAGGTGATACTAGCATGCCAGTGGCTGTATCTGTTCAAGGATGTCTTCCTCTCAGAATGAGGTCCTTTTCAGGGTAAGGGGTTTAAAAGCAGGTTGTTTAGTATTTGATACTGGACGTGTGACCTGTAGGCTACCATTCCTTGTAGGTGCTGGTTAGATACGTGAAATTCCAGGGCCCACTCCACACCTACCTAATGAATCAAAACCTATATTTTAGCAAGATCTACAGAGGGTTTGCTAGCATGCTTGAGAAGCCCTAACCTAAATAACACTCAGGAGCCTGGAGAGAATCCTAGGGGCTTGCTCAGCACTTGGCTGTGACATTTTCGGTGTCCTTTCCTAGCATAACTTGGTCACATCGAATGGGGTTTAACCTCCATTACTGGGACGTGGGGTGATATTAACCCTTCTGTGCTTTCTGGCCCAGTGTGACATTTCCAGAGGACTGTGTCTCGAAGTGGTGACGTCCAGACAAGGAATTAGTAGTTGCATAAGGACTGCATGGCTTTCTCCTGGCAGACCATGAGGCCATGGCCCTCCATGGACCAGCCACTCACAACATCACAGCTTATAGTCAGAAAAACCCACAACAGCCCTGGTGGGGGCAGCTACACAGCTAATGGAGGAAAAGCATACTGAAAATGATGTGGCTATTAACATTTTTATGGCTGGACTGCTTTGCAAAGCAGAGGGAAAGTATTACTCTCCTAGGATTAATATTTTTGACAAAAAATCTGCAGGAGAGGAAGCTTTTGCTGATAAATATAATTCTGCTGCTGATTTATCTAGTAATGGAGACTTGAAATTACAGGAATCAATGTGTATGTGAAAGCCATTGTCATTTGGTTAATTGTGTTTTGCCAGCAGTATTGGGGAAGCGCTTTATGCTTGGTGCAGCCAAAAGCATTTCAGCCAGAATTCTGTATTGTAAGTGATGGGACTAAATGTAGATAAAGAAAATGACACCTACAATTTCAGATTCCTGGACACTTGATGCAGCTGGAGGCTTGATGTCCCTGCTCCCTTGCACCTGGACTGTGGCATTTAGATGTGTTTCCTCTATAGCAGTGGTTCTTATTTATTTTGCTTCTTTTTTTTTAATTTATTTTTAATTGAAGAATACTTGCTTTACAATAATGTGTTGGTTTCTGCCGTATATCAACATTAATCAGCCATAGGTATACATATGTTCCCTCCCTCTTGAACTTCTCTCCCACCCCATCCCACCCCTCTTAATGTCCTACTCCATTCACAGGGTATGATCCACTGTAAAATGGACCTCGACCATTCGTTCATTCCTTCAGTTCTTAACAGTTACCTTGATTACCTATTATGTATCAGGCTCTATTCTAAGCCCCTAGGAGAGAGCAGTGAACAACACAGACTACCTGTAGCTCTAACCTAGTGACAGGAGCCAATAAACTACAAAAGATACATAAACGGATAAGTGATACATAAGTGATAAGTGGTATGAAGGAAAACTGAAGCAAGAAAGGGAGTTGGAGTCCAGTCTATTCATAGGAGGTGTTTAGGGAAGGATTTTGTGAAAAGGTGACATGTAGCAGAAACCTCAAGAAAGTGAGGGAGAAAGTCATGCGGATAACTGGAGGAAGACTGTTCTCGGCAGAAGAAAAGGCGAGAACACATGGCCTGAGCTGGGAGCTTGTTTCAGGGATTTAAAGTACAGGGAGGGATCAGGGTATATAATGATAAAACTACCTCACAGAGCTGCCATGAGAATTCTGGACAGCAAACATAGAAACCCTGGGTGAATTTAAAAACACCTTGCAAATACTCATTATTTTCATTGCTGTGGTCTCTCAGAGTGTAAGAGTGGGGTTGCCAAGAGACTTGGAGGTTAACCTTCATTTTTTGTCTCTACAAAAGCAAAGAGGGAACTGCTGTTGGCCCCAGACTCTGGTAATTGTGCACAGAGGCCCAGAAATAGGAGTATTTTCCCAACATGGAGCTGATGGCGAGTCTATGTGTGACCCTCAGACTGACAAATCTTTTAAGTTGATGAGGACAGAGTCGATGCATGGAAGATCATTGTTGCTGTGACCAGTCTCACCTCGTACACCTCTCTGGTTCAGCAGGGTGCTCACCACAAGCCAACTGAAGCTTCAAGCGAACAACTAGTCTCTCATAAAGGTACCCAGCTATACTGGGACAGAAATCATTGAGGAATTTAAAGACCTGGTCCCTGCATGGCCAGGGACCAGGGAGAAGCAGTTAGGACAGCCTCTGACAGTCCAGGCTTGCCAACAACTAATCCCCAGGAGGAATCAAGCTCTCCCAAAGGATAAAATTGAAATATTTGAAATATAATCTGCACACTTTTTTTTCCCCCAAGGCAGGTGATGAAATGGTCTATTTGTTATAAAAGGCTGAGAAAATTAAAATGCTGAAAGGCTTTGTGTTTGGGAGTAAGACTTGACAGCTGGGGGCAGGGATTGGAGATGGCACCCCAAAGGCCCTGGGAGTCTAAACTTGGCCCGTCTGCCTACTCATTAACATCTTAGGTTTAAGGGGGCTTTTTCAATGTACTTTGCATCTCTAATCTCATAATGACGATGGCAAGGTCATAGATGATGTGTGTGTCTTCCATCCTCCTTTAGCTGAATAAGCCACTTGTAGCTGAAAGGCATTTCAGTCATTAATTTGATTATCCTGTTAGATTTTTTCCCTCAATGAGTTTCACTAAGCTGCCTTTCCCCACTCTTTGATAGATAAATGAAGTATCTTCAGAACCGGAAGATTAATGCTTGTGCTTTATCATCTGAGTTCCAAAGCTTTCTCCTTTCAGACACACAGTAACAAAAGTAAAATGGACATCTTCAGCTTTACCACTTTTCAGTGACAGGGTCTGTTTTATAAAACTTATGCTCTAATATCAGTTTATTCTTCAGTCTGGAGGGATTGTTAAGAAAAAAAAGGCAGGGCAACAGGAGGCTAAGCATAAAGACAACTCCAAACCAGGATAAATGAATATAAAAAATGTGAGATCATTATGTTCTCTGAGTTCTGTGGGAACTGAGTCAACATCCTAGAAGGCTTGGGAAAGTGGTCCAGACCAGACAGAAACCAGGCACGCAGCCAGGATGAGCAGCTAGAAAAACTCCGAGGCACCACTCCTGATATGAAGGCGGCTTCCCCTGTCCTCAAGGTCAGAACAGTTGCCTACTTTACTTCTTCCTTCTCTTCGACATCTATAGCACACCCTACAGACTGCAGAGGAGAAGAGAGGACCAAACACCTCCTTCTAACTTTGACGTGCTTTGATATTCTTTGCCTTTTATTTTCTTAAAGCCTTGATTGTGTGTTACTGTCACGGAATAGCAGGATTCCCTTACATTATATGATAAATGTGCTGGTGAAAAGTAATTGTAAAACAACAGGTTTTTTACAGAGGAATTAAGGCTATCCATGATGATTGCTAGAAGGGTATATTCATTCATCTTCACAGAGTCGTCAGGCACTGAGCTGAGCACGGGATGTGGGCAGGTGTGGAAAGACCTTATCCTGGGACTCCTCCTCATAAATATAAATGGTGGGGGAGACAAACATGCAAATAAATAAAGATGCAATTAAATTACAAGGTGTAGAAAGTGTTAGATGTGATATATGCTAGAGAGTGATGACTGCCTGGTAAATGATGAGGCAACTAGCTTTAGCCAGGACTGGCCTGCCTGAGACTTGATCTGAGACCTGAATGATGAGGAAGAGCAAGGTATATAGTAATAGACTAGGGATGGAAACAATTTTTCTCTAATTACTTTGAAAGACAGGAAAGCTTGTCAAAAGGAGATTTTGATTGACAGAGTCACATGATCTAAGAAAAGCTTGTCCTCTTATGCCTCTAAGGAAACTTTATCGGGTCCCCTCCCCACCTACCCCTTGTCTTTTGGAAGTACTATTTCCTTTCTTCAGCATTTTTTCTCCCTAACTATTACTAATATCTGACATGCTTTCTAATTTGCTCATTTATCTAATTTATTGCCTGTATACCCCACTAGAATGTGAGTCTACAAGGACCTGCATTCTGTTCACTTTATTCACAATGACTGTCTCTGGTTCCTAGAAGAATAGCCAGATGAAAACCGTTTCTGCTATACTAAGCTAGTTCTTTTGCCCCTAGAGAGGTGTACGGTTTGGAAGAAAGATCAAGAATTTTGAGAATTGCCAGATCTGGAAAAACATGCTATACTTAAGGGTTACTGTGAGATTTGAATGAAGAAAATATATGTAAAAATGAGTCCCTTGGTGGTATATTGTAAGGCCTGAGTAGTTGCCATTCTCCAGTGGTTCCCCATCTCTCTTCTGGGGGTGAGAGCTATAAACATTGTGAGGTAGAAGAAGGAATCAAAGTATTAAAAATCTCTCCATTCTCTGGTTTGACTATCCTAGTATTTTTGAGTGCTTTCCTCCAGCCTTCTTCTCTATCACACACCACACTTGTCTGTACTCCTAGGCCCTCAGGACCATTGGCTCTGGCTTTCAAGGGAACAGCTGGTTAATCTGAAACCGATTCCTGCTGAACCCCAAGCTTATGACTGCTGTCCCAGGAGCATGCCAGCCCTCTTTACCTATTCTGTGTAAGCATGGGCAAAGCAAGCAGACACCATCAACCTGCCTGTGGGCTCTGCTTCCCTCGCCCCTGGCAGTGAGGAACAGACACTGCACCTGTGAGCTTCTACCTGTCCCATTTTCTTGTTGCTAATTTTTAAATCCCTTTTTGCACCCCTTTTCCTTAGAGTAAAGCAGGGAAGTGAAGCAGAATGGAAGAATGAGAAAGCAAGGCTGGAGAGCAGAGGCAAAGAGAGAGGGCAGAGAGGCGAGGGATGAGACAGGAGAAGAAGGGAGATCAGAGAATAAATCAGAGTGAAGGAGAATAGAGGCAGTGGGCAAACAAGCCTGCTGTACATGTATAAGCATATCTCATACCCACGGAGAAGATGTTGACAGCGAGGTCCATGATAACCCTATCAGGGTAGTATCTCCAACTTGGAATATTATTTCTACAGCTAAAATTAATGACACAATAACATTCATTAAACACAGTGCTTAGAATTTTATATACAGTATCTTTTCTACATGTTCCTTTCAGTTGAAGGTAAATTCTTGTCATTCCTGCGCTCAATATTCTTCAAGCATGTTCCATCTTAGAGTAAATNCATATCTCATACCCACGGAGAAGATGTTGACAGCGAGGTCCATGATAACCCTATCAGGGTAGTATCTCCAACTTGGAATATTATTTCTACAGCTAAAATTAATGACACAATAACATTCATTAAACACAGTGCTTAGAATTTTATATACAGTATCTTTTCTACCTGTTCCTTTCAGTTGAAGGTAAATTCTTGTCATTCCTGCGCTCAATATTCTTCAAGCATGTTCCATCTTAGAGTAAATCCCAATATATTTACGGTATCCACTCCTCATCTCCACCTCTCAGTAGCATCAGCTTCTCACCCTCATGTCAGTATTTCTTCTCATTCTCTCCCTTGCTCACCTCATTCCAGCTGCATTGGCCTCTTTTCAATTCTTGGTCTTGTCCTGCCTCAAGAACTATGCACAGGTTCTTATTTTTCCCAAAACAATATTTTCCCAAATGTCCTTATAACCTTCTCCCTTGATACCTTTGGGACTCTTCTTCCTTGGCTTCCTTCTTCCTTGTAAAATGTTAGTTCCCCGTTGCCATCACATCCTCTTGCAATCCATTTTCCTCACCTTTAGTTTTCTTTGTACTACTTATTATCACCTGGCATATATTATTTTATATCAATTGTTTGTCTTTTGACTCTAGACTGTGAATACCAGGACTATGTCAGCTTTCTTCTTGATTCATAGTAGACTTCTTGGACAATATAATTTTCTTCGGCTTATTCTTTACCATTAATTATAGTCAAAATTCTATAAAGTTGAAGTTAATGAATAGAAAATCCGGGATGCAAATCACTACCATCCAGTAGAAAAGCAAATTATTTCTAATTGTAGAGAAGCTAACCCCAAATGTTTGGGTTTTCTTGCTCTCTAGACCATAAACAATTTTGGATATATATCTTAGAAATGTCATTTCAGCAGTCTTTTTTCCCCATCTCTCTCTCTACCCATCTACCTGCCTGTCCCCCTACCTACCTACCTTCCTGTCAGTTTCTTATATTCTCTTTTGAATTAGCTTTATTGCTTTCTGGTTCCTTCATTAATGGTTTTAACATATCTTTGACACAGATCTAGTCTGTATTTGTATGAGATTAATTATGTTTTTAACTTTGTGATATATTAAATAGAATAGAATAGAATTGAGATGGAATGATTATATAACATGGTCTCCTAGCAAGGAATTGGTGGTATCTGAGCAATTTAAATCCTGGTGAACCCTAACAACTATCTAGTTCTCACGGTTCTACCCCGTGATAAAGTTGACTGCTTATAGCAGGGTTTACTATACCTTTGCTTACTAGGTATGAGAAAGGTAGATCAGAATGGTTAGGAACCAGGGTTTTGGTGCCAGATTGCTGGCATTCAAGTTCTTGCTTTGGCATTTATTAGTTTTGTGATTGTGATGGTTAACTTTGTGTGTCAACTTGATTAGGCCAACTTGATTGGTTAAGTGTTGTTTCTGGGTGTGCCTGTAGAGTATTTTGGGGTGAGATTAACATTTAAATCAGTAGGCTGAGTAAAGGAGATTACCCTCTCCAATAGTGGTGAACCTCACCCAATAATTCTTTCTCTCCACCTGTCTTCAAGTAGGATTATTAATCCTCTCCTGCCTGGACTTGGACTGGAGCTGGAACAATACCATCAGCTCTCCTGGGTCTCTAGCTTGCTAACTGTAGATCTTGGGCTTCTCAGTCTCCATAATCATGTTAGTCAATTCCTGATTTTAAAGAATCTTCTTGTGTGTCTATCTCTACATCTCTAGATATATCTATCAATCTATCCATTAATCCATTTAATCTATCATCTATCTATATCTGTCTCTTTATCTATTTATCCGTCTATCCATTCATCCATCTTATTACCTGTGTTTCTCTGGAAACCCCACACTAATACAGTTTGGACAAGTTCGNCTAACTGTAGATCTTGGGCTTCTCAGTCTCCATAATCATGTTAGTCAATTCCTGATTTTAAAGAATCTTCTTGTGTGTCTATCTCTACATCTCTAGATATATCTATCAATCTATCCATTAATCCATTTAATCTATCATCTATCTATATCTGTCTCTTTATCTATTTATCCGTCTATCCATTCATCCATCTTATTACCTGTGTTTCTCTGGAAACCCCACACTAATACAGTTTGGACAAGTTCAATGTGCTTATCTATAGGGCTTTATTTGTATATCTTATCTCAGAAGGCATTTTTAAATGTACATTTTAAGTGGTGTATATAAACTGTTTAGCATGATGTCTGGTACGTAGTTTAACATATAATAGTTATTAAGAAATGTGCTTGATGTTCATCTTAGAAACTTAAAGAAAATGGAACTTTACATGCTAATGATAGCATTTAATTTTAATACTCTCTCTGCAAACGTGACAGTAATTGTATAATGAGACAACTTTCTCCTGGTTTTCCAGAGACCTATGAACCAGTAGCTCTGAGAACAAGTTTTTATAGTAAAGGATGTTCTATTCTTAGAGAACCCCACAATACAAAATCACCCATGCTTAATGCACTTGAAAAGTAGCTTCTGCTATTTGCTTTCTAACTTTCTATATATACCGTGTTACAGAGTCAACTTATTATTTAGCACTGACTGTCTAGTCTGTAGTTTTATTGTCTTGTGCACTTTTTGGCCCTATTGATTTACCCTGAAAGTCTAATTTAGTGTGAGAGACCACCTGTGATTTTTGTATGTTTCAGAATGTGGAAGTATTCTGCCCAGAAACCTGTGCATTCTTATTTTCTTTGCACATGAGAGTTGATGTGGAAAAGGCAGCTGAGCAGAGGTTGGCAACCTTTCAGAAATGCAATGCCAAGTCTCCATTTATTCACTCTAATTTAAGGTTTTCTGTGCCAGAAAGAACCTCCTCTCCTCTAAACATTGGAGACCATGAAGTTCCAAGACAAAGTGAGGCATAAATTGAAATTATCAGTGAATGATAGATTTTTCCTTTTTTTGTTTCCCAAATAACAAGAACTTTGAAAGCAAATGATGCCAATTTTATGCAACAGAAGCAAGTTGATCATAGATGAGTTGGTTGGTGAGACAGATTGTAGTTTTGAAATTTTTAAAGTTTTTCTCACACTTGTTATTTATGTTGCATATCTGTGTGCATGTACTGAGCATTAAATTAATATTGGGCCCTTACCCTTATATATGCAATACTTAATTTTTTAATAATAAGGAATATAATGTATTTAAAGCANCTTCCCCTTCCTTTCTCTGTGTCACCCCTCACTTTCTCTCATACTTTTCTCTGCATCCAGTCTTACTCAGCCTCTCCTAGAGGAAAAGCCCTGCAAATCTGAGTCTGGCTCTTTGAATCTTTGTTTTCCCCTTTGGTATAGTCTGAGTGTAAGTATGGAAGGAGGAAAATAACATTTGGGGAACAAATAAGAGAAAAGATGGGGAGAGCAATGCACAGGGAACAACTAAATCAGTATTTTGAGACAGGACCATCCTGCCTTATTTCTTTATTTGCCCTTGCTTGACTTTTCAACTTGAGGCATTATNCCCTGCAAATCTGAGTCTGGCTCTTTGAATCTTTGTTTTCCCCTTTGGTATAGTCTGAGTGTAAGTATGGAAGGAGGAAAATAACATTTGGGGAACAAATAAGAGAAAAGATGGGGAGAGCAATGCACAGGGAACAACTAAATCAGTATTTTGAGACAGGACCATCCTGCCTTATTTCTTTATTTGCCCTTGCTTGACTTTTCAACTTGAGGCATTATTTATTGATTTCCCTCTATGAACAGGTGGGATTTCACTCATCCTTTCTCCCTACCTTTCCTCTCTTTTCCTTTCCAAAGTTTGATGGCTATGTTCATATTTCATTTCTTCTGCTATTTCTCTTAGTTCTTTTTGTTTAGTTGCTAAATCGTGTCTGATTGTTTGTGATCCCATGAACTGAGCCCGCCAGGCTCCTCTGTTCATGGGATTTTCCAGACAAGAATACTGGAGTGGGTTGCCATTTCCTTTTCCAAGGGATCTTCCTGACTCTGGGACTGAACCCACGTCTCCTGCACATCTCCTATAACACAGGCAAATCCTTTGCCACTGAGCCATCTGGGGAACCCTGTTTTCTTTTTAATTTTAAATAATAAACTTAGATTTTGATCTTTGTTCCATCACCACAAGGCAGCCTGTCTTGTCTCTCCACCAAAATGAGCATGTTGCCTCCCCTGCTCTTTTCTCCCTTTTTACATTGGCAAGGTTGCTAGCATTCTGTTCTGTAATCATACTTGAAGTTTCCAGGTTTTATATATAATTCGATTATAAAAGTTGTAAACTAATAAATAGGAATTATAATACAGTATGAATAGCAAAATTGGAAAATGGACTGTATATTAGAAAAATTACTGTTTAACTATTAAATGTCCTCATTTGCTAAATATATTGTGTTTAGAAAAGGAACCATCATTATAGTTGCAATATATATGATGAAGGGTCCAGAGGCATGCACTGTGTTTTCAAATACTTTAATAAGAATATGTATATAGGGAAATATGGAAAGATTCCTGGATGGATAAAGAGATAAAGTAAATGTGGCAAGATGTTAACAACTGGTGAATCTAGGTACAGAAGATAAACATGTTCATTCTCTTACTCATGTAATTTTGATGTTGACTTAAGTTTCTCAAAATAAAAACTTGCAAGAAACAAACCAGTCTATTTCAAAGTCCAGAAATTTGAACAAGTTTAAAAAGATGAATGTATTAAACACTCATATCTCACTCACAAGATTTACCAAGTACTAAATTAAAAAAGAGAGATTTTAAGCTTAAGTTTTTTAAGATGTAACTACTGAGAATTAATAAGACTAAGAGAAAAACTATGAAAATGTCCTTTGAGTGACACATTTTAAAAGCATTCATTAGAATCAGATTCTTTAGCTCAAGTGCAATTAATAGTCTATAGAAGTATCATCAATAAAATAGGTAAATGTGTGAACCATGTCTTAGATTTTTAAAACAAGACAGGTTGAAAATAAACACATTTTCCAGCTTCTTAGATAAGCTTTTTATTATACCAACTCTGTGACATGGATTAAAATTATGATAATGGATTAAAAGTATTGTTTTATCTCATCTAAAGCATGAAATATTAGTGTCATAAAATCTTTTAGTACTTACACTAATATGGGGACTGACAGTTGTGAAGCAAACATAGCGTTACTGGAGCTTTCCTAAGCATTATTATTCTGATATATGATCATACTATTTTAAACACCACATCTCAATTTTCTGACACATTTTTCACTTTTATAGTTCCAAGAATTTGCAGCATCACATTCTTCTCTAACTTCTTGCTCCTGTGACTAGGAAGAGTGTTAAACTAGAAGTAAGACAGATTTTTGTCCTGAATCATGCATATTAATCAGCTTGACCATTAATCAGTGATGGTGGATTAATTTGCTAGAATTTCTTTGGATGTGCATGTCTGTGTTCGTATGAGAGACTACTTCTTTGTGTATTAACTGTCAAGTTTTGGCATTAGGCTTATGCTAGCTTTATAAAATGAATTGGATAACTTTCTATCTTTTTGTTCAGCTTGGAAACATATTATGTAGAGTATTATTATGTATGTTTTGAAGTTTTCAAAAGATATTTTTCCAAAGAAATGTATGGCCTAAATTTGTTTTTGAAAATATTTCGTTGATGACATTTTAATTTCTTTCATGATTACCTGTACTGTTTTTAAGTCATTCTTGAGTTCATTTTAAAAATTTATACATCCCCTGCCTTTTATCTAGACTTTCTAATTTCTTAGTATAGAATGTATATAGTTTTCTATGACACATTTAAATCTGTTATTTCTATATTTTATGTTATCTATGTCTTCTCTTTTTTGTCTTGTCTTAGATTTTTCCATATTTGCTTATTTTTTTCATTTTTCTGACAAGCCAGCTCTTAGCTTTATTGATTTGTCCATTTTAGGATTCATGTATTGCCAATTTTATCTTTACAGACTATTTCAGAGTTTATGATGATCTCTGGATCACACATACCAGTTTGCCTGGGACATTTTGGTGTTTGTCTACTGTCCCCATACAGTTAGCAGTAACACCCTTTCCTTTCAAAAATGTATCAGAAAAGTGAAAGTCACTCAGTCATGTCTGACTCTTTATGGAATTCTTCAGGCCAGAATACTGGAGTGGGTAGCCTTGTCTAGTCTGTGTATGTGTGTGTGTGTGTGTGTTTTGAACAAGAGTGATTATTGCAGAAATTTGACCATAGTTTTAGTTGGGTGGCTTCATATGATTTGAACTGGGGCCCCTGCCAGGGCTGGGCAGTTGGGACAGAAAAGGTTAGGAAGAGGGCAGCTGGATGTGAGCCTTAGAGCTGCAGGAAGGTGTTGGGAGCCAGGTTGTAGGTGAGGACTTTACTCCTGGGCTCCAGGTTCATGGTCTTCACAAAGCTGTCGTCTATTGCTGTGGAGAGTCTCTTGTGCCATTTATCTCAAAGAGTGGCAACAGAGAATTTATCTAGGAGTAATCTGTCCTTTTCCGTAGGCCATATGGGGTTAGCTAGGAGCTGAACATTGCCTCTCATCTTGTGGGCTCATCCCTACTTTCCAGTCACAGAGGTAGTGACCCTCAGACATGGGCCCCTTGGCCTTTCCAGCCCCGTTCTTTTCCACAAACCCAGCAAGTGGATCTTGGGAAATCCCAGGCTCAAGACGCCCTTCTTGCCCATGTACAGCTCTGCCAGGTTCACCTGGTTTCCAGGCTCTCTTCAGGCCACACCAAGGCCAGGGTGACATCTCCCACCTTGAGGGTGTAGAGGGGCTGCTGAAACCGTGAGTCCTGCCATGTGTTCACATCTGCCTCCTTCTGGTAGCTGTCCTGCTCCTACTGTTGTCATGACTGCAGACTCCCAGTGGCTGCCTCAGTGAGAACAAATCAGTTTGACATCCTGTCCTAGGCTGTCTGGTCTTGGCAGCCCTGCCTACCCGCTGGGCCACCATGTATCCTGTACAGTAGTCCTGGAGTTTATCTTAGTTTGGGGCATGGCTCCTTTTTTCCTGTTGGCCTTTCACTTCCATCTTATCACCTCCATAGAAGAGGGGATCTTATTGCTCCAGGTAAAATGCACCCTCAACAGCTAGAATAGCACCAGCCCCTCAGTAGGTATCAATATTTATCTCATATTTTATATAATGAACTTTTGGCTTAATTCTCATAGATCCAAATAATGAAATTTAAATTATTAAATGCCAAGGCTGTGCTGTATTAAAAGGAAGATTGATCTGTCAGTTTGAAAATCAAATCAGTTTTTATTTATGTGAAATGTGTACCAATGTGGCTGGGTATATAGAGGAGAAGTTTCCTTTTTATTTCCTTCCAAATGATTAGTTATGCTTTGCCAGTATTGCTCCAGAAGTTCTATGAATGTTGATTTGGGGAATGTAGCCAGTACTGAGTTCTATGTTTATCTATCTTT
Source organism: Neotragus moschatus (assembly GCA_006410615.1). NCBI lineage: Eukaryota > Metazoa > Chordata > Mammalia > Artiodactyla > Bovidae > Neotragus > Neotragus moschatus. The sequence goes on from SJYA01000463.1 coordinate 603,250, forward strand.
AGCTATCTGGTTAGTTATTTATGGCTTGTGTTTCTTTTTTCATTATGGTTCTTTAAAACAAAGCAAAGCAAAATAAAACATTTTTGTAGACTCTTTATTGAACTAAGAAGGGAAATTCTGAGGTTAAACAATATAAATTATTTGAAAAAATCTTTAGATGCAGAGACTGACTTCATGGACTAAAACAGCATTTAAGAGGTATCTATGAATTCAGTATAATTTAATATATTTTGCATCTCAGCAGGGTGATTAGAATTGCTTGTGGTTTAGTCATCTCAAAACAATCAAGTGGATTCTTTTCTGTTTAAATTCAAAATGACTTGAGTAGATATTAAAAAATCCTCTTCCCTCCCCAATTAATTTCTTCTTTTGGTGGAGATGGCAAGCTGACAGAACTTTAAAATGACCCATGAGCTTATTGTCAAATAGTTTCAAGCCAGTGATCTGTCTTTTAAATCAGCCTGTTTTTAATTTTTTTTTCAAATTGCAGAGTAGTATGCATTTATTTTAAAGAAATAAAATAGAAAATATGCATATTCCCAGCAAAGAAATTTTCCATTTGAGTCTATTTCCTTTCAGTCCTTTTTCTGATATATGATCTTTTTCTCTTTCACTTTGAGCTATGCATTGTGATTTCACTTTGTGATAAAGAGGATAAATCTGCTGGCTCGTTTCCTTTTATAGACTGCCACTTTCTCCACCAACCAAGAAAAAGTGTATTCTGGATTCCGCTTGGTTTGCAGCAATTTATGCTAGAAGAATTATAAAAAGTAGAATCTGTAATCTGAATTTGGCCCATTCTGTATCAGAAAAAATAGCTTCCATCACAGGCCGAGAGGAAATTTTACGTATCACCCAGAGAGCCAGTGCTTTTGATACATATTTCATGATCACAGCTGAGGCTTTTCCAAGCTCAGAGTTGTCGTATCATTCATTCACTCTTTTAAATTACAAGATTATTTTTGGCTCTTTGTGTTGGCATTCAGGACTCCCATTCCTGATCTGCATGAACCATTTATCAAGACAAGGGTTTAATCTATCAAAGTCAGAATTTCTCTTTTCTGCTCTTCTGTCTTGGTTTCCCATATGGTACTGTAAATGTATACTGTTGGCTTAAAGACAGTTATTTGGAATGCAAGGGTTTACCACGTTTCTCTACTTTTTCAAAATAATATATGATGATGCAAAGTGATATTTTATAGGAAACAGTGATACTGTTAATCAGTTTCTAGAATATCAGTCTCCAACCCAGCTTCTTTGCTAGTACTACTGGTTCCATTTTTGCCGGGAGACCCTACTGTTTCTACTTACTCACTCTGAAAACTTTAATTACCTTTGATTTCTTTCTCTCACCTTTTCCCAATGTTTATTGAATTATCAAATCCCTTGGATTTTCTGCCTCCTGGATAGTTTTTGAGTTCACCCATTCAGTAACACAACATGCATGTGGATGCCAAGCTCTTTTCTAAGCTCTGGAGAAATAGCCATGAACAATAGAGTAAAAAACTTTTTTTACCTCATGGACTTTACATTCTAGTGAGGACCGGGGAGAGAGAGCGAAAATATAACATAAGTATGTAAAATGTAATATGTTGGAGGTTGTTAAGTGCTATGAAGAACTGTAAACTAATGAAGGGACATAAGGAGAGCTGGGGTGGACAAAGAAGGTATCAGATATAAAGCAGGTAATGGAGATGATAATGAAATTTAATTAAAACTTAAAGGGATGTCATGGAAAAAAGAATACAGCAAAAGGTTATAGACACAGATGGAAATCAAGAATAACATTTGGTGAACTCAGACTGCCAATAGGAAACACTTTAAAACGCTTAGCCTAATATGCATAGTCCTCCATCAATTAGTTTTCCAACCTTTTCCCCTAGTGCTTCTGTTCACATTCCTTAATGCCAATCTTCTGGTTTCCTTCCTTGCTGTCTTCTTTTTTTTCCCCTGGCTGGAAGGCCTNTACTTGGGTTTCTCTTACCTTGGGTGTATGATATCTCTTTACGGCTGCTCCAACAAAGTGCAGACACTACTCCTTACCTTGGATGAGGAGTATCTCCACACCACTGCCCTTCCCGACCTTCAACGGTGGGATAGCTCCTCTAGGCCCTCCTGCACCTGCACAGCCACAGCTCCTTGGATGTTTGGTTGTCCACCCAGCCGCCGCCCCTGGCCTCAGGCGCTGGGCGCCACCTCTGGTCTCAGGCGTCGCCTCTGGTCTCAGGCGTAGAGTGGCTCCTCCAGGCCACCGCCCCTGGTCTCGGACACGGGGTGGCTCCCCCCGGCCCTCGCTCCTGGCCTCGGACGTGGGGTGGCTCCCCCTGATCTCCGCCTCTAACCTCGGATGTGGGGTGGCTCCTCTCGGCCGCAGCTGCCGCCTGCGCCGAAGAGCGCCGCCCAAGGCTGCTGCCTGCGCGGAATAGTGCTGAAGTACCTAAGATACTAAGCTTGAAAGTGAAATTTAGTTGCACAGTGGTGTCCGACTCTCTGTGCAACTAAATTTCACTTTCAAGCTTAGTATCTTAGGTACTTTATTTTCCTCATTTTTGACTTGCTTATGCAATTTCAATATTTATAGTGGAGATCTCTTATTTTTCCATTGTGGACAAGGCTCTGAACCTCCATCTGCCAACCGAAAATTCCCTTCAAAGGATTCTTAGACCCAACATGTGCAAGCAGAATTCATGAGCCTTTTCTACTCTTTCCAATTTTAATGAATGGCACTGTTGGCCTTCCATGTACCCAAGCCAGAATTCTAAAAGTCATCTCTGACATTCCCTTCTCCTGACTCCTTATAAACTATCCACTTCCAAGCTCAGATTTGTCTCCTGACATATCTAGAACTCACTTAGAGACTAATCATTTCTAAGCAAGAGAACCATCATCTCTTGCCTGGACCACACACATAGCCTCAAACTGGGCTTTTCTGATTCACATTTGCCTCTCACCCTTTGTCTTTCACAGTTATTTACAGTAATGAGGGTGATTTGTAATTTTTTAATTAATTTTTATTGGAGTATAGTTGTTTTACAATATTCTACTTTTGCTCTACAGTAAGTGAATTAGCTATCTGTGTGCATATATCCCGTCTGTTTTGTATTTCTTTCCCATTTAGGTTACTGCAGAGCACTGGGTAGAGTTCCCTGTGCTGTACAGCAGGTTTTTAACAGGCGTCTATTTTATACATAGTAGTGGGAGCTCAGTGGTAAAGAATCCACCTGCCAAGCAGGAAAGCCAGGTTCCATCCCTGCTTCGGGAAGATCCCTTGAAGAAGGAAATGTCAACCCATCCCAGTATTCTTGCCTGGGAAATCCCATGGACAGAGGAGCCTGATGGGCTGCAGTCCCTGGGGTCTCAAAAGAGTCAGCCTTAGTGACTAAAGAACAAGTATATATATATATATATATATATGTCAATCCCAATTTCCCAGTTCATCCCAACTTCCCTTCCCCCCTGGTATCCATACGTTTGTTTTCTATGTTTGTGTCTGTATTTCTGCTTTGCAAATAAGTTCATCTGTATCATTTTTCTAGATTCCACATATATGTGCTATTATACAATATTTGTTTTTCTCTTTTGACCAGGGTGATTTTTTAAAATGTAGATTTTATTGATTCATTTCCATGAGTGAGACTCCCAGTGTTTACCTATGCTTTCTCCATAATCCTGTGGGTATGGCCTGTGGGACTCTGTTTTATTCCCTCCCTTCACTCCAGCCTCATCTCATGCCATGTTCTCCTCACCTCCTTAAGTCCCTCCTTTAAGCATGGAAGACAAGCTGCTGCCTCTATCTAGGATGCTTTTCTCTCCCTTCTTCAACGACCTACCTTTCAGGTACTTCACTTCTCAGATCAATGATAACATCCTTGAGGAAGCCTTTTCTCACCTCCCTGATTAGTTCAAATCTACTATTAGAAAGCACAAATTGCTGTTGCAATTTTACATTTATCGTTGATGATATCTGGGAGAAAAAATATACAGGGAGAAAGAGAGTTACCAGAAGTAAAACAAGAGAATCTAGGGGCTGGATTATGAAGAATTTAGTAAAACAGGGATTTTATCCTAGAAGTAGTGAGGAGCCATTCGATTATTTGAAGAGAAAGTGACAGTATCATATTTATATTTTGTAAGTGTAATGAGTTGAATTGTGTCCTCTCCATCCCACCCCTTTCATTCATATATTGAAGTCCTAGCCCCAGAACTTCAGAATGAGACCTTATTTGAAAATAGTCACTGCAGATGTAATTAGTTAAAAGTCAGATTGGAGTAGGATGGGCACTATTCCAATATGACTAGTGTCTTTATTTTTTAAAATGTCGTGTGAATGACTAGATATGCACACAAAGAGAATGGCGCGTCAAGACTGGAGTTATACTGCCACAAGCTAAGGAAGTAGAAGCTAGGAGGGAAGCCTGGAAAAGACTCTTAACCGGTGACTTTAAAAAAGGATGTGGCTTGATCGTATCTTGAAATCAGAACCTTGATCTCAGACTTCTAACTGCACAACTCTAAAAAGCAATAAATTTCTGTTGTCTTGCCACTGGTGTGGAACTTTGTGACAGCATGGCTAACAATCTGATGGAGTCAAGATAAACCCAGATGCAGTATGGAGAATGGTTTAGAAGTTTGCAAAACTAGATTACAGGGAGACAAGTAAAATAAAACGTGATATTGATTTGGGGAAAGATTAGAGAGTTCATTTTAAAGTAGAATCAACTAGGACACATGAGTGATTGGTCTTGGTTTGTTGAGAGAGGAGAAGAAAAGCTTGAGAAATGATAAAGGATTTCAAGTCCTAGTTATTAATTGATGACTCCCAAATGTATACCTTTAGTTAAGACCTCTTTCCAGTCTTCCAAATTCTAATACCCAATGCCAGGTGAGCTCCACCTGGATTTTCCACATCCACTTTGATGATATTTGATTAGATAAATTAATTACTAATTAATAATGGTTCAGTTCAGTTCAGTTCAGTTGCTCAGTCATGTCCGACTCTTTGCAACCCCATGAATCGCAGCACACCAGGCCTCCCTGTCCATCACCATCTCCCAGAGTTCACTCAGACTCACGTACATCCAGTTCATGACGCCATTCAGCCATCTCATCCTCTGTCGTCCCCTTCTCCTCCTGCCCCCAATCCCTCCCAGTATCAGAGCCTTTTCCAATGAGTCAACTCTTGACATGAAGTGGCCAAAGTACTGGAGCTTCAGCTTTAGCATCATTCCTTCCAAAGATATCCCAGGGCTGATCTCCTTCAGAATGGACTGATTGGATCTCCTTGCAGTCCAAGGGACTCTCAAGAGTCTTCTCCAGCACCACAGGTCAAAAGCATCAATTCTTTGGCGCTCAGCCTTCTTCACAGTCCAACTCTCACATCTATACATGACCACAGGAGAAACCATAGCTTTGACTAGACAGACCTTAGTCGGCAAAGTAATGTCTCTGCTTTTGAATATGCTATCTAGGTGGGTCATAACTTTTCTTCCAAGGAGTAAGCATCTTTTAATTTCATGGCTGCAGTCACCATCTGCAGTGATTTTGGAGCCCCAAAAAATAAAGTTTGACACTGTTTCCACTGTTTCCCCATCTATTTCCCATGAAGTGATGGGACCAGATGCCATGATCTTTGTTTTCTGAATGTTGAGCTTTAAGCCAACTTTTTCACTCTCCTCTTTCACTTTCATCAAGAGGCATTTTAGCTCCTCTTCACTATTACATATAGATAATCCATCCTTCCAAATAATTGTATGTTAAGGAAGATATACATCATTTTACCTAAGACAAAGTTTTTAATCAAACAGAACTTCCCAAAATGGAATGAATGCTCTTGGGAAGTAGATTTTTATCTCTAATATCTTTGATCAAAGTCTAAGTGACAATAGGTCTATGACTTCAGTCTATTTTTCTCTCTTCTGAACTCCTGTAGTCCTTTGTTTATTGTTCTTAAATTGTTCTTGTTACATTTTAATTACATAGAGACCTAGCTAAATTCCTCACTTTGTTATAAAAACTCTAAAAGCAAGGACGATGGTTTATTTTGCCGATACCTGTACCAAGCACTAAGCAGTACAGCTTAAAAACTGCTGCTTTGTGGAGAAGGAACACGTTTGAGTCCTGATTTCAAATATTTTCTACCCAGCTAGTTCTTTCAGTAGCTTAATAATAAATATACTTGTCTATTTCCTTACTTAATAATGAAAATGCAAAGTGTTGAGATGAAATATTTCTGGTGGCTAATCAATATTCCTGTTATCAATTATCTATGCTAGAGTATATTATGCATTAATCTGATTCTGAGCTCTGCAGTCTCTGGTATGTGTATTGTGCAAAGGCATAATTGCTTGTGTTCATACATAATAAGTAGGTTGGGGAATTTGCCTGATGGTATATCTTGTTAGTAGTGATCATCAAGTGTACATTTCAGGTTTAGACACTCATTGGCCTTCTGTGTCAGCATCTCAATTTCAAGGAAAATTTAAACTTTTCTTTTCATGTATGCATGTTCATTTAATCTTGTCAAAATAGGAGATTTTGTGTCTTCGGAAAAAGAGCTACAGGCTAATTAAAGGACTGATGGCAAGGGTTTCAGAGCCTTCTGATTTCTCTGCAAATGAGTAATGAATTACTTGTAAATAAGTCAGAAACACACCTTAGGGGTTTGTTTTGTTTTTTTTAAATTATGGTAAAAAATATGTAACTTAAAATTTACGACTTTAATCATTTTTAGTGTACCTTAAAAATGTTAGTAGTGTTAAGTACCTTCACATTAACTTTTGAATAGTTCTCCAGAACTTTTTCATCTTGTAAAACTGGAACTGTATACCAATCAAACAACTCCCTTTCTCCTACCCCTGCTTCCATCCTGTGCTAGCCACCACTCTGCTTTATTCTATGAATTGAGCTACTTTAGATGGCTTTGTAAGTAGAATCATGCAATATTTGGTTTTTGTGACTGGCTTAATATAATGTTTTCCATGTCTATCCATGGTGTACTGTGTGAGAGGATTTACTGTTTTTTTTTTAAAGCTGAATAATATTCCAGCTAATGCATATACCACATTTTTTTTTATCCATTTATCTGTTGATGGATGTTACTTCCACCTCTTGGTTATTGTGATATTTTAAAACTAAGTGTATTTGAAAATATAAAGTACATAGATAAGACTTGTTTTCAATTTTCCCTTTGTAAACATGAAGGAAGAATATTTTATTTAATACACTTGAAAAATTCTCAGAAGTCTTTGTCATTCAAGTCTGCTTATTCTAGATTGTTATTCTTTGACAATAGCGGTACCAAATATTTCTTTAATCAGAAAAACATTGTAAAACTCAGTGCAAGGAGCATTTAAAATTCTAGAAAGAGGGAGATATTGGATGTTTTGACAGATAAGTGAATAGACTCTGGAAACGAATGACTCATGACCTTTTGAAGGATCAAGGAGACTAGACAGAGTTATTAAGAAAAATCTGTCCCTTTTAAAAACTCTTTAAAAATTAAATTCTTTTCCACCGTTACTGAAGACAAAGCTATTGTTTTTGTTTTAAAAGGATATTGAGTAGAATTTTATGTGATATTTTAAATAATTTCAGAGTGTAGCGTCTGCAGCTCTGAGGTTTGTTCCAGTGAAAACCAATGTGTCATCCACATAATTAAGATATTTTCAAAGAATTTACAAGAACTTTGAGTATGTATGTAAAAGTAAGTCATAGAATTCTTTCAAAACAATGACAAACATAATCTTTCCATTTTTTATGTTCTTAAAATTGATAAAGTAACAGATCATATGCACTGTCTCTATTTTCTGAAGATTATGTTCATTATTTTAATTCATTGTTCCTGTGTCAACTGCAAGAATACATATATCTATAAATATAAGTTTCCACTTTGTTTGCTTTTTTTCTCTTCTTTACTCTTTCCTTTAAATCCTTATATTATCCACAGCTCCCAGTAAAACATGCATTAGGTGTGAAATTGCAAAATTGCCAGCATCAGAAAAAGTTATTGACTTACTACTTCAGACTGAGTCCCTCCTGCGTCTCAGTTCACATTTGATGGTTTCTTCATTTTCAGATTTAACATCTTGAATTTCTTTTTCTCTAAGCTGATTCTTAATACATTCAGAATTCCTTTCAATGCATTCAAAATGCATTGTTTTCTTTAGAAATCAATCTGTGCATGAAATATTCAATTTTTAACCCAGCTTAATTTTGTCCGATGCACTTTTTGTTTTTTTTTTTTTTTTTGCTTTCAAAGCTGGAAAGAAATCTGTAAATTCAAGTCTATGGATCTTCTTTTAAAAATCTGACCTGATTAGCTCCTCCAAATTCTTTTCCCTGACTTTTAATTTAGCTTCTAAAATGAAGTATCTATTGCTTATATTGTTAAGACATTTGAAAGTAGATATTAAGTGCAAACAATGTGTACAGTCAATTTTACTTGATTCCTGAGTTTGTTGAAACATCACCTGTGAGGTTTTTTTCCCTCCACACATTATATACTTCCCAAAAGAAGTAAATAATAAAAATGAATATAAGGACACAGATTGCAAAATGACTGCCTTGTACCATGATCTTTCTCCCACTTTGAATATCTTACTTCATTGAGAAGCTCTAGGGCTTTCCCTCTTAGTTTGATTTCTTCTGTGTGATCCTGGATATAAAATGATTAAACAGGAACTTCTCATCCAGCAAATATCAAGGTGCCCTTGATATCATAACTTCAAATCAATCAGAAAATCACTTTTTATTCTGGGTAATAACTAACTCTCATCTCCCTGGTCTGGCAGAAGGCACAAGTGCTGAAAACAGAAAACTATAGGAGATAAATTGTACCATTGCTAAGCATGAGATTTGGAAGCTAGCACTTTACAGGAACAATGGGAATAAACAAAACTCCATAGAAAAGCAGCTCATTAAATCTTTGTTATACAAAAGAGATTGAGAAGTCTTCAGAGTAGATATTAAAAATTCTGACATAAAGAAATATCTGTTCTAGCAGATCAGTATTAGAAAATGGCAGTGTAGGACTCTGGGGCAGAGAATCAGCGGGACTGCAAAATCTAGACAAAATAAAGAACAAGTTATAAACGACACCAGAAAGCAGAATATTCTCTGAGCAACACCTGGGTAATTCCTCAGTGTGAGGGAAATGGTGGTTGATATCAGAACCATATGGCTCATTATTCATGCAATTATACTTGTTACCTAAAGAGTGAACTATATGTAAAACTCATTTCAGAGCATTAATTCAATCAATATTACTCTTTCCTTTTTCATTTATACATTAAATAAATACATATTGAGCACCCACCAATGTTTCAGGCACTGACTTACAGTGGTGAGGAAGATACAGCATTGCCCTCAGGGATCTTACAGGAATGGGGTAGTGGCAGGAAAGAACTGTTACTCCGTGTGAGCACAGTGCATGATGGGAACAGGAGGTGGGGATGTTTATCTGAATCCTTCTAGGCAATGAAAATAAATGTAACTAAGAGCAAAAGATGGTAGGGTTACAGGAGAGTAAGGGAGATGGTTCCAGGCAGAAGCAGACACTAATATTGAATGTGCTAAAGTTCACTGAAGCTTTTGCTGTCTTCCTAAAATTCCAAAGTAAAGGTTTTCTGCTCATATATTATTGATAGCTCTCTGAACTAGATGACTGTCAACTGTGATTTTAGAAAAGAACTGACGATGTGACCACATTGGGTATGCCACCTGCCTCCAGCATTTCATCTTAAGAGGACATGTCACATAGTTTGTCAGATAGTATGTTTATTGTGCATGTTGCTGGCAATTTGAGACTATAGTTTAGAAACACAGTTTTTGGTCTCAGCAGCATGTAATGAGTTAGTGCCTGCCAGTAACTTGGATAAAAGTATGTCCTATGAAAAATCTACACAAAGCGCGAATATAAAAACAAACCACAAAAGCACCTCTTTCTTTCAGAGTGCCACAAGAGCATGGCTTCAAGTTTGACTTGTAACCTGCACAGGAAAGTGAACCTGTCGACATATTCCATTTTGCTTTATACTACTGTCCAATTCGACATCAGAAAAATGCTGAAGGAAATTCACTGGGAGAGAGAACTCACCACTTTGCCACTTGCCCTGTTATACTCCAGAATTTTTTTTTTTCTTCTGTAAATGTCAACATAGTAAATATTAGTCTTTGTAGACTATACACTCTCTGCCACAACTGCTCAACTCTACCATTTGTAGCATGAAACTAGGTATAGACAGTGTGTAAACAACTATTCCAATAAAAGTTGATTTACGAGAGCAGTCAGTGGCCGGTGGGCCACACTTAAACAACGGTTCTGTAATGGCATCTGGACCCTGGCCCATGCGATTGCCATGGCTTAGAATGCTGCTCCTCCCTCTCTTTGCCCAGCTAGATTGTAGTTATCCTTCAACTCTTTGGCATAGAAGTCATTCCTTCGATGAAGAAGCCCTCATCAGTGCCCCATATCCAGGCTGTGGCCTTCATGAGCTCCCTCAGCACTGTGTAACTTTCCCTCCAGAGGACTGACGGGTTCTAGTCATCCTGGGACTGGGCTCTCCACTCCATCCACTCCAGACTGTGAACTCCACGAGGGCAGAAACCTGTCTGCTTTGTGCTCCTTGTATCCCCAGCACCGAACACACAGTGCCTGGGACATACAAGGGGCCGAATCAGTATTAATGTGTGTTTAATGCTTGAGGAATGAAAGTATTTATGCCTTCCCTGACTCTGTTAGGATTGTATATCTAGTAGGTGAAGTTTCTTTCTGGGTTTATAGTTTATGAGACACGTCACATTTTTAGTCTCTGTATTGTATCAAAGCAACAGTTTTCCTGTATCTTGGTTCCTATGGCATTCGGAGGGCTGTGGACATCAATATTTGTAGCCCTGTTTAAGCTGAGTGCCATTTGGAGAGTCTGTGACCACTGACAATTTGTCCTCCTCCCCTTCCCCCATCTAGACTGCTGCTCTCCTGAAGTGGAGAAGAGCGCCTCTCTGTCCCCAATAGTGTCTTACACTCCTTAGAGGAGGTCCCAGGAATGTGCTGTCTGTGCTCCAGTGTTTAATAGGATTTTAGTAAAATGTCTGTTCCCTTTTTAATATAGCTCATTATTTCTGTAGAACCAAATAAGTCTCTTTGACTTATGAGACAAGCCTGGAGTCAGATCAGATGTAATCAGAATAATTCTGTCCTCCATGAAGATCGAGACTTTGTTACTGGAGCTAAATCGTGAAACTTAGCCCTTGGGAAGAATTCTTTGCCAGGAAACTCCTCTAGCCCTTACAGGCACACACTTCAAAAAGTCCACCCCCAATTTGTCAACATGCCCAGACATCACTTTGAATCTTAGCCAGAACAAGCTGAGACCTTGGCCACAGAGAATCTCTCTCTCTTTCTCTCTTTTTTTTTTTTTTCAGTTCTTCCACTTGCAGGAAGAACAACTAACAGATACTTAATGGAGCTCACTAGGCACCAGGCATTCACTATCTACAGATAGTAACTTATTTAACCCTCATGAAAATTTGATTGCAGTATCTTTATTTTGCTAAAAAAATTATAGCACAGAGAAATTAGCTGCATCGCCCAAAGTCACCCAGCTGGCAATTGTGGAACTGGAAGTTGAGCTTGAATAAGCTGGTTCTGAGTCGGTACATTCAGTCATTTCACTGATGCTATGACCATTCACCTTTTAGCCTTACTCCTTCCCATGCCTTATATAGTCTCCATTCTACTCTTCTTTTAAAATTTCAGAAAATAAGGATGAAGAAGGGGCAGGAAACAAATAAGTGTCCATGATTTAAGCTAGACACTGAGACAGGTAGAAATGTTCAGAGATCACATTAGAAATCAGGCAACAATGGCTCTACAATAGGCAGAAAATTCCAAATCAGGATATTGTGAGCCTTGAAAATCAGGAAGGAAATGAAAATGCCCTTGAATGGCTAGGCTTTTTTGTCCTTTCAAAGAGCTTGCTTGGAACACTGAAAAGATGTTCTTATTCACTGTTTTTCACAAAGTTTGAAGTAGAGTTTTAACCACAAATAGATGTTTTCTCTGAAACTGATATCAGTTTATGAAATAACGTAGAGAATATAATGCTGTTTTTCCTAGTGACAATGCAGCAGAGACCAAGCATGAGAAATGTAGCTGCCTTATTGGACCAGGTACTAACTCTGTCTATAGAATGGTAATGCATGAAATGATTCTCACCATTCCGTGTTGTAAAGAAAAATTAGTAAATTTAATAATAATAAGCTTAACAAGCTCACATGTGACATAGAAACTGATCACTAAGGATCTGAAGATCTCAGATCTCAATTGCTTAGTAAAAACTATCTTCATGATAGACTTGATTAAATTAGTATAAACAGATATCCATTTTTTTGATGTAAAAATCTTCCCTTTTTCTTCCAAACTTTTGCCATCTCATATTTTCATCTTCAATGGTTAGTTATTATTTGAAAAAAAAAAAAACACATTCCTTTTATAGGAACATCCACAGACTAAAAGATGCTCTTTCTGACCCAAAGAAACTGTTTCTTCATAAACTCATGGGCATTAAAATATTTTTTATAAGGTCACCAGAAGTAACTTATGCAGGGGCTTTTGAAGTCAGTTTAGCAATAAATTGAGAAGTCAGATTCTCTGTCCTCTGTTTTTCTAAAATTATTGTGGATGAGATGAACCATTACTTTTTTTTTTTTTTTTTTTTTGCCTAAGAAACTGATTTATATAGAGAATAGAAAAGGTTCTGGGAAAGTTTATTTTCCCACTGATAAAGACAATTTTCCACTTTGTAATCCATTCATCTACCCACTCATCCACAACTGATTTATTTATTTTGTTTATTCTGTGCCTCACACTTCAGAATGTAAATTCTATTAGGTCAGAGTGCTAGTCCCCTTTGTTCATATCATATTCCCAGTACTTAGAATAGTACCTGGCAGTAAGTGATGATAAATGTGAGGTCTGTGGAGTGACTTTTTATTAAATAAATATTTGTTTACCATCTTCCACTGTTCCAAGTACTGGACTGACAGTCTAAAAAGATCCAAGGTGAAAGAGATATGGATCTCACTCTTAAGGAGATTCTAGATGAATAAGTCATCATCACAGTGTATTCTTTTAATAGCATCACTTTACATGGGAAAGTAGTTGTTGCCATATGCAAAATGAAGCAGAAGTGCTATATATGCTTCTTCCTGAAAGAAAGACTTCCCTGAGGAAGTGACATGTGAGATAACCATTGAACTGGAATGGGGGACAGGGATTTGGAAATGGGGAGTTGTAGTGGAAACACATTCTTAAAAAAACCCAGATAGTAAGGATTAACAAGGAGAGGTGGGAAATACAGGATATATAAGAGATAGAAAAGCAAGTGATTCCAATTAGAGGAATCTTGGAGACCTGAATAGCAGCAACGGAAGATCTATTTGGAAAGAGTGATTGGATCAACTTATGGAGAATTTTGACATCACTTGGTGGCAGTGGTGAGTCCAAGCTTCTCTTTCTCTGTTTTCTGAACCTCTCTGTTTCATCTACATTATAGCTTCTGAGTGACTATATTCTGTGTTCCAAGTTTTGGGTTTCAGATCAGCAGCTTGGCCAACCCAGTTCCTAGAGCCTGGGAGGAACCTTGTGTGAAATGCAGATCTGGTCTTTGATCTGCATTTTGTAGGTCAACAAGCTCATTCACTTGGCAGTGATTACAGGGCTCACAAGGATGTTGTTCCTGAATAATTTATCTAATATATTAGCCACAAACAAGCTTTCACCACTAAGTAGTTCACTACCCTTGTTCTTGTCTTGCAGGAGGGAGCTATGTGTTGTCCATCCTCACCCCATTACAAGAGATTACTTCAAAGTTAATCTGGAGTATGGATTTCTATGTTCATCAGTCTTTCAGCCCTAGAGCTGTGAATTACAGAAAGTATTTTCTNCACCACTAAGTAGTTCACTACCCTTGTTCTTGTCTTGCAGGAGGGAGCTATGTGTTGTCCATCCTCACCCCATTACAAGAGATTACTTCAAAGTTAATCTGGAGTATGGATTTCTATGTTCATCAGTCTTTCAGCCCTAGAGCTGTGAATTACAGAAAGTATTTTCTACTTCCAGTAGCATTTAGGGAGGACACCAAAAGTGTTTTTCTCTTGGCATGTGAGTTTCTCGAGTGTGTCCTTGCTCCATAAGTGTACTTTGGCACCAGGAAGCAGAGGCAGCAGCTTTCAAGTGATAGGAGAAGCAGGCTGATTAAGAGCTCTGCATGGCCAGACGGTACTAAAGCTGCTTGCAGAGTCCTTGCCTAACAGTTGGTGGTTTTAATGGAAATTTTTCCAATTTTGAATCTTTTGAGTAGAATTTATTATTTTCTCCTTCCCAGTTTCTTTACTTCTAAATTCCTTCCCTCTCAATGAATGCCACGACTGTCCTATCTTTCTAGATACTCAGGTTTGAAACTTTTAGTCTTAGGAAAAACTGGTAATAACATAATTTATTGAAATAAATTTAAATACTTTATTTTAAAAAATAGATGAGAACAATTTATTTAAATGAACAGTGAAGACCTGAGCTGATTTCCATGGTATGGGTATTTGTTATTTCAGTTCATCTTCTCCCACTATTTTCACCACCTATCTCTTGAATGCATTCTGAAATGAAAATGATATCAAGTACTAATTCATCTGAGTGTGCCAGTTTTCCTACTTTGTGGGATATAGCATAGCCGTCTCCTCAAGAAGCAATCAAGGTCATTTTCCCAGTGATTTCCCTGATCAGACCAGCCAGACATATTCCTGGCCTCCTCTCCCTTTCTATAGTGATAAAAGATTGTCTTTGTAATGACACCATACTTATTTTGCATCCTCTTGAGGCTCTATTGATTATGACATTGAAGTGTTATCACTTATGGAAAGACTTCAGGTGTGTGGCCAGGCAAAACTGTATTCAAAGGTTTGCATTTCGCCAAAGCATTCCATAGCTTCACCCTTCCTATCCCCAGCATTCTTTTCTTCTGGTACCTGGTCAAGATTACATTAAGATGTGAAGGAACACTTCAAAGTACCCAGCTGCCCATGTTCAAGGGCCACAGTTGCATTTCTCAGATTTATGTAGCCTGTGGTTTGACTACTAGTTAGAGAAAAGAAAACCCCACACATTGTGTAGTGAGCCAAGGTAAAAGAGAACTCTTTTGTCAAGGTAATAATAACACTTAGCAAGTATATAGGGCTTTTTATCTTCAGAGGGCTTTCTAAACACCACTCTTATGGCAGAAAGTGAAGAGGAACTAAAAAGCCTCTTGATGAAAGTGAAAGTGGAGAGTGAAAAAATTGCCTTAAAGTTCAACATTCAGAAAACTAAGATCGTGGCATCTGGTCCCATCACTTCATGGGAAATAGATGGAACAGTGGAAACAGTGGAAANGTTGGTGATGGACAGGGAGGCCTGGCGTGCTGTGATTCATGAGGTCGCAAAGAGTTGGACACGACTGAGGGACTGAACTGAAACATTAGCTAATTAAGAAGTCTGCTCAATGTGCAGCAGCGGTTGAAAAAATAAATGTGATGCTTGAGTGTATTAAAAAAGGGAGCAAAAACATGAGGACATCCTATATCAAGCAGCTGTGGTGCTCTGTCTTACTTGTTTGCTTCACCTGGTGGAATAGATCAGATGTTGAAATAGTCCTCCCCCAAAGCAACAATGGTTAGGGATAAGGCAGAGCTTGTACATATTGGAATATTGCAAAGATTACAGAATATTTACCTGGAGAGGAAAAGTTAAAGAAAAGCCTCATCACTGCTCATTAAGCTTTCATAATCTCAGGCATATGCAACACTAATGAAACAGACATCTGACAAATAGGTAAGATGCACTAAGAAAAATCACTGATATAAACAGGTATTCTCATTTATTCATTCAAATTCACTCAACAAATATGCATTGAGCATTTACCAGACATTGGAGATGTATGTTTAAAAATTACATGGGAACAATTATAAAACAAGTATGATTCCATCTTGGTATGTCATTTATCTCTTGTGCCTTAATTTTACATTAATGTCAACACATACTTGCATGCACACAACATATTCAGTTCTATCCACATTTTCCTTTGTTGATTCACTGGCAGAAATGAGCTAACATACCAGTGCATGAGCTGAGCTCTGACTTTGGTTATGAAAACAAAAGAAACAAACTACTAAAAATGCTTTTTGTTGTGGTTTTCCACACTTGGAGTTGGGAAATGGCCATATTCTCTTTTTTTTCTTCCAAGTTTTCTTACAGCAAAAATTTTACTTTTACTAGAATATTATGTTTATTGTTATTATATATTACATAAATGTTATACTTTATGTAATTATATAATTAATATTATACATAGGAATTTATTACTGCTACCTTTTTAAAGTGTCTATTTGAAAGATTTGAAATTCTGTAAAGGTGAGAGGAAGTCATACATGAAGAGGAAAGGGAGAGAGGTCATATGATGTCAAACTATGAGTTTTTGCTCCATATTAGCATGCACATTATGCTATTTATACCTGGCTTCCCTGGTGGCTCAGACGGTAAGCGTCTGCCTGCAATGCTGGAGACATGGGTTTGATCCTTGGGTCAGAAGATCCCCTGGAGAAAGAAATGACATCTCACTCCAGTAATCTTNGGAGAGAGGTCATATGATGTCAAACTATGAGTTTTTGCTCCATATTAGCATGCACATTATGCTATTTATACCTGGCTTCCCTGGTGGCTCAGACGGTAAGCGTCTGCCTGCAATGCTGGAGACATGGGTTTGATCCTTGGGTCAGAAGATCCCCTGGAGAAAGAAATGACATCTCACTCCAGTAATCTTGCCTGGAGAATTCCATGGACAAAGGAGCCTGGCAGGCTACAGTCCATGGGGTCACAAAGAGTTGGACACAACTTAGTGACTCACTTTTCATACGTCTGTAAAGCACATTAGAACACCTTACTTCCCCTGTCCTCAAGGAGAAAGGGCAGTTATACTTTTGATTGAGCTGTTTGTCAGATAGGGGTTATAGGGAAAAGTAGTTGCTCATTCAAGGGGGACAAGTCATGAGAGAGACGGCAGGGAGGTGAATAAAGAAGAGAGAGTGCTCTATGTTTGGGGAGGCAGACTAGAGGAACGTGGGGAAAAATGTTCTTAAAATGGAGAAAAATTTCCACAGGAAATTATAAATAGGTTCACTTTTATCAGGAAAAAAGTTGTAAGTCTAAAAATAAAGTAAAAATGGGAAGCTGAGTGGTGCAAAGCCAGGGACGTGGCAACAAAGATAAATAAGCATCTGCTTAGTGTCTGTTAAGTTCAGCGCATAACACACTGCGAAGAGATTAAAAGATCAAGAGCTGGCTTCTGAGACCGCAGAACGAAGAGTTGTGTGCGCATGTATAGGGTAGGACTGATGTGGTTAGGAAAAAATGCTCACTGGCTCACCCTGAAGCATTAGTTGTAATAGGAACTAATTAAAAATAAACTAAATACTCTTTTTTGTTGGATCATGTTTTTCAATGAAGAAAGAATTGACGAAGTAAATCAGGGTTTATCTGTAGGAGGAATACTTGCTAAGTCACTTCAGTCGTGTCCGACTGTGCGACCCCATAGACGGCAGCCCACCAGGCTCTCCCGTCCCTGGGATTCTCCAGGCAAGAACACGGGAGTGAGTTGCCATTTCCTTCTCCAATGCATGAAAGTGAAAAGTGAAAGTGAAGTCATTCAGTTCTGTCCAACTCTTAGTGACCCCATGGACTGCAGCCCACCAGGCTCCTCCGTCCATGGGATTTTCCAGGCAAGAGTACTGGAGTGGGGTGCCACTGCCTTCTCCGAGGAGGAATACTGTTCACCTGCTAAAACAAAGTACTCTATCTACTGAAAGCTCAAAGATAAATTGATAAAGCAATGTGGTTGTAGGGGAAAAGTATATATGATATTAAAGCCTGTGATAAATGTGTAAAAATCTGTGTGTTCATTCACACAGATTTCTGTATGGAAAGACTGCAGACTATCTTTGGAAGGATAGGTTAAAAAAAAAGAAAAAATAGCCATAGTAATTACTGTTGCGGAAGAGAATGGTGGGATTGGGAGACAGAAGCAAATGAGAGCCTTCCTTTTCAGTGTATATGTTAAAAGAGAAAAATAATTTTTTTATTTTGAGGTAATTGTTGATTCATAGCAGTTGTAAGAAATAATACAGAGAGATTCTGTATATCCTTACCCAGCTACATTCAGTGGTAACACTTTGCAAATGTATAATATCACAACCAGAAATTTGACAGGTGATGCAGATTATCAAGCTTATTCAGATTTTATTCGTTTTACATGCACAGGTGTATGTGTATGTGTTTATGCAATTTTATCCCAGGTGTAAGTTTACATAACCAATACCCCACAGTCATGATGGAGAACGGTTACATCACAAGGATCTCTTGTGCTTCCACTGCCCTTCCTTAGCCATAGCCACCTCTCTCCTTTTCTCCTCTTCCTTACTCCTGGCAACAACTAATCTATTTTCCATATCTATGATATTACCATTTTAAGACTGTTACATAAGTAGAATTACATGGTATGTAAATCACTTTTGAAATTGGCTTTTAAAACAGCATAATTCCCTTGAAACCTATCCAAGTCATTGCATGTGTCTATTATTATATACAGCATATTTTTGGATTGTTATTTTTATCCAATTTGCAAAGAACTCTGACTTTAATTGGTGTTTTTAGACCATTTACATGGAAGGTATTTATTGATATGTTAGGGCTTAAGTTTACCATTTTATTGTTTTCTGTTTATTTCCTCCATTTCTCATCCTGAGAATTCCTTGAACATTTTTAGGATTCCATATATATTGTGTTTTTGATTGTATCACCTCACATAGTATTCTTAGTGGTTGTCCTGGGTATTACCACATACATGTATAAATTTGCAAAGTCTGTTAGTATTATTTTCCTTTATTAACTTTTGGAAGTTAGTAATGGAACCAAGCTCATAGAATGGCTGTGAGTATTTGCTGGGAAAATGTATGTAAAGTTCTTCATATCATAGCCTGCACATGACAAAAACTCAAAGAAAGCATTGCTATTATGTAACTCATCCCCTCAGTGCCTTGTTTGACTCAGAGTTTGCAGTTGTAGAATGACATGGTGCCATTCCTTAGGCAAGAAGCTAGTGCTCCCAGGCATGCCTTTTTGTGCTTTTAATTCCTCTGATGGCATAGATGGCACCATCTTTCCACTTTGCCATCAAGGCCAGATTTTACCATATGTTTATATGTCTGGGAGTGAAAAGGGCTTCCTCCAGTCCTCATGGCTCATTTCCTATGCTTAGACTGATGGTCTTGGTATTGAAAAAAGCAAAGGGTAACAAAAAGATAGATATAGATTCATAGGCTCAGAAAAGAAGATCTCAGAACTGGTGGCACTATCCCTAGCAATAAGATACATAATCAGTTTTTCCAACTTTCCATGCATCTTTGTTGACAGATCTTTGGCTAGAATCCCTTGCAGGGCATCAGTGATGCTTATTTGTTTTATACAGGACCCAGACTATATGTAAATGACTCTTAGAGATGCTTTTTTTGTGTATTTTCTGTTGTATAGAAGATCATCCAGGTCTGTTAGATGACATGTCACACAATCAGAATGTGTGGGTTTAAGTTATTCTAACCAGTCAGTCCATTCTAAAGGAGATCAGTCCTGGGTGTTCATTGGAAAGACTGATGCTAAAGCTGAAACTCCAGTACTTTGGCCACCTCATGCGAAGAGTTGACTCATTGGAAAAGACTCTGATGCTGGGAGGGGTTGGGGGCAG
The DNA here is from genome assembly GCA_006410615.1 of Neotragus moschatus. Taxonomy (NCBI): domain Eukaryota; kingdom Metazoa; phylum Chordata; class Mammalia; order Artiodactyla; family Bovidae; genus Neotragus; species Neotragus moschatus. The sequence continues at coordinate 623,073 of SJYA01000463.1, forward strand.
GAGAAGGGGATGACAGAGGATGAGATGGCTGGATGGCATCACTGACTCAATGGACCTGAGTTTGAGTAAACTCTGGTAGTTGGTGATGGACAGGGAGACCTGGTGTGCTGCGATTCACGGGGTTGCAAAAAGTCGGACACGACTGAGCGCCTGAACTGAACTGAATTGAACCATACAGAGCACACTTCCCTGAAATGATTTTTATTTTCCTTATTCCTAACTTGATACATACATTTTCAAACCAACAGAATATTTATCATGAGACCTAAAAATATTTTCCTCCTCTTTCCTTTATGGATTCTTATCCTTTATTTAAACAATTTCTGATTCATTTTGACTATCTGTACATTTTTTCCCTAGGGCTTTTATCTCATATATCTTGCCAGTGTCCCTAATCCCATTTCACCCTTCACTAGATCCTACTAAATCGCCCATCGTGAATTTTATTCCCAGATTAGAAGTTTGGCCACATCTCCCATTCGACTGAGCAAAACCGAAAAGAGATTAAGACTAAGGGCAGTTTAGAGTCAACAAGAACTGAAAAAAAAAATTGCAGCTGGTGGTACCATCTGTGCTTGTCAAACTGTGGCCAAATAGTTTTCCATGGTGGAGAAAGACGGAGAATCTGATAATGGCTTTTGGTTTGAGGTTACTGAGAAATGAGGAATACTACCCTGGAGGAAGATTAAGAGAGCTGGTAGGCTGCTCGTTCTCTTTGCAATGTGTGGCTCATCTCCCAGAAAAACAGGCTTCTCCTGGCAAATGGTCAAATTTGACTTCCGAGACTGTAGAGTGGTCTCATGTGTGTATTCCTTCTTTTGTAGTCCATCTGCAGAATTCAGTTAGTGCCAGGTGCCCAACATGGCATGGGAAAGTAGTAGAGTCATGAGAGGAAATTTTTTAAAAATCGACAAACAAACCTCATAGAACTTACAAAAATCTTTTAAACAAACATTTTCCAGGCTTCTGGTGATGCAGGAGCAGGAGGATGGTATAGAGTGGCAACAGGGGAGGAAGAGGGAGGATTCCTGCTGGCTGCATCCCAGGCTGTCCTCTGTTGGGGAGAATCTGAGTCTTGGATGGAGCGAAGATGTAAGGAGCAGAGCATGGCAGCCTCAAAGTATGACCACATCATCCTGGTGAAGAAAATAAATGGAAAAAGGTGATGGGGCAAGGAGGGTGTTGAATTAACCACCTGAGGAGGGCTCCTGAGAAGGAAAGAAGACTTTTGAGAATTGTTCTTAAACTGGGTAAGAAACAGAATGGGCACTTCATGAAAGAGTGAAGGATAGTGAAATGGATAGTGAATGAGTGGAAGCACACTCAACCTCATTACTCATCAGGATAACGCAAATTGAACCGCGTGTGTGCGTGCTCAGTTGCTTCAGTCAAGTCCGACTCTGTGACTCTATGGATTTTAGCCTCAGGCTGCTCTATCCATGAGATTCTCCAGGCAAGAATACCAGAGTGGGTTGCCATGCCCTCCTCAAGGAGATCTTCACGACCCAGGAATCGAATCTGGGTCTCCTTCATTGCAAGCAGATTCTCTACAGTTAAGCCACCAGAGAAACCCCATTTAAAACCACAATGAGATAAAAATACTATCAGAATGACCAAACCGAAATGACTGACAAATCCATGTGTTAGCAAGGATATGCAGGAATTTGAACTTTTTTATGCTACTTGTGTGAAATAATTAACACAACCCCCGTGGTAAACTGTTTATCACTATTAAACTGAACATATGCATACAGGCAATCCTTGTTTTACTATGCTTCTCTTTATTACACATTGCAGGTATTGCTTATTTTACAAATTGAAAGTTTGTGGCAACTTTATGTCAAAGAAGTCTGTCAGCACCGTTTTTCCAAGAGCATTTGTTCTCTTCTTTTCTCAGGGTCACATTTTGGTAATTCTCACAGTATTTCAAACCTTTTCTTTATTACCATGCTGTTTGTTATGGTGGTCTGTGTTCAGTGATCTTTGATGTTACTATTATGACTCACTGAAGTCTCAGATAATGATTAGCAATTTTTTTTAACAATGAAGTGTTTTTAAGTTAAGACATGTGCATTGCTTTTTTAGACAGTGCTGTGCACACAATAGACCACAGCAGAGTGAAAACATAACTTTTATATGTACTGAGAAACCAAGAGATTTGTGTGACTTGATTTACTGCAGTATTTGCTTTATTGCAGCTGTCTGGAACTAAACTCCCAANGGAAGGTTGAGATAAAAGTAATCAGAATAGGCAACTATAGATGTGTTTATTGGGAATCTACATAAAATTGATTTGAAAATAGTTTAGGCTACTAAAACCAAAAATAAAACCAAAGAACACACAAATATACACTCCTTTATCAAATTTTAAAGGATTTCATAGGACATTTTATGGTGATACAAGATTACCAGGCACCAGGAAAATCTGATATTATGTAACCTAAAGGCAATATATATGCATTTGCAATGCCAGGGACAAGTGTTGGAATAAAAGCACATGGAATTGGAAGTTTGGAGTAAGAGTTCCCAGGAACATTAACTAAAAGATGCCCCTGAACTAAACAATAGCTAATATGTAGAGCTCTTGACAGTGTGAATCACAACAAACTGTGGGAAATTCTTAAAGAGATGGGAGTACCAGACCATCTTACCTGTCTCCTGAGAAACCTGTATGTGGGTCAAGAAGCAGCAGTTAGAACCGGACAGGGAACAACAGNATGCCCCTGAACTAAACAATAGCTAATATGTAGAGCTCTTGACAGTGTGAATCACAACAAACTGTGGGAAATTCTTAAAGAGATGGGAGTACCAGACCATCTTACCTGTCTCCTGAGAAACCTGTATGTGGGTCAAGAAGCAGCAGTTAGAACCGGACAGGGAACAACAGACTAGTTCCAAATTGGTAAAGGAGTATGACAAACCTGCATATTGTCACCCTGCTTATTTCACTTCTGTGTAGAGTACATCATGTGAAATGCTGAACTGGATGAATCTCAAGCTGGAGTCAAGATTGCTGGGAGAAATATCAACAATGTCATATATGTGGATGATACCACTCTAATGGCAGAAAGTGAAGAGGAACTAAAAAGCCTTTTGATGAGGGCAGAAGAAGAGAGCTGGCTTGAAACACCGTTCAAAAAACTAAGATCATGGCATCTGGTCCCACCACTTCATGACAAATAGGGAAAAAGTGGAAGCAGTGGCAGCTTTTATTTTCTGGGGCTCCAANGGATGATACCACTCTAATGGCAGAAAGTGAAGAGGAACTAAAAAGCCTTTTGATGAGGGCAGAAGAAGAGAACTGGCTTGAAACAACGTTCAAAAAACTAAGATCATGGCATCTGGTCCCACCACTTCATGACAAATAGGGAAAAAGTGGAAGCAGTGGCAGCTTTTATTTTCTGGGGCTCCAAAATCACTGTGGATAGTGACTGCAAGCCATGAAATTAAAAAATGGTTACTCCTTGGAAGGAAAGCTATGACAAACCTAGACAGTGTGTTAAAAAGCAGAGACATCGCTTTGCTGATAATATCCATATAGTCAGAGATATGGTTTTTCTAGTAGTCATGTACAGATGTGAGAGCTGGGCCATAAAGAAGTCTGAGCACTGAAGAATTGATGCTTTTGAATTATGGTACTGGGAAGGACTCTTGAGAGTCTCTCGGACAGCAACGAGATCAAACCAGTCAATCCTAAAGGAAATCAGTCCTGAATATTCACTGGAAGCTCTGTTGTTGAAGCTGAAACTCCAATACTTTGGCAGCTGAGGTGAAGAGCTGACTCACTGGAAAAGATCCTGATGCTGGGAAAGATTGAAGGGAAAAGGAGAAGAGGGTGGCAGAGGAGGAGATGGTTAGATAGCATCACTGACTCAATGGACATAAATTTGAACAAACTCCATGAGACAGTGGAGGAAAGAGAGCATGGCATGCTATAATAATCCATGGGGTTGCAAAGAGTCCAGGAAGATTTACCAACTGAACCACAACAAAGGGATAATAATGACAGTAATATTGATTAAATATTTACTATTATTTAGTGATGTTAACTATTTTCTACAATATTTAATCCTGTAAGCAGACTTATCAGACTTATCCTTCCACTAAGAATCTGGGTCAATTATTGTTTGAAGGCTTCAGAGCACACCTAAAGGGGCCAGAATTTGAGGGGTCAAGACAAATGAGAAAAGGGAATGTGAGCAGGATCTTTTCTGTGGCTTTGTTCCCCCCTTTTGATGCACTTGCAATACATAAAAGGGACATAGAACCGAAGAAAAAGCAGTGCCCTAGATCTCACAGGAATTTCACTGGAACTAGGAGAGAGAAATTCATATTCAGGAGTACTAAGATAGAGGTAATGTGCAGGACAAAGACACCACAGAAAAAGGAGCTCAGAGACAGCTGAGCCAGCATTCTGCATGCAACTTTCCCGAGAAATTTGTGGACTTCTGAACTATGCACACACAGGGTGAAAAATTGAGAAGCCAAGAAGAATGCTGCAGTTAAGAGACCAAAACTACGAACAGGGATTTAAGCATTCCATAGAATTTAAGGGCAGAAATTAGAGTTCGGAACAGAATCCCCAAAGAAGAAGGGCCCTGGTAAAAATGGCAAACTCTCAGTTGAGACTCGGAAGAGCTAGATTCTAAAAGAAAGGAAAAACTGGAAATAGACCATTTTCTACAGGATCAAGATATTTCTATACTGTCTTACAGAAGAAAGTGAAGTCCTCTGTATAGGAAGATATCATCCAAAGCTTTAACATCCTTAAATGTGTAATAGTCAATGGACATGTCCAGGTATGTCAGGAAATAAGACCAAATAACTGAATTTCAAAGACAGTGATAGACTACAGGTTACTGACGATTAACTTGGCTGATGGTACAATAGAAGGATGTGTACTCATCTTCTCCTATGAGAACACCAAAATTCAACTAGCTGCTGAACAACCAATGACAGGAGAATGTTGGAACCAACCAAAAAAAGATACCCCATGTCTAAGGGCAAAGGAGAAACTGCAGCAAGAAGCAACAATTAGAACTGGACATGGAACAACAGACTGGTTCAAAATTGGGAACGGAGTATGTCAAGGCTATATATTGTCACCCTGCTTATTTAACTTCTATACAGACTACATCATGTGAAATGCTGGGCTGGATGAAGCACAAGTTGGGATCAAGATTGCAAAAGATAAACCATGCAAACACTTATCAAAAGGAAGCTGGTATAAGTATACTGATAATAGATGCTGTAGATTTTAAAAATTAAATCATACTGAAAATGAAAGAAGCCATTTTATGGTGATGAAATGGAATTCCAAGAATTTGAAATGAAATGGAATGGAATTTCAATAATCTTAAAAGATATGTATATAATAACATAAACGTTTGAAACAAAAACTGAAAGAACTTAGAAGTGGACAATCTGACAATCATAGTTGAAGATTTTAATAAATCTTACTCTCTCTTTAATTGTTGGCATTAGCAGACAAAAATATGTCTAAGAATATATTATATTTGAGAACACAGTTAACAGATTTAACTTAAATAACATGTATACAACTCTACATCCCAAAGCTGCAAAATACACATTTTCAGATAAATCTGACATGGATGATAAACTTGATTATACACCAATTAATAAAGTAAATCTTCAAAAAATTCAGTGGATTGAAGTTACATGTAGCATTTCCTCTGATCACAGTAGAATTAGGCTACAAATCATAGCAAAAAATACCAAGAACATACATATATGTTGTGTGGTGCTTAGTTGCTCAGTTGAGTCCAACTCTTTTCGACCCCATGGACTGTGTGTGGCCCACCAAGCACCTCTATTCATGAGAATTCTCCAGGTAAGAATACTGGAGTGGTTTGTCATGTTCATCTCCAGGGGGTCTTCCCAACTCAGGGATCAAACTCAGGTCTCCTACATTGCAGGAGGATTCTTTACCATCTGAGCCATCAGGGAAGCCTAAGAATACCAGAGTAGGTGGCCTCTCCCTTCTGTCGTGGATATTCTCAACCCAGGAAGTGAACCATGGTCTCCTGCATTGCAGGTGGATTCTTTACCAGCTGAGCTACCAGTGAAGCCCACATATATCCTATGACCCAGTCATTCCATTCCTGGATATATAACACAAATGTGTACTTTTGGTAGGAATGGAAATGTGCAATAATGTTCATGCAGCATAAAATAACCCTTGGTCTGTCAACACTAAAATGAAAAAATTATGTCATATATTTATAGAATGGAATAATGAATGAAACACTGCTATATGTACAAAAAATGAGTCTTGTAGATGCAATGATGAGCAAACCAAGTCAGACACAAAAAAACATATCATGTGATTCCATTTATAAATTCCAAGTGAAAGTCACTCAGTGATATCTGACTCTTTGCGATCCCATGGACTATACAGTCCATGGAATTCTCTAGGCCACCATACTGGAGTGGGTAGCCTTTCCCATTTCCAGGGGATCTTCTCAACCCAGGGACTGAATCTAGGTCTCCCTCATTGCAGGCAGATTCTTTACCAATTTAACTATCAGGGAAGTCTATAACGTCCCAAACAGGTAAAATTAAGCTATAATGATATGTCAGAATAGTGTTTTCCTTTTTTACTATATATATATAGTACTTCATTAAATGTGTCTTTTAATAAAACTCTCCCCAAACAAAAAAAACCTCAAGATAAGAAAATGAAGTGCCTTCTCCCTGAAAACGGTGGGCAAACATTACAAACAGGAAATTTCTAGGGTTCCAGTTCTGTATTTTTCATGAATCCTCCTCCACCTAATAAAATGTCTTACTTTTTTTAAACCCCATTAGCATTTTCATTTATTATTTATTATGGAAATAAACATACCAGCTAATGGTATTATTTGTCTCAGATCCTTGGGGCAGCATGATGTAGTGGTTAAAGAGAAAGCCCTGGAGACAGACTATGTGGTTTAAATCTCAGTTTAATACTTGGACAAATCACTTGAACTCTCTGTGTCTTAGTTTCTTTATGTAAAATCATGGTAGCAGTAATACCTATGTCATAGTGCTGTTTTGAGAATTAAATGAGTCAATAATTATTTCAAACAGTGTCTGGCACAAGAATAAGCACTCTATAAAAGTTTGTGATCGTCACTAATTACCTTGGGGGATTTGACTGTTCTTTATATCTGTTTTAAATCCGTCTAATACCTAGAACTGTACTCAGCAGTCAGGAAGCTGGGATTTTCGGAAAGCTAGAGGCATAGTTATTTTGGGAACTGACTCTGTTTTCTGTCTATGGATGAGGATGGACTTATACTGATGACAAGGTTGGCTCATGAAACAGAAGCTTAAATAGAGCAGCATAAATTAGTCTAAATGTTAAGAATAAGATGAGAAGAATTTGTTTTCTTAATGCTGGCAGGACTCTATAACCCAGGAGAGTGTCACGAGCAGCTTGGCACTGTGCTAAAGACCCAAACAGTAAGTGCAAAGACACGTGACATCAGTCCCTTCCTGAAGCACTTACCTTGCGTCCACTGCTAAGAACTCATGGCTAAGTAAGCTGGAAACTTACAGCAATGGCATGAATAGATCAGTTTCTGCAAATGTGTCAGGTTCCTGAATGCTGAGAACCTATGTATTTGAAAAGAAAAGTTCGTGATTTTAATTGAACTAAATTATATTAATTTGAACTGAATTGAATATTCAGAGGTAGTAAGAACTAGTTGAGTGGTTTAACTCATAGACTTTGGAGTTAGATTTGAATTTATCAGATATTGAATTTTCATAAAGCATTTAATTTCTCAGGGCCTCAGCTTCCTCATTTGTAATATGTGGGCAATGATTATAGGAACCCCACAGGGTTGTTGTAGGGATTAAATGAGATGTGTGTCTGGTATATATATTAAATACTCAGTAAACAGCAGTTATCATTATTGTAGATGTTATTTTCTTAATTACTCTTAGCCAAGAGTCTAAAACCAAGCTGACCTGATTTATGAAAATGAGCTGTGAGTTTTCCAAATGTTTCATTTCCCTCTTTCTTAAAGTCCATTTTATTCTCCTGGTAACCCATAGTATGGGTAGGGAGGGGCTATTATTTGCAATTAGGAGATAACAGAAAGTGATTTCCCTAACAATTTCATAACTATTGCTGTTAGAGACGAACCTAGAAACCAGGCCTCCTCAATGCTAGCAATGAGATTTTTATTCCTTCCTGTTTTTCTACGTGCTTATCTCCAGATATCCAGTGACAGAATAGCACGTATGTAAAGGCATCTTGAAAGAGAGGGATATTTTCCTAAATTATCAGTACAAGAACATCCCATCTTTTCAGATGTAGTAGTTAGACGGTGGACGTAAGTCAGTGGAGGTTTTTAAGAAATTTAAGAGGTTTGATACAGAAGCTTCATTTAAGGATGCTCCCACTTTTAGGACCCAACATTTTCATTCTCCCTCACTATAGTTCATTTTAGCCTCAACCTCTTTTCTGGAATGGCTTTTCATCTTTCTGAATTCTTCTTGTTCTCAGGTGAGAATTTTCTATTCTTCTACTTCCCAGGCTGGAGATGATTATCACACTATGGCTCCAACATTTGTTGCTCCTCATTTAAAACCATCAACTCAGCAATGAGTTCTTACTATTGGAGCTTGGGGTTTCCTTGAAGAAAATTTAGGTCAACAGGCAAGCCATTTAAGTATTTTTTAAAACTAACATATTTCTAAGGCTGCAGGAAGCGTTCTAAAATTCTGCCTTCCCTCTTAGCAGTAACTGTAAACTTCTTGAGAACAGTCTTTGTCTCTTTTTTTCCCTGCAGAATCCCCCAGGGCATGGAACATTACAAAGACTCATTCTGTAGTTCCTCAGTGAAAGAATGATGCTCTGACTCAGAAACCCTTCACATTTTAGCTGATTTCCTATCTTTCGTATCCCCTTATCCATACTTTTCAAATTTTTGGTTTAGATTCTGTTTGGATGCTTTTGGAATTTTGATTATGTTAGCGAACTCAGGTCTAGCTGCTCAGTGTTCAAAAGCCAATAATTTGAGAGGCAAATATCAGCAGAAAGGAAAGGTGTTTACTCAGAAAAGCTGGCAATCTGAGGAGGAGGTGGACTTGTGTCCAGAGACCAGTTCCAAAGATTCTGCTTAGCCATGACAGTTTTCAAAGGGCAAAATGGGGGGAAGAATCTCAGTGAATCATTGAGACAGGAGACTGGGTTCTGCATCATTCTCCATTGAATACAGACTGGTTGACTCACTTTTCAGGTGTTAAGCTTGCCCAGGTGTTCTACCTGCAGGATTCTTTAGGGAACTGGTGGGAGTAATAAAAGTAAAGTATGAGTCACTCAGTGGTGTCCGACTCTTTGCAACCCCATGAACTGTAGTCTGCCAGTCCGTGGACTTCTCCAGGCAAAAATCCTGGAGTGGGTAGCCATTCCATTCTCCAGGGGATCGTCTCAACCCTGGGATCGAACCCGGCTCTCCTGCATTGCAGGCAGATTCTTTACCATCTGAGCCACCAGGGAAGCCCATTCAAAGTAAAGAGCCAATCATTGTTTCAGTACTTAATTTTCCATTCTTTTTATCTAGGAAGAGAACTGACAGGTTAAGCAAGGCATGGTGTTCATTCAGGAAAGCTAAGTTAGGAGTTAGTTTCAACTGATTAGTGATCTTATCCCTATAGTTAGGTTTTTAAGGTTAGAGTGAAATAGAAACGGGTAAACTGGAAAGGGGCAAAAGAGCTGCTTCCAGTTATTTGGAAAGTATGTAGAATTGTTTTATATTCTAATTGAATTTCAAACTTCCTGGCTCCATAAAGTATTGTCTTCTACCCATACCCTGGTCCAAGTGTTTATGGCCATGAAGTTACCTGCTTTTGAATATTAGATTTCTTAGTAAATGAATTAAAAATGAAGCTATTAGTTTGTCTTAATTAAATTCTAGCATTAAATTATTAATACTTGAAAAGCTTCAGATATAAGTTTTCTGATGATTAAGGTCATAGGGTATTCTCAAAATTGGCTTTTCGTAAGATGCTGCTTTCCACTTTCATTGTCAGAGCAACATTTTGCCTCTATGAGCCATATTTGACTTCCCCTAATAAGACTTTTAATAGCCTTTTCTGACCAAACAAACAAATAAACCTGTGAACAAATGAGCACCAAATAACCTCATGTAAGCTAGCCTGTGCTGGGTCTCCAGAGGAGTCTCTGGGGCTCTCTGGACCAGAAATGATGAGTTCCTTCAGACTCCTGGGCCTGCCTAATGCTATGCAGAGAGCAGGGGAAGGTTGTTCGGCTTCCCTTTTGTGCCAAGGCAACTGGAGACACTTTTAATCCACTGTATTTCAAACAGTTGCCAGCAAAGAAAAAATGTCATGGGAATATCCAGACTTGGGCAGATAACAACCCTGCTCTTTATATCCCACTTATTAATCCATAGGAAAGAAGGGGAGAAACGGTCTTTGGATGGTCAGCTATCCATGTGCAGTAGTTGGATGCTGAGCCCTTTTCAAATGTACTCAGAATAAAAATGAAACCCTACTACTTGTTTTGCCCATTAGATAGCATTATCTCCATGGAACGCCAATTCATATCTCTTTGTGCTGTGTGTGGTTCTCACATATGGTATTTTAATAACCTCCATGCTGTGCTATGAATTTATAAGCAGGGCCGATAGAGAAAAAGCACCACAGGACTTTATTTTTTCATTATTACTCTTTTGACAAACAGGATCTGCCTCATTTCTATAAGGTTCTTCTGACAGACTGGCAGTGTTGCGGCTAGAGGTATAGTGTTACCATGGAAAGGAATAAGCTTTTTATTTATTTGCTATCTGTTTTTTCTGGGCTCCGTTTCCTACCCCAATCCTGCTTTTAGCCCCCTCTGTAATATCCTATGGCATTGTACTTGCAGCTTCAGTAAACTGATTGCACAGAAATAGGCCCTGCTCTCCAGCTCTGTAGTTCATCTTACATTCTGATATTTTTTTTCTGCAAATCCTTTTAAATGCGGTTACATTTCTCCTTCATACAGTTCTGCAAGTCACAAAAACCTGTTTAGTATGGTGGGTAGGAGAGCAGACTCTGTAGCCAACTAGTCCTGGATATGAATGCTAGCTTTTCTCTCAGATCCTGGAAAAAATTATTTGAATTATTTTAATTCATTTATAAAATGGTAATGATACACCTTCCTCCTAAGGTTGAGGGGATAGTTAATTGGTATTTTATTTATGAGCTGTTTAGCACAATATTTGACAGAGTGTTAATAGAAGTTGCTATTATTGTTATTATTCATTTAACAAATATTTACTGATTGCTACTAGATGTCAGACACTATTTCAGATGCTGGAGTTATACAAAGAACAAAACAATTACCTTGCTTTTATAAAACTCATTGATGAATAATCATTAAAACTGCAGTTGAATATTACACTTTATACCCTTTTCAAATAACACGTAAAATCTGCCTTTTTCTTTTCTTAAACATGAAGGTTAAAATTGTTTTACAGTCTTATGTATAGATTAATAATCCTACAGTATTGTTAGTTTTTATTTGTCTTGCTTTCAAACCCCTCTTCTATTTTTGTTTTATCCATCTGAACTGATCTGTTCAACCAAGAAAAAAAAAGTCCTGTGATTCTGGATTCTCTAGCTATTATAACCTTTTTTATTACAGATTCAAGTCTGTTTTAGATTCAGTCCCTCTAACTCAATATGGTGCTTCATCTGAAATTTCATATTAGACCTCTTGGATGTTACAGTAAAATGTAGGTTAAAAAAGCACGTTTTGAAAAGTGAAGGAGAGAACTCAGGAGCTAAAACCTCATATATCTTTATCAAGACAGTGTCCCACAGAGCTGAGTGGGCATCTGTTTATAGGTAGGTTTTGATATATGTGCACACATGCTTATGTACATAAGGACATTTATTTGTGTGATTTAGACACTGAGTACATTTTATATTGTTTCCCAGTTCAACAAGTAGTTCGTGAACTGTATATCCCAGTAGTACCAGAGATCTCCAAATTGTTGGAGAATCCTCAGAATTCACTGCACTTAAAAAGAAAAAATTGAAGACTTACTTTCTAACAAATCTAAATAAAGCAGAACCCTATTTAACATTGATGTTGGGTAATGGTGTTAAAACCACCTATCAGTAAACATCACAGATAACCAATGTGATATTTACAGTACATCTGTTTTCATGCATTCAAATATTTATTAACACCTGCTCTGGGCAGGTAGCTTGTTTGTGTTGTTGATGCAGTGGCAAATAGATTGTTCTATTCCTCCAAGAAATGTAGGGTCAAACAGGAGAGACTGACAATAAATGAGTAAATGGATTCATAAGCACATAAGTAAACTTATGGTAATGTCTCTGAGGGTGCAATACTGTGAGCTATGAAAAGCTCTAATGGAGAGGATTTACTTTGAGCTGGATTGCCTGTCAGGACAAGACTTCTTTGAGAAGCTGACATTTAAGCTAAGTCCTGCTTGATGAGAAGGTACCTGCAAAAATAGCAAGGGACATGGAGGGCAAATATTCCAGGACAAAAGGAAACAGAATAGTCCAAATTTTGAGACTGAGACCAGAATATGACCTGGTCAAGAAATTTACAGCAATTAAGTTTGCTAGCTGATTATGACTGGAGCCTAAAGCCGTGTGAATAGTTTGGAGTTTATTCTACATGCAGTAGGAACTTTGTTGATCTGAGGGTTAAACGAAATAAGAAAGCATAGAACATGAAACAATAAGTCTCCTTAAAGAGACGTTTCAAATAATGCCAGCTGACAGTGTCTTGCTTTACGTAGTTTGTGTTTGGATTCAGTTACTTTCATGGACCCATGTGTCTTTTGAGAGTGTGAAATATGGATTCTCAAGCTCAGGATCTCCATGTTTATTTTGAATGCTAATTACCACAAATATGTTTTTAATTGGTAACTATATCTTGGCACACTTCATTACACTTAACCTTTTAGATCAACTTTTAATTCATCCTGTTAAAAAGTGTTTTCTATTAAGAAAGTATGGCACACATCAGCCACATCTTAATTACTTTTTTCTGGAAGACATTTGTGTTGGACAGAATTTATTTGTCAAAGAGAAAATGAAAAAAATGATCGTACTTTGAGAAAATAATGAAAATAAGATCAAATGCCAAACATCCCAATGCAGTTATTTACTCGATGATTTAGCTTTCTGTTTTTACATGTGTAATGTGTGTGCTCTGTGTCTCAATCTCTTTGCGACCCTATGGACTGTAGCCCGCCAGGCTCCTCTGTCCGTGGGGATTCTTCAGGCAAGGATATTGGAGGGGGTTGCCATGCCCTCCTCCAGGGGATCTTCCTAACCTAGAGATCAAACCCAGGCCTCCCACATTGCAGGTGGATTCTTTACCATCTGAGCCACCAGGAAACCATTCTGTTTTTACATAATACTTTGTACATTCAGCTTAACTCTTTGGCACCGTTTATTAAGAATGTATATAATTTAATTTTTTGTAATAGCCAATGATTTAATACAGCTGGATGTTTGCTTTCTCTCCCATCACTGGTCTGCTACCACATCATACTGACCTTTAATCCAGCCTTTACATACAAAATCAGTTTTATGTACGATTCTTATTTTAATGGGTTTTGATAGATTTCCCTGTGCTCATTTATTTCTAGAAATGACTTATTATTTATATTGTTTTCATGGTACTTTTGTTTCTGTGTTTCATTTTGTGTTGGAGGAGCCACCTTATATTCTAACAAACAATTCTGTGCTGGGTATACATGAATTTTAGAAAAGTTGTTCCATATAAATAAATACTGATTATTCTTTCTACCTGTATCTGCGGCTCTTATTATCTTTAATCTCCATATTAAAATTTTTTTAAAGGAATTTATTGAATTAGATGAGAAGGACTTTGGTGTTAACTGATAGAGATGGCTGCTCCTCTTTGGCATCTACATTATCGATAATTTATTGACTACTGAATGTCTATAACACTAGCATCCATCAGATTTCAAAACTTAGCTATGATTTATTAAATATTCTGCTACTGGTAATCAGCCTTTTAGCTAATGGAGCATTTACTGGGCTTTTGCACAGAGAAGGATGGTTCCCTCCCAAGGGGTTTTGGCTCCAATGACGAAGTGTTGCTTTGTGGCTTTGGCAGCCATCAGAGGAGCCCGGCTGCTGGGAACTGAAATGCTCAGAGCTTGCCAGCCCCAAACCACTGTGTTCTTCACAGCTCTCTAGTGCCAGGAATCTGTGTGCCAAAGAAATAGAAACCTGTCTATAAAATAAACTGTTTTCTCTTGACTTTTCCTCTAGGAAGACTAGGAGAGGCTGAACCTATAAGTTGCTTTAGATTAAAAAAGAACTTAGGACTTTACTTTGGAAGTTTAATACTACAATTACATACAGAAACAAAATGGTGCATTATTTATGTTCCCCCAAATTATTTTATTCTCAATTATCAAAATGTCTGTTAACTTTTTAAGTGATTAATAAAATGGTGGTGGTGGTAAGAGTTATTTCAGCTCTTGTACTAAGGCAGTCCCTATGTGTGAAAGGCCTGAAGTGTAAATGGTGATGTGAGCCTGTGACTGGGTGGAAATTATTCTAGCGAGGTGAATATGGGTTATATGGGCAGGTAATGCTTATGATATTGATAGACTGTAAATTCACTAGCTAACAAAACCTTTTGCAGGATTGCATATTCTTTAGAAGTAAATCACAAAGCTATTTGGAATATACATGTTTGACATATAACATTGGAATTGACTTTATTCACTTTTAGTCAACTGTCCCTGTCTCTTCTTATTTTCTCTCTATTATTTCATATTTCTCCTTCAGTACATACTCTTCTCCATCCAGTTTTCATCAGAAGGAAAGTTTTCTACTTAATCTAGCACAAGACTGAGATGTAAATGTGGGATACTATGACGTTAGGGCTTGAGCTACATTAAGTACAGCTAGTATTGTTCTAAGAGGGTAGACTTGTGAAAAACTGGTGAAACTTGGAGCACAGAAAAGATTAAATTCATAGCATTTGTATGGCTTAATTTTATTATACCTATTCATAAGCAGTTATTAGGATTCCTTGATTTCTTTTAGACCTGGTATTTTCAACCTCAGCAGTATTGACATTTCAAAAGAAAGTTGAAAGTGAAAGTCGCTCAGTCATGTCCAACACTTTGCGACCCCATGGACTATACAGTCCCTGGAATTCTCCAGGCCAGAATACTGGAGGGGGTAGCCTTTCCCTTCTCCAGGGGATCTTCCTAACACAGGGATCCAACTCAGGTCTCCCGCATTGCAGGCAGATTCTCCACCAGCTAAGATACAAGTGAAGGCCAAGAATACTGGAGTGGGTATCCTATCCCTTCTCCAGGGGATCTCCCCAACCCAGGAATTGAACCAGAGCCTCCTACATTGGAGGCAGATTCTTTACCAACTGAGCTATCAGGGAAGCCTTGCTATTGGGCTTGCTATTGGGCGTGCTATATGGCTTCCCTTGTGCCTCAGCTGGTAAAGACTCCATCTGTAATGTGAGAGACCTGGGTTTGATCCCTGGCAAGAATACTGGGGTGGGTTGCCATTTTCTTCTCCAGAGGATCTTCCTGGCCCAGGGATCAAAAACCCATATCTCCTGCATTGGCAGGCAGATTCTTTACCACTGAGTCACCTGCGAAGCACATGAAGTGTAGTTTTATTTATTTATTTATTAATCTGTTTTTAAAGACTGTATTTTCCCCACCTATCTCATTATTTCTAACAGCATTTCAAATTCAAAAGCTTATGTCCAATGTTAACAAAGCCTGAATAGATAGAAAGTAAAAATCTTCCTTTTTATTAGATAAGATGTCCAGCAATGAAAAAGGATTAGCTTCCAAACTATACAAGCAGCTCATACAACTCAATTCCAGAAAAACAAACAACCCAATCAAAATGTGGGAAAAAGACCTAAACAAACATTTCTCCAAAGACATATAGATGGCTAACAAACACGTGAAAAGATGCTCAACATCGCTCATTATTAGAGAAATGCAAATCAAAACTGCAAAGAGATATATCACCTCACACCAATCAGAATGGTCATCATCAAAAAGTCTACAAACAATAAATGCTGGAGAGGATGTGGAGAAAAGGGAATGCTCTTGCACTGTTGGTGGGAATGTAAATTGATACAGCCAGTATGGAAGACCCTATAGAGATGCCTTAAAAAACTAGGAATAAAACCACCATATGACCCAGCAATCCCACTCATAGGCATATACCTCGAGGAAACCAAAACTGAAAAAGACACTTGTATCCTATTTTTCATTGCGGCACTATTTACAATAGCTAGGACATGGAAGCAACCTAGATGTCCATCGACAGATGAATGGATAAAGAAGTTGTGGTAAATATATAAAATGGAATATTACTCAGCCATAAAAAGGAACAAATTTGAGCCAATCCTGATGAGGTGGATGAACCTAGAACTTACTATACAGAGTGAAGTGAGTCAGAAAGAGAAAGATAAATATTGTATTCTAATGCACATATATGGAATATAGAAAAATGGTACTGAAGAATTTATTTACAGGGCAGCAATGAAGAAACAGGACATAGAGAATAGACTTATAGACATGGGGAGAGGGAAGGAGAAGGTGAGATGTATGGATAGAGTAACATGGAAACTTACATTGCCATATGTAAAATAGATAGCCAACAGGAATTTGTGTATGGCTCAGAAAACCCAAACAAGGGCTCTGTATCAACCTAGAGGGGTGGCATGAGGAGGGAGATGGGAGGGAGGTTCAAAAGGGAGGGGATATATGTATACCTTTGGCTTATTCATGTTGAGGTTTGGCAGAAAACAAAATTGTGCAAAGCAATTATCTTTCAACAAAAAAATAAAAAGAAAAAAATGTCTGTTTTTAAAGACTAGATTTCCCCAACTTATCTCATTATTTCCAACAGTATTTCAAATTCAAAAGCTTATGCCCAATGCTAACAAAGCCTGAAAAGATAGAAAGTAAGCATCTTCCTTTTTATTAGATAAGATGTCCAGCAATGAAAATCCCTGAATATAAAGAACTTGTTAAGATATATTATGTCAGATGAAAGTGCTATTTTAATAACTGATTGTTATTCTTAGCATGGATATTTTATTTTAGAAAAATGGATAATTAGCATTTTGGCTTATCACTTTGTCTCCATGAATACAAATAATTTGATAGACAGGCAACCAAGAGAGGATTCATTAAATAATAGGTCTAATCATTCTGGGACTAGAGTAAATTAGAGGTTAGACTTCCAGCTTGAGAGTTGGAACTCAGAGTTTGGTGGCCATGTCATCTCATTCATCCCAGATATTTTTGTGGATTGAACTCATGTTGCAGTCAAAAAGAAGAGCACAGTTCAACTGGCTAGAAATAACAGTCAGAATTCAGCTTGGGAAGCCATAGGCTACACTGCATTTAACTTGCAGCTGGATAATTGCAAGAACACATTCAAAGCATAACTATAAGTCCTGTGGTGTTTGGACTTAGTACCTTCAATTTCCAAATAATGGTCCATTATTGATGTGGGAATATTAGAAAGTTTTTCAGGGAAAAAAAAATCAACCTGGAACCATTCCCCTTTGCATACATTATACACTTTACTGCCATCTGTGGTTATCCATACTACACATAAAACCTAACTAGTTTTCCAAAAAGACTACAAATAACACTTTATTTTTTTGAGAACAGTCTCCCTAACATGCAGCCAGGAATCTATTTTGAAATTAATTAAAGAATAGTTTAACTTATTCTTTTGTTAAAGAAACAAAGCCTGAGCTGTTTGATTTGGGACTATCTGTCACTCAGAGGAGACAGACAACCATTAATGGAATTTTCCTGGCCTTGGCCGTCTTTTGAAGCTTGCAGCGCAGTCTTAAGAATGGGTCACAATTGTTACTTAGGTTTCCTCTGTGGGACAGTGGGAGAACTCAGGTCTGAGAAATTATTCTCATCATGAATGGAGAATGATTTTATTCACCATTCATACTCCACATATATGATCCAACTCACACAGAAGCCTTCGCTCTGTGTGTCCTTAAGTTGCATCTGACATTTTACCTCCTGATGTTTCCTAAGTAGCATTTTTGTACCAAGCAGACTTGTGTGAAAAAAAAAAAATGAAGGTAACAAGTGTATGATGCTTCTGAATCACATTTATATTTATGCCTAACATCTTCTCAGAAAAATAGCAAAACACAAAGCCCAAAGAGAAGTATTTTATAAGTTCTGAAGGGAATCCCCACGTGATATAATGCAGGAAATAAAAAGCCCTTATTTCCCGTTGAAAATGTGTGCATGTGTACTTTTATTAATTAATCACAAGATTTGTTATTGATGCATCTCTTAGGTGAGAAACTTCTTTCACCTAAGAAAGGTGAAAAGGTGAAAGTAAAATTGCTAGTTGCTCAGTCGTGTCTGACTCTTTGTGACCCCATGGACTATAGCCTACCAGGCTCCCCTGTCCATGGAATTCTCCAGGCAAGAATACTGGAGTGGGTTGTCATTTCCTTCTGCAAGAGATCTTCTTGATGCAGGGGTTGAACTCAGGTCTCCTGTATTGCAGGTAGATTCTTTACCATCTGAACCAGGGAAGCCCTCTAAGAATGGTGGATCCTGATAACTAGACAGTATTTAGGGGACTGGGGAGTGGTAGATGTGAGCATTCAAGCTTGAAGGAACCCAGAGAAATACACTGCTTTGTAAAAAAAAAAAAAAAAAGGAGATATATGGACTTCCTTGGTGGTCCAGTGGTTAGAGTCTGCCTGCCAATGCAGGAGATACGGGTTCAGTCTCTGGTCAGTGAAACTTACACATGCCACAGGACAATGCAGCCCGTGTGCTACAACTACTGAATCCCATGTGCCTAGAGAGTGTGCTCTACAACAAGAGAAGCTGCCACAATGAGAAGCCCATGCACTGCAAACAGACAGTAGCCCCTTCTACTTACTGCAATGAGAGAAAGCCCACATGCAGCAATGAAGACTCAGTGCAACTAATAAAAAAATAAATAATTTTTGTAAAAAGTGGAGAGAGATAGAGTCTAGGGTATATTGTTTGGAAGAAATGAAGATCTAGAAGGGGAGAACCTTTTCCATATTCCCAAAACATTTTCAAATAAATTTCCATTGTCCAGGTAAACTCTGTTTTTTTTTTTTTTTTTACTGTTGATGACTAGTTGTATTGACTTTTACTCAGGTTTTCCATAGAGCAAATATAGAAGTTGCTCATGGATAACTAATAAAAGAGTTGCACAAGTTAAGAAACAGAGTCAAGAGTTGAAAAATCTTTGCTAAAGTACACAGATAGAAAGGATCAGAGAGGGAGTTGAATCTAAGTCTGATGAAAAGCCAATGCTGAATTTTATTCTACTATGCTGCTAGGAACTGGTTCCATTACAATTTTCCTAAAACAGCTTAAATTCTTTAAGATGAGCTAGAAGCAGAATGTGATTAAATGATTGTATTGAAGTAATTCTATAAAATTATATACATTTATATATAACTGTTTGTATATTAAATTTTCAAAGTCCTGATATTAATGGGTTTTATTTTAAATTATGTCTTCATTGTTTAACCCATTTTGGAAAAATGGTTTATAGGCAAAAGTATGATTTTGGAACCAAAAAGGTATAGAAATGATATGGCCATGGTATCAAACTTTTTGTCTCCTGCAACAAGAAATATACATTGAGTTGGAGCAAATCCCATATTTTGAAGTGTCACCTACACTTTGCCTATTATAAAATTAGCACTTGTTTGTTTACACATACACAANTATAGGCAAAAGTATGATTTTGGAACCAAAAAGGTATAGAAATGATATGGCCATGGTATCAAACTTTTTGTCTCCTGCAACAAGAAATATACATTGAGTTGGAGCAAATCCCATATTTTGAAGTGTCACCTACACTTTGCCTATTATAAAATTAGCACTTGTTTGTTTACACATACATAAAACATTTTCATAAAAATTAGAACTAGAAAAATAATTTGACTCTTCACACCCTCCCTCTCTGCTTCACCTGCCTCATTTCCCCAACCTTCTACTCTCCACCAAATGAATTATATGATACTAAAAGGTTATCTGTTTTTATGATAATCTGCATGCCAGTGTGCTAAGTTGCTTCAGTTATGTCCAATTCTTTGGGATCCATGGACTGTAGCCTGCCAGGTTCCTCTGTGGGATTCTCCAGGCAAGAATACTGGAGTGGGTTGCCATGCCCTCCTCCAGGGGATTTCCCAACCCAGGGATCAAACACAAGCCTCTTATGTCTCCTGCACTGGCAGGTTGGTTCTGTACCATTAGAGCCACCTAGGAAGCCCTATGATAATATATTTCTATCTAATTCATTAGATTTCTAATTAGGCCCTGTGTCTCAGACATGAAGCTACAGACCTGAGCCCAGGTCCAAGGCAGGGATGCTGGAACGGGGATTTGAATGTTACTTATAGCGTGCGGCCACGACTCTTGCAAGGTTCAGACTTCCTTCTTTTAAGGTAAAAACAAAACCCATTCTCTTCATGGCCTGTCAATAAGCTTATATTGTAAGTGAAACAAAAGTTAAAAATGTGTTTCCATTTTGCATTGGCTTTTGCATTTTATGACAGTTGATCTGGTTTCACTTGAGGGGTCTTTTTTTTCAGCTTTAAAATATGTAAGGTTGCTACAATATTCGATGCCTAGGAGATGCTCAGATGGGGATTTTCAGATGGCACTAGTGGTGAAGAATCTGCCTGCCAGTGCAGAAGAAGTAAGAGAAGCCAGTTTGATCTTTGGGTTGGGGAGATCCCCTGGAAGAGGAAATAGCAACCCACTCCAGTATTCTTGCCTGGAGAATCCCATGAATAGAGGACCCTGGCAGGCTACAGTCCATGGGGTTGCAAAGAGTGGAACATGGCTGAAGTGACTTAATATGTCTGCACAAGTAGGAGATGCCCAAATTGGTTGTTATCAAAATGATCTCATGGAGAGTTAGTTCTAAAATCTGGTTTAGGGAAGACACTAAGAAAGTCTGAAATCTGCTCTTAAAACTGTGGCCAAGATGTACCATAGTTTTCAACAAAGTATTCTGGTTTACTCATCCTTCTAGTAATTGTTTGTTTATTGTTGTCATTTGATCTTTTGAGGCCTGAGTGGAGTCTTTAGTTTGTCTGGTTTCTACAATCTTGGGTCCTAGAAGAGTGGTAATTTTCACTTTTAGCTAAGTGCTATGCTTTACATGGTTGTGCATTTTAGAAAACCACTTCATTAATGCATTAAAATACTGTGGGCTCAGTAATTTCATTTGCTGGGTCAATAACCCATGATATCTAGAAGAAGATTTAAAGTAGTTTAAAAATAATTATTCAAACAAGAAAGGGATTTCAAATTATAATTACCATAGCAATGAAGGAAAAAAGACTGCAAAGCAAGCATAAATATTATATTTAATATAATATCAGATTCTTTAACTCAAAGGGTTTAGCTTGTCCAATAGTAGATTACAAGACCTTAGATCTGAAATAAACTTCTGCAAGCATCTAACATAGATATAGAAATTCAAATGCTTATTTTTCTTAAAAACTACTTACAATTCTATATCCAGACAGCTTATTCATTCTTATATAAGGTGCTTATTTTTCTTAGGGCATTCATAAATTTCATATTTACTTTTTTCCTTAGGTATTTTTTATGTTGGTTTCTACTGTACATTAGAGTTTTTTTTAATTCTAATTTTGTTTTTCCTGATGTTGCTATTGGTCATTTTGTACATTTGTGGCTACAAGCTTTTTTAAATTCTGCTATTAGTTCTAATTGTTTTTCTCTGATTAATTGTGCTTGTAAGAAATATTATCATATCATCTACAAATAATGATGATTTTCCTCTTCTGTTCCAGTATTATACCTCCGCAACCCTGCCTCTGGGCTTCAGTTATTTCAGTGATCTCCAGTTACTTTGCTGAACTCCAGAACAATGTGAAATAATTATGGTATCAGTGGGCATTCACATCTTGTTACCAGCCCTAACAAAAAACATATCTTGTGCAGAGTTTCCATACTATTTTCCAAATTCTTACCCCATAAAATGTAAATCAGTTTCCTATCAGAAAAAAATGAGATGAGGTTTCCAAATAAATTTCTGAAACTGAATTAAACAAAATGAGACAGGTTTTTTCCTCGTGAATGACTTTATATAAACTTTAGTATTTAATATGCATTGGCAATCTTCAAGAGGTGGAGAATGTATGTGACATTTCTCAGCATGTCCTGTGCTGTGTTAATCTTTCAGTCATGTCTGACTCTTTGTGATCCCCTGGACTATAGCCTGGCCATGCTGCTTTGTCCATGGGGATTCTCTAGGCAAGAATACTGGAGTGGGTTGCCATGCCCTCCTCCAGAGGATATTCCCAACCCAGGAATCCACCTGGGGTCTCCTTCATTGCGGGTGGATTCTTTACCAGATGAGCTACTAAAGCATTGTGTTTGAATATCATTGGCTCAGATAATGAGCTCTTTATTGCAAATTCAGACTTAAATTCAAGAAAGTAGGGAAAACCACTGGACCATTCAGGTACGACCTAAATCAAATCCCTTATGATTATACAGTGGAAGTGAAAAGATAGATTTAAGGGACTATATCTGATAGACAGAGTGCCTGATGTCTGTCAAAATCAGGACAGAGGTTCATGACATTGTATAGGAGACAGGGATCAAGACCATCCCCAAGAAAAAGAAATGCAAAAACCAAACCTAAATGGCTGTCTGAAGAGGCTTTACAAATAACTCTGAAAAGAAGAGAAGTGAAAAGCAAAGGAGAATAGGAAAGATATACCCATTTGAATGCAGAGTTCCAAAGAATAGCAAAGAGAGATAAGAAGGCCTTCCTCAGTGATCAGTGCAAAGAAATAGAGGAAAACAATAGAATGGGAAAAACTAGAGATCTCTTCAAGAAAATTAGAGATACCAAAGGAATATTTCATGAAAAGATGGGCACAATAAAGGACAGAAACGATATGGACCTAACAGAAACAAAAGATATAAAGAATAGGTGGCAAGAATACNTGCAAAGAAATAGAGGAAAACAATAGAATGGGAAAAACTAGAGATCTCTTCAAGAAAATTAGAGATACCAAAGGAATATTTCATGAAAAGATGGGCACAATAAAGGACAGAAACGATATGGACCTAACAGAAACAAAAGATATAAAGAATAGGTGGCAAGAATACACAGAAGAACTGTACAAAAAAGATCTTCACCACCCTTCAATCACGATGGTGTCAGTCACTTCAATCACTCACCTAAAGCCAGACATCCTGAAATGTGAAGTCAAGTGGGACTTAGGAAGCATCACTATGAACAAAGCTAGAGGAGGTGATGGAATTCCAGTTGAGCTATTTCAAATTCTAAAAGATGATGCTATGAAAGTGTTACATTCAATATGCCAAAAATTTGGAAAACTCAGCAGTNATGGTCTTGATCCCTGTCTCCTGTACAATGTTATGAACCTCCGTCCATAGTTCATCAGGCACTCTATCTGTACAATTTCCAAAACAGGTTTTCAGAATTAACCAATTGATATTAAAGAAGATGGTAGATTTTACAAGACTTTTTTTTTTTTTTCAAAATTTATTCATAGAATACATCTTAGGAGTCCTCATTCAAAGTGGATGTTGATTTACTCTTTTTGGGCTCTGGATTGTGATCTGTGTCTACTTAGACCCAAGAGGCTGACAGAAGCAGAATCTTTCTAATTGTTCCAGAGCCACAAATACCTTCAGGGCAAATATACTCCTTAGTGTTGACTTCTCCAGGCTGGCAATTCTCCACTATCTTGTTAGTTCTTGGATTGTCTTCAAGAGATGATTTTTATTTTTTTGCTAGTTGTTTTAGCTATCTGCCATGGAAAGGGTGGTCTGAATTTTGCAGGTTAACATACTGAAGCAGAATTGGTTCTCATTCTAGTTTTTTCTTTATTTCTATTGAATAAAAGATTATTTAAATTCCATAGTGCTTTGCAGTTTTCAAAAGTTTCACACACATATAATTTCATAATAATTCTTTATTCCACATCCCTATATTGCCCTCCCTCTCCCATTCCTTACTGATAACCACTAGTTTTTTCTCTGTAAGTCCCCCCCCCCTTTTTTTTTAAGTTCACTAGTTTGTTGTATTTTTTAGATTCTATACATAAATGATATCATACAGTATTTGTTTTTCTCTGTCTGACTTATTTCTCTTAACATAATGCCCTCCAAGTCCATCCACATTGCTAAAAATAGCAAAATTTCATTCTATTTTATGGCTGAATGATATTCTGTTGGATACATACACCATATTTCCTTCATCTACTCATCTGTTGATGGACATTTAGGTTCCTTCCATATCTTGATAGTTGGAAATAGTGCTGCTGTGAACATTGGATTGCATGTATCTTTTCAAATAAGCATTTTGGTTTTTTCAGATATGTACCCAGGAGTGGAATTGGTGGATCATATGATAGTTCAATTTTTAATTTTTTTTTTTTTTTTTGAGAAACCTCCATACTGCTTTCCACAGTGGCTGCACCAATTTGCATTCCCACCAATGAGCTTCCCTGGTCGCTCAGATGGTAACAAATCCTCCTGCCATGCAGGAGACCTGGGTTCAGTCCCTGCACTGGGAACATCCCATAGAGAAGGAAATGACTACTCAATCCAATATTCTTGCTCAATCCAATATTCTTGCCTGGAGAATTCCACAGACAGAGGATCCTGGCAGGCTATACTCCTTGTGGACACAACTGAGTGACACACTTTCACCTTTTCATGGTAGTTCTATTTTTAGTTTTTTGAGAAACCTCCATACTGTTCTCCATAGTGGCTGCACCAATTTATATTCCCACCACTAAAGTACAAGAGTTCCCTTTTCTCCACATTATAATCAACATTTGTTATTTGTAATTTGATGATAGCCATTCTGACAGATGTGAGGTGATATCTCATTGTGGTTTTGATTGGCTTTTCCATGATGGTAAGCAATATTGAATATCTTCTCACATGCCTGTCAGTCATCTGCATTCCTCTTTCAAAAAGTATCTATTCAGGTCTTCTTCCTATTTTTTAATCGGATTTATTTATATTGAATTGCGTGAGCTGTTTATATATATATAAATAAATATATATGTGTAAATAAATAAATATGTGTATGTATATATATATATATATATATATATATTTGATGTTAACCCCTTGTTTGCCATATTATTCACAGATACTTTTTCCCCATTCAGTAGGTTGTCTTTTTGTTTTGTCAATAGTTTCCTTCACTGTCCAAAAGCTTTTAAGTTTAATTAG
Organism: Neotragus moschatus; assembly: GCA_006410615.1. Lineage (NCBI taxonomy): Eukaryota > Metazoa > Chordata > Mammalia > Artiodactyla > Bovidae > Neotragus > Neotragus moschatus. Next base: position 648,413 of record SJYA01000463.1, read on the forward strand.
GCCCTATTTGTTTATTATTGTTTTTATTTCCTTTGCTTTGGGATAGAAGTCCAAAAAATACTGGTACAATTTATGTTAAAGAGTGTTCTGCCTATGATTTGCTCTAGAAATTTTATGGTTTCTTGTCTCACATTTAGGTCTTTAATCCATTTTGAATTTATTTTTGTATATGGTTTTAGAGAATGTTTTGATTTCATACTTTTGCATATAGCTGTCCAGTTTTCCCAGTGCTACTTATTGAAGAGACTGTCTTCCCTTTGAATATTGAATATTTTTATCTCCTTACCACAAATTGACCATAAGTGTTTGGGTTAATTCCTGGGCTCTCTATTCTGTTCCATTGACCCATGTGTCTGTTTTTGTGCCAGTACCATATTGTTTGGATTCCTGTAGCTTTGTAGTATATTTTGAAGTCAGGAGCATGATTCCTTCAACTCTGTTCTTCTTTCTCAAGATTGTTGTGGCTATTCGGGGTCTTTGTGTTTCCATACAGATTTTTTAATTACTTGATTTTGTTCTGTGAAAAAAATGATGCTAATATTTTGATAGGGATTACATTGAATCTGTAGACTTCCTTAGGTTGTATGGTCACCTAACAATATTAATTCTTTCATGCAAGTACATGGTACTTTTTAACTATTAATGAATTTGAATATTCTCTATTCTTTGGTTTTTGCATTTCCAAACTGGAAGGAATGACTTACACTACAGCTTCTTTCCTGAAATTTTTCTTAATTGAAATCATAGGCCTTTAATTTAAAGCCTAAATTAACCACATTTTCCTCCTTATTTCCCAAATAAGCATAATCTTAGGGTATATGATACAAGCATCTCTCTCCCTATCTCCACTAAATGAACATAACCCAACTAAGACATTCTTGTTTCCTTATCTCTTCCATTTGCTCATTTTCCTACCATTTATTTCCTTCCACTATCAGCTTGAAATTTATATTATTAGTGCCCATAATTATTTTTCAGTGTCAAGCTTTCAGCATACCACCTGAGTCAAGCTTCACTCTTGGATCAAGCTGGATAAGCTCTCTTCATCCTTGCCTCTGTGCCCCTAAACAGTATTTAGAAAGACTACAGAATCTTACAGTATCAACATCAAAAATATGTAATTTCTAAATTCTAACTGTGGCACAATTGGCAATCTTTTTGATTCTTGCCCAGAATGCTCTCTTTCTCAAAAGTTCATATCTCTCTTTAATCCTGTTAACCTTACCTCTATGTCTGTCAGTTAACCCTTACTTGCTTTATAGAAATGTAAGGGAATCTGAGGTAAACTCTAGTTGTATTCCATTCTTGTAAGATCACAGTTTCTTGTCATTCTTAATTCTTTCTTCCTGTCTTAGGGGAAGAAGTGTCTGTTTTTGCAAAGGCTGCCCATTCAACTGTATAAATAAAATACATTTTATTTATTATTGAACTAGAGTTGATTTAAAGTACTGTGTTATATGGCTTCCCTGGTGGTTCAGACAGTAAAGCGTCTGCGTGCAATGCAGGAGACCTGGGTGCAATCCCTGGGTCGGGAAGATCCCCTGGAGAAGGAAATGGCAACCCATTCCAGTACTCTTGCCTGCAAAATTCCATGGACAGAGGAGCCTTGAAGGCTACAGTCCATGAGGTTGCAAAGAGTCGGACACGACTGAGCAACTTCACTTCACTATTGTGTTATATACCATATATATATATATTCTTTTTCAGATTCCTTTTCATTATAGGTTATTAAAAGATGTTGAATATAGTTCTCTGTGCTATACAGTAAATCCTTGTTGTTTATCTACTTCATATATACTACATGCATGCTCAGTCACTCAGCTGTGTCTGACTCTTTGCAACTCCATGGACTGTAGTCTAACAGGCTTCTCTGTCCATTGACTTTTCTAGGCAAAAATAGTGGAGTGGGTTGCCTTTTCCTACACCAGGGGATCTTCCCAACCTAGGGATCAAACCCACCTCTCCTGCATCCCCTGCACCTGAGAAACCCAGTTCATATAAAGTAATATGTATTTGTTAATCCCGTACTCCTAATTTATCCCCACCCCACCCATTCCCCCTTTGATAACCATAAATTTGTTTTCTCTGACTGTGAGCCTGTTTCTGTTGTATAAATAAGTTTATTTATATTGTTTTTTAGATTCCACATATAAGTGATGTCATAATATTTGTCTTCCACTGTCTAACTTAATTTGATTTAGTTTGATAAATCCCTAGGTCCATCCATGTTGTGGCAAATGGCAATATTTCATTCATTTTATGACCAAGTAATATTCCTCAAGGGTTTCTCTGATGGCTCAGTGGTAAAGAATCCACCTGCCAAATGCAGGAAGATTTGGGTTCTATCCCTGGGTTTATCCCCTAGACAAGGAAATGTAACCCACTCCAGTATTCTTGCTTAGGAAATCCCATGGACAGAAGAGCATAGTGGGCTACAGTCCATGGGGTCACAAAAGAGTCAGACATGACTTAGCAACTAAACAACATCATTAATATTCCTCAAGTTATCAACTCCTATCTTTTCTAGGTTCTCACTCCTTTAGTGGGCTTTGTCATGTATTTGCAATTTGTCATCTTTACCAGCCCTTTCTCTCAAACTATAAACCCACTAAAGCATCCTTCAGCTTAGAAAATAGAACAAGATAAAAAAAAAAACCCTATGTTGAATATTCGTCAACACATGTTCAGTTTATCGCTAGCTTTATATATCTGGCAAAAATTCTACATGACAATTAAAAACATTTATGAGGTAACATGAGTTTCCTAGGTTCCAAAGCAAATTCTAGCCAGAACATAAAGGTGTTTCATGCTATCTAATCAGCAATAGCTATATGAAAATATAATCCAGAGGTAAACTGGCCTCCCATACTTTGGCCACCTGATGCTAAGAGCTGACTCATTTGAAAAGACCCTAATGCTGCAAAAGATTGAGGGCAAGAAGAGAAGGGGACGAGAGAGGATGAGATGGTTGGATGGCATCACCGACTCAATGGACATGAGTTTGGGTAAACTGCAGGAGTTGGTGATGGACAGGGAGGCCTGGTGTGCTGCGATTCATAGGGTTGCAAAGAGTTGGACACAACTGAGCGACTGAACTGAACTGAACTGAAACTGGCCAAAAAATTAGTCGAATTTTTTTATGACCTGACACTGATAATTACTCCCATTTTCTCAGTCTATAGATAAAAATTCTTTTTTGGTTTGAAAAGACTCATTTGTCTTCTAGTCCAGAGAATGTAAGGGGCTTCCCCAGTGGCTCAGCAGTAAATAATCCATCTTCAATGCAGGAGCTGCAGGAGGCACAGGTTTGATCTCTGGGTCTGGGAGGTCTCTTGGAGGAGGGCATGGCAACCCACTCCAGTATTCTTGCCTGGAGAATCCTATGGACAGAGGAGCGTGGTAGGCTACAGTCCATAGGGTCACAAAGAGTTGGACATGACAGACGTGACTTAGCATACAGGCACCAGAGAAAGCAAACTGCTTTCATTTGGCATACCTTCATGATCATACAGATCCATTTTTTAAAGGAACTTCCAAATGAAGAGAACACATCATCTATGGTGACTGAGAAACAGAGTTTTATGTTGCTGGTTTTAGAATTATCTCTTGACATTAACATTTTTATGCACCCCCCTGTTAAGTTTTATGCTTGAATATAATGCCACCATGTAGGAATCAAGGTAAATGCCATATCACAAATCCACAGAGAGCCAGAGCCAAACCGTGGGTTAGCAAATCAGTCTTTTTATGTGCAGTTACTCATACTGTATGATTTATACACACTGCTTTTGAAAGCTGCATTAACTGAAAGAAGCGGGATTGTGGAGGGGCAAAGAAGTACATATACAGGCTGGCTTGGTTGAACTGTGTTGAATTCTCTTTAGAACCATCTTTACAAGTCTTTGCTCACAGTTAGAGGTCTGCTGAAAGTGACTCAATGAGAATGAAAACAGCTTGCTTAATCATTCCTGAAACATGGGAAAAATTAAAATACATTTTTTTCTTTGTCAAGCAATAAAAACAATGCCAGATTGTTAATGCCTTTTTTGTACCTTTCACTTGAAAGACCTCAAAAGAACATCAAGGAGAATAAAGGCAAAATCTATTCCCCAATGGCATCATTATACATGTTGAAGCCTCTAAAACTAAAACTCTAAAGACATTCAGGAAGAGTAGAGAAATAAATGACAGCAAACTGAAGAGTGTGTCTCTGGAGCTTTGTTCAACCTGCTTTGTTCAAATTCATTCAAATTGCATGATGAAAAGCAAAGATCTCATTTGTTTCAACATTAAAGTAGGAAATTAGTGAGTGGTGAATTTGCTAATTGTCCTGTAAAGCATTTAAGATGCCAGGAGTGCCCCATTGCTAATGTTTTAAATTGCATTCTCATGATTGAAGTGAAAGCAGCCCTTAGAGTGGTGTAAAACAACATTTTGAATAATTTAAGCTGGTTCGATTCAAACATGATTTTGTTCTGAAATATTTATCGAAGCTCCTGTTTTTATTTGAGATGAGGAAGTTTCATTTCAGACTTCAAGACATCAAATGGAAATTCATTTTGAATATGGGGATAAAATAGAGAGATAGATTAGTTCCATCCAGTGTGTGTTTCATCCCTGGCTGTGTCTGCTTGCTTCAAAGGATGTGGAATTAGCAGGTTTGGTTAAATTTTAGTTGAGTTTTTAGTGACCTTTTCTAATCCTGACTATTTCATAATTTAATGTCTTGACCTTCGTTTTCCATGGAGCCACCACAGTGATAAATGCAGAGATTTAATAACTAGAACTAGTTGACAGGTGACCTTTCGTACATGGCCATTTCTCTTTGCTGGGGAAACCACACTGTTTTGCAAGTTTTAATTCACAGATTTTAATTATCTATTCTATTGTCTATAAGCCTATTCATGGAGAAAAAAGTAAAGGTTAAATATTTCATTCTTCTTACTGATTAAAATGTAAAGTGCTTGGCAGTTGTCCCAATATATCATTCAAAAAGGATAGGGCAATTTGTCAGTTTCTTACCCAAAGAACAGAGAAGGGACATTTTCCAGAGTGGTTTGGTTGGTAAGGAGCAGGATAGAAAAAGTGGTTAGGAGAATGAGCTGTCTCATTTGCAGGATAAGGGTGACTCTGTGTGTATATGTGTGTGTGTGTAAATTTAAAGCAGAGAAACAGAAAGAAGTCTTTAACTATATATGTCCTAATTTGAAGAGAAAGGTGACTGTGACTCAATAAAAGGTGAGACTTCCTGATCAGAGTGAATGACCTATTAGTTTTGGTCATTTATTTTTTTAACCAGACAAGGATCAGTTGGGCATGTCATGGTTAATTGGCTTCTAGAGTCTGCCTAAATAATATTTAGTCACAGGAAAATAAAGCTAATTATTAAAATACCACAGACTCTTCAAAAAAGATTAGAATAGCCTCATCTTCCTCTTTACCACCATAGTATTAAGGATTCTCTTGCACTTATATTCTTACACATTTGTGCAAACAAGAATTCATTTCATTACTGAATGCCCATACTTATGATAAGTTAAAAATAAACATCCATATGACTGTAAAATGACCTAAGGATGAACACAGTACCTAGGCAGTCAGTGTCCTAGAATCTTCATATGTATGGAGAGGGGAGTGATTCAAAGAGTTAGAGGAGGGCTTGGCATCTCAGCTATCTTTGCTACCCAAGGAGTTGACAGTAGCTACTGTGAGCTTCTAAAGTGAATTTACCTCCAGGAGACTTTGCACTGGGGAGAGGTATTCCTTTAGCCACGGAGACCAGCTTATAAAAGCATCTGCCATGGCTTTGTGTTTTCTCAGACGTGGACTGTAATAATTTAATGCTTCAGAAAGAAACACAACTCACTCCTGTTACAAAAAAAGTTTAAAGAGCAAATTGAGTGAAAAAATGTGAAGGACAATTTTCAAGCTAATAAAATCAGTCAAGATTAGTTTATCTTAGACTGAAATTTCAGCCATATTTGAAACTTAAAGATTAAGAAAAAATATCCACATAATTTCTTATGCCATCATAACGTTATTGCCAGAAAGGAGAGATTATGTCTATCCCCATAGAAAACCCTAACACTCCTAAGGAGACTTTCATCAGTTAGGAAACTTTGTCCTCTTTTGGTGAAATTTTTGGCCACCAGCATATTTAAAAGCATTGATTTATAATTTAATGTAGATAGTTTTAATATAATACTGGGTGAGAGTTGAGGTGTTTGCCTACATGTTTATTAGGGGTAGTGCAAATTCATAATAAATATTTCTTTATTACCTCCCTTTTCTTATTAGTGTTATGAATGCATTTCACAAAAGATAATATGTGCTGTCTTTTTAACCTGAAAGATATCTAGTACTCACTGGACATCATGTTCATTTCAATTTCAGTTCAATAATATGAAGTAAAACCTAACTTTTGAAGAATTTACTGAATGGAATAATGTAATGAAGTGCTGGGCAGGATGACTGGCCCATATTAGGTATTTAATCATGTTAATGTCAATAAATATAATACTCTGTATTCATATGTCTCCATCACACTGCTTTTTACCTGTCTCATCCTCTGCCTGCATGTCAGGTAGGAATCAAATTCGTTTTCAAAAAGGAGGCAAATGTGAAGATTTGTTTTAGCAGAGAAAGGAGTCTTTCAAGGCAGTACATTAGACCTTTAAAACATTGGGTTGGCTAAAAGGTTCATTCAGGTTTTCATAAGATGTTATGGAAAAACCCAAATGAACTTTTTAGCCAACCAACAGTATATGAATTGACCCTGCTGCTGCTGCTGCTAAGTCACTTTAGTCGTGTCTGACTCTGTGTGACCCCACAGACGGCAGCCCACCAGGCTCCCCCGGCCCTGGGATTCTCCAGGAAAGTACACTGGAGTGGATTGCCATTTCCTTCTCCAATGCATGAAAGTGAAAAGTGAAAGTGAAGTCGCTCAGTCATGTCCGACTCTAGTTGGTCATAAAACATCCCCACCTACCTCAGAGCTGTATGCTGAGGTTAAAATTCACAGTAATTAAAATCCTAAAATTATTTTATCCTTAACATAGCCTTGCATGGAACAAGGGCATGGTAAAAATTACTTGGTTGTATCAACTAAAAAAATAAAAAATGTACAGCTTGAGAGTTGTGAATTGTTTTATTTGGGGCAAAATGAGGACTGCAGCCTGGGAGGCAGCACTTCAGATAGCTCTGAGAGACTGCTCCAGAGTGGCAATGGGGGAAAGTCAATGTATAAGGTTTTGGTGAAGGGAGAGGTCAATACCATGAAGCACTCATTTTATAAAAAGGTTTTGTTAGTCATGAGGATCTGATGTCACCGTGACGGGATTTAGTGCTTCTCTAGATATAAGAAGATGCAAGGATTGAGATCATAAAATCTTTTCCTAAAAACATCCAACTATCTAAAGACCTGTCCCACCAGATTCCCTGGAGTAATAAGTGTCTCACTGGACCCTGAACTCCCTCAGGGGTTATTGAAGGTCAACAGCTATAGCAGCATGGGATTCAATCTCTGTAGAGGCAGGGCAAACGCCTTTGTTGTTCAGTCGTTGGCAATGCTCTTGGTAAGTGCCAATTTGTAGTTGACAGTTGTTTACTAGATATCATTGAATTAACTTTCCCCAAGTTGAGTATTTATTACCAGATATACAGCATAGAGGTAGTATATCTTGTAAAGGGAGAAAATATCCAAATCAAATAAGGCAAACCTTGGAAATATTACACATCAGTTCCAGACCACTGCAATAAAGTGAATATTACAATAAAGTCACATGAATTTTCTGGTTTCCCGGGGTATATAAAAGTTATGCTTACACTATACTGTAGTCCGTTAGGCATGCAATAGCCTACGTCTTTAAAAAGTACATATATTAACTTAAAAAATACTCCATGGCTAAAATATACTTAACCATCATTTGACAAAACAGGGTTGCTGCAAACCTTCATTGAATCAGACAAGCTGTGGTCTGTGTGATCCAGTTGGCTAGTTGTCTGTGATTATGGTTTCAGTCTGTCTGCCCTCTGAGGCCCTCTCTCAGCACCTACTGTCTTACTTGGGTTTCTCTTACCTTAGACGTGGGGTCTCTCTTCACAGCTGCTCCANCCTTCATTGAATCAGACAAGCTGTGGTCTGTGTGATCCAGTTGGCTAGTTGTCTGTGATTATGGTTTCAGTCTGTCTGCCCTCTGAGGCCCTCTCTCAGCACCTACTGTCTTACTTGGGTTTCTCTTACCTTAGACGTGGGGTCTCTCTTCACAGCTGCTCCAGCAAAGTGCAGCCACTGCTTCTTACCTTGGACGTGGGGTAACTCCTCTTGGCTGCTGCCCTGACCTTGGACATGGCGTAGCTCCTCTTGGCCACTCCTGAGCCATGGCGCAGCCATATGCAGATGACACCACCCTTACGGCAGAAAGTGAAGAAGAACTAAAGAGCCTCTTGATGAAAGTGAAAGAGGAGAGTGAAAAAGTTGGCTTAATGCTCAACATTCAGAAAACTAAGATCATGGCATCTGGTCCCATCACTTGATGGGAAATAGATGGAGAAACAGTGTCAGACTTTATTTTGCGGGGCTCCAAAATCACTGCAGATGGTGATTGCAGCCATGAAATTAAAAGACGCTTGCTTATTCCTTGGAAGGAAAGTTATGACCAACCTAGATAGCATATTCAAAAGCAGAGACATTACTTTGTCAACAAAGGTCTGTCTTGTCAAGGCTATGGTTTTTCCAGTAGTCATGTATGGATGTAAGAGTTAGACTATAAAGAAAGCTGAGCACCAGAGAATTGATGCTTTTGAACTGTGGTGTTGGACAAGACTCTTGAGAGTCCCTTGGACTGCAAGGAGATCCAACCAGTCCATTCTGAAGGAGATCGGTCCTGGGTGTTCATTGGAAGGACTGACACTAAAGCTGAAGCTCCAGTACTTTGGCCACCTCATGCAAAGAGCTGACTCATTGGAAAAGACCCTCATGCTGGGAGGGATTAGGGGTGGGGAGGAGAAGGGGACGACAGAGGATGAGATGGCTGGATGGCGTCACTGACTCAATGGACATGAGTTTGAATAAACTCCGGGAGTTGGTGATGGACAAGGAGGCCTGGCAAGCTGTGGTTCATGGGGTCGCAAAGAGTCAGACACAACTGAGTGACTAAACTGAACAGAACAAACCTTCAATTTGTTAAAAAAAAAAAAGAAAAGAAAGAAAGAAAGGAAAAAGAAATCACAGGATCTATGACGCTCAATAAAATGAAACGCAGTAAAGTAAGACATGCCTGTATAATGATGTTATACCACCCCCCCAAAAAAAATCAGTATCTTGGACTTCAGATGAAAGGAAGCATTTGACATTTGTAAGATTTCTCTTAGGAACACAGCTGCCCAGATGGTTGGCTGAATATTTGTGGTAATCTCAGTTTATAGACACAGCCGAAGCTCAAGCAAAGCATTTGGCTTGATGATGTTTTGACTGTATGAAAGGAAAAGACAAAGAGGTCACATTTGTTTTTAATGAAAAGAAACAAAAAATAGGGACAAGTCAACTGAAAAGGAGAGTTCAAAATTATGATAGGGCTTGATAAAGTGGAGTCAGATAAATCTTTCCAAAAGGTCTCGGAAAACCCAGGGCCTGTATTTATAAAGAAACTGCTTACTGAGGCAGAACTGAGTGAGTGGACACACATGGAATAAATTTTCAAGCAAAAGCCCCAAATCAAATAACATAAATGAGCTCAAGAAACAGCAGGACATTTAACAAAGAAAGTTGAGATCACAAGATGCAGTGATAAAGCTAATAAAAGGAACTGAGATAACCAGATAAGAGCAGCCCTTGGGTCAAACCATCCATTCGTGCCCAGGTGTGTCTTTCTTTTTATCATGGGTTACTGTAGTTTGAAAGTGCCTTCAAATATATAGATGAGTCCCTTGTGCTTTAACAAGCTCTTCATGTTACCTGAAGCTTCTGATTATGATTAGGAATGTTTCATTCATCATACCCTGCACTCCTATCATACTGTAAAGATGATTCCTGCAACCATGTGGTAAATAGAACAGTCACACCTGCAGCCATGACTCCTGGTACCTCATTCAGGAAGCCAGACAGCTAGGCAGTTCTGAGGCCAAGCAGTATGACATGAAGAAGTCTCATACAACCTGGCCTTGGTGACAATATGGCCAAGTGAATAGTATAAAAGAAAGGGGCAATTTAAAGATCACCACCTACCCCCAAAGGTATTATATTCATGGCACCCTGCCCAATTACGTATTTGTCATATAAACAAGAGGTCATTGTTCCCAATATTTGCCCTCAAGTTATTAGTCAGCTGCTGACCCCATAGCTGCACAGCTGATATATTGTCATGAAACAGACTGTGATGTCTTAATTGATCACTCTCAGAGGTTACAATTGTCAAGTGAAACCAGTATGCTGATTCTTATTAGTTAAATGAAGCCTTTTTGTAGCAGAACCAGCTAATTCACTTTAATGACTTGGAAGTCCAATGCAAATTGCTGCATGTGGGGTATTAGAACACCTCCAAAGCTTTTTCTTTATATCTTTCTTTTTGATTTTTTTTTTAATGTGTGGGGGTGGTACCCTAAAATGTTTTTAGTATACAGGGAAGCAACTTCTTGGAACACTAAATGGAACCTAACCTCTTGGCACCATATGCATTTTGGTGATAAATTGGAATGTGTCATGTGATACACAAATAAGGCATTGATTTATGTGACTGAATTTGAAGGACTCAGCTAAGTCTAATGGATGTCAGGAAGAACATTATATTCTTCTTTACAATCTTCCCAACAATTGTAGGGAAGGAGATTAAATGCACGAGGAAGGGGCTTAAATCAATGCCTGATTCTACGAGGCATCCTCTTGTGCCTCCATTTGCCCTTTGGTGAAGTCTTCACTATGGCACCAACCTAGAAAATCCCATTGCCAAGTGCCCTAATACAGTCATCCACCTTGAGAGGAGCTATTCTGACCTGGTGCCTGGACCACCTGCTGTCCATCTTAGTTTAGAAATCTTACTGGAGCAGGAGTGATGGACAGTCAGTCCATTTTATAGCAGACTTTTAAGGCACTTCAAAATGGACCTTTCTGTGCTGTATAAGTAAGGTTTTTAAAAATTCTTAATTTTGACATCTCAGATAAATAGATTCACTTGCCTAGACTGAACCTGTGGGTATGTTGATGTGTTTCTTCTGAATTGCTTTTCTCTTTTTAACTAAATCAGCAATTCTAGATGAATTGAAAAAGTCCACTTCTTCCCTCATATTATGTTCAGGGTCTTAATGAATTCTTTTCATTAAATCGCTTTCATTTCCTAACTTGACCATTGTATATTTGAAATACTATAGTATTCCAGAGATTTCTGAGGAGTGGGGTTAAGTGCAGACAGACATTGAGCCTACTCCTATGGAGTTTGCTTTCTAGCAGACAGACATAATTAAATAATAAATTGTAACACAACTAATACACAGTGTGGAAAAGGCCACTGACCAATAGGCACCAAGAAACCTGGGATCACATATCAGATATAAATGTAAAATTTCATAGAAAGAAAAGAAGAAAGGCATATATCAGCAAAGTGCATTGTCCCCTTATCATTCACTGTTTAAAAGTTCTCTTTTCTTTATGTGTGGGGGAATTGTAAAAGAAATTTAGTCATTCCTCCATACCCGAGGGGGGTTGATTCCAGGACCCCGATGGATGCCAGAACCGGCAGATGCTCAATTCCCATGCCATCGGCTTTCCATATGCTCCAATTCTGCATCCACAGATCCAAGCAACCCGGATGGTGTGGTATTTTCTATCCACAGAGTGTTGACTGTATTTGGTTTGCTTGCGAGTATGCTAAGTTGCTTCAGTCATGTCCAACTCTTGGCAACCCCATGGAGTGTATAGCCGGCCAGGCTCCTCTGAGAATCCGTGGCATTCTCCAGGCAAGAATGGAGTGGGTTGCCGTCCCCTCCTCCAGGGGATTTTCCCGACCCAGGGATCGAAACCATGTCTCTTCTGTCTCCTGCATTGGCTAGGTGGTTCTTCACCACTAGCGCCACCTGGGAAGGAAAAAACAAAAGCAAGCAGAGAATAAGGGAGAGAGCGGTGGGTTTAGAGTTGCATCTAGAGTTGAATCTACCAATGCAACTGTATCACCTGCCAGCCCTGAAAGTTGATGCCCAGTCTCTATGAGTCTCTGTTAGCTAATTGGTTAAAGTATGTGGAATCTAGAAAAATGATATAAATGAACCTGTTTGCAGGGGAGAAATAGAGATGCAGACGCAGAGAATGGACGTGTGGACACTGGGCGGAGCCGGGGAGGGGAGAGTGAGACAAATTGGGAGATTAGGATTGACATATAGACGCTACCAACTGTAAAGCAGATAGCTAGTGGGAACCTCTGGTATAGCTCAGGAAACCCAGCTCAGTGTTCTGTGACGGCCTAGATGGGTGGGACGGTGGGGAGAATAGGGGGAGGAAAGTCCAGTAGGAAGGGGATATATGTATAGGTATAGCTTATTCACTTCATTGTACAGCAGAAATTATCACAGCATTGTAAACCAGTTAAACTCCAATAAAGAAATAAAAGGATGGTGGAGACTGTCTGTGTACGTGCCTTCCCTGAGTTCTTAAAAAGAAGCCTTTCCTATCCAACTAGAATAAACAAGAGCACAGCGGTTGTTTAACCATGGTGATGCAAGGGAATTTAAGAGTCTATAATATTTTCGCTGGCCTGAAATTTATCTTCAGTAGTTCTGGGTTTTTAAAATTCAGAATCTCATCATTTGCTGAATTTTTTATATTTTTATCAACTGCTACATAATCATTCATACATATAAGTAAACTTCAGAATAGATGCCTATATATACTCCTTTTGCATTTCTTGTTTTAGCCACCATCCTTATTAAAAAGAACAAATCTTTCTGAATTTCCCTATTTTATTTGAAATAACAGTTTTGAATGAAAAGACATCATATAAAGTGGGAAACAAATGACTGCTTTTTCATTGAATTTCAAAGCAACACAAGAAAGAGAAATGAAAATTATTTCTTAGCAATCCATATTCACGTTTTAAATGGAGGCATGCCCCAAGCTTGATATCCTGTGGAGCTAGTGTTGGATTAGTCTAAATATATTTCAGTGATATTCCCACACTCAGCAATTATGCACAATATCTGGAATTTCTGTTTTCCCAGAAAAACTTGTTGGGATATGAGATGCTTTCTAATTTACACATTTCTCCAACCTGCCCTGTTTCTCTTTCTGTTTTTCAGCCTTTGCAACTGGACTGTAATCTCTGTGCCATTGTGTCAAACTCAGGTCAGATGGTCGGCCAGAAGGTGGGGAATGAGATAGATCAGTCATCCTGCATTTGGAGAATGAACAATGCACCCACCAAGGGCTACGAAGAGGATGTTGGCCGCATGACAATGATTCGCGTTGTATCCCATACCAGCGTTCCTCTTTTGCTGAAAAACCCTGATTATTTTTTCAAGGAAGCAAACACTACTATTTATGTTATTTGGGGCCCTTTCCGCAATATGAGGAAAGATGGCAATGGCATTGTGTACAACATGTTGAAAAAGACTGTTGACATCTATCCCAATGCCCAAATTTATGTGACCACAGAGAAGCGCATGAGTTACTGTGATGGAGTGTTTAAGAAGGAAACTGGGAAAGACAGGTGAGTCCTCTGAGAAGTGGCCTTTTTGTCTTTCATGCTGTCTTTGCAGAGTTCTTTTGCCAGCTATTAAATGAACAGTTATTTTTCAAACCGGTTGTTATATGTTTTTGACTATTATGATTACTTGATGAGCCAGCAGTGAGGCCCCATTTAGTCCACCTACACCAACTTCTCTCTCTTCATTTTGATTGCATTGAAGCCCACCCCGCTCCTGCAAAAAAAAACAAACAAACACTGACTGCTATCCCAAGATATCTTTAGGTTTGTTCTTATTTATTTCAATTTGCTATTGATTAAATTGGATATAAGCTGAAAGAAGTCTACACATTTTTGTCTCAAAATAGAAATGTTAAGGAACTTTAGGACCTAAACTCCTTTGGAAGTTGTGGCAAAAATTTACGGAGACTGCAAAACAGAACAGGCTATTGATTCTGTAATAAGATTGTAGAGCTTCTTGCCTGCAAATAGTCCATGCGTTTGTGAACTTGTGATCACCATAACTTAGCATTTAACATGTTAAGCAGAATATCATGTTGAAATTAAGCATTACTTAAAACCATTAACAGTGGGTTCTTGATGAGAAATGAGATATATATACCATTCACTCAATTAGCTAAAAACCAATTTGCATATTTTTATTACATCTGGTTTTCTGCAACATTCTGTAAACTACCTTTCCCGAGGTCTGCTTGTCTTACTTTTCTCCTGCTCCCTACTTTTCCTGCTTCCTTCCTGCTCCCTCTTCCTCCTCCTCTTCTCCCATATAACTTACTTATTTCTTCTTCTTCAGAAAGGTAACCAGTATATGACAGAGAAACAGAGTTGTAAATCAGTCTATCTTTTATTTTAGTTCATATGTCTAGTACTGATAAAGAACTGCTGAAGGAAAAATATTGAAACTGATTGCTAAAATTTTTAATTACCACTGAATATTGCTTACTTGTACAATCAGTTCAGTTCAGTTCAGTCGCTCAGTCATATCCGACTCTTTGCGACCTCATGAATTGCAGCACGCCAGGCCTCCCTGTCCATCACCAACTCCCGGAGTTCACTCAAACTCTTGTCCATCGAGTTGGTGATGCCATCCAGCCATCTCATCCTCTGTCATCCCCTTCTCCTCCTGCCCCCAATCCCTCCCAGCATCAGAGTCTTTTCCAATGAGTCAACTCTTCGCATGAGGTGGCCAAAATATTGGAGTTTCAGCTTTAGCATCAGTCCTTCCAAAGAACACCCAGGACTGATCTCCTTTAGAATGGACTGGTTGCAATATCATGGATAAATTGAGCATTGACTATAATTCCAGTATTAACATTCTTATTTCCTCAAGATGTATATCTTTTATCCTTTATTATAATCAAATTTAAACCTTTAACTGTATTGAGTTATGTGTTTGAGGAGGGAGTTTCTAACATCTCTGGATAGAGTTTTAATGCTGGTACTTATTTAAAAAATCTTACGTGGACCAACTCTCCTATTGATAATGTAGGTCAAATTTAGCGTTTTCTATTTCCGAGCACCAAAAATACATAGCTCCTGATGAAATGCAAGATAAATAGCCGTTGATAGCAGCCCCTTCCACTTTAGAGTTAGGGAGAAGATTCCCAGTGTTTAGATTTGAATCAGTGTAATGTAAGTGGCCCAAAGGAACAGGCAGTAGGGATAAAAGGAGGAGTTATGTGCTTCAAAGAAATATGGTCACCTGTATCATCATTCTGTATAAATATGATCATTTTCAAATGGCTTTGGAAATTTCTGATTTTTCACTAGCCCAGAGCAATGTAGTTAATTAGGTATAGTTGGTTTTTATAGTTTGCCCTTGGGGTATCATCTAGTCAAAACTATAGGCCCTTGAATAATTTAGGGGTATCAGAGAAGAACTCAGCATGCTGTCTGTTCCCATGTGTTTTGCTTGTATCATGTTGGTTTTGCTGTGAGCTTTCAGAGACAGCACTGTCACAAATCTGTGGACTGGGCAACAAGTGCTGGGAAAGAATAANCATGAAGTGATGGGACAGGATGCCATGATCTTCATTTTCTGAATGTTGAGCTTTAAACCAACTTTTTCACTCTCCTCTTTCAGTCTCATCAAGAGGCTTTTTTAGTTCCTCTCCACTTTCTGCCATAAGGGTTAGCAGTAGCACGTGCATATTAACAGAGATGGTGACTGATGTTAGAAGTTTAGGTTGCACAGGTTTTGATAAGAGAAGTTTTCTTGCCAAGCTGGCCTGTGGTATCCCTCAAATCACCTTAACTCTGGCACATGAGTTAAGGCAACTCCAGCTGCCTCAAGTTGGTTATGAGTTGACACAATCCCACAATGTTCAAGGGGTGACGCCATGGTGATGCAAAGTTACACTGGGAAGAGAGACCTAAACCTACTTTATTTATTTTTATTTTTATATTTATTTTAAAAGTATTTTATCTATTTATTCTGGCTGTGCTGGGTCTTCTAGCTGAAGAGAGTGGCGGCTGCTCTTTAGCTGCAGTGCGTGAGCTTGTTGTGGGGGCTTCTCTGGGTGTGGAGCAGACTCTAGGGCTTGCAGGCTTTGGTGGTTGCAGCACACGGGCTCAGTAGTGGCTGCTCTCAGGCTCTAAAGCTTGGGCTCAGCAGCTGTGGGCTTAGCTGCTCTGAGTCATGTGGGATCTTCCTGGACTAGGGATCGAACANGGAAAAATATTGAAACTGATTGCTAAAATTTTTAATTACCACTGAATATTGCTTACTTGTACAATCAGTTCAGTTCAGTTCAGTCGCTCAGTCATATCCGACTCTTTGCGACCTCATGAATTGCAGCACGCCAGGCCTCCCTGTCCATCACCAACTCCCGGAGTTCACTCAAACTCTTGTCCATCGAGTTGGTGATGCCATCCAGCCATCTCATCCTCTGTCATCCCCTTCTCCTCCTGCCCCCAATCCCTCCCAGCATCAGAGTCTTTTCCAATGAGTCAACTCTTCGCATGAGGTGGCCAAAGTATTGGAGTTTCAGCTTTAGCATCAGTCCTTCCAAAGAACACCCAGGACTGATCTCCTTTAGAATGGACTGGTTGCAATATCATGGATAAATTGAGCATTGACTATAATTCCAGTATTAACATTCTTATTTCCTCAAGATGTATATCTTTTATCCTTTATTATAATCAAATTTAAACCTTTAACTGTATTGAGTTATGTGTTTGAGGAGGGAGTTTCTAACATCTCTGGATAGAGTTTTAATGCTGGTACTTATTTAAAAAATCTTACGTGGACCAACTCTCCTATTGATAATGTAGGTCAAATTTAGCGTTTTCTATTTCCGAGCACCAAAAATACATAGCTCCTGATGAAATGCAAGATAAATAGCCGTTGATAGCAGCCCCTTCCACTTTAGAGTTAGGGAGAAGATTCCCAGTGTTTAGATTTGAATCAGTGTAATGTAAGTGGCCCAAAGGAACAGGCAGTAGGGATAAAAGGAGGAGTTATGTGCTTCAAAGAAATATGGTCACCTGTATCATCATTCTGTATAAATATGATCATTTTCAAATGGCTTTGGAAATTTCTGATTTTTCACTAGCCCAGAGCAATGTAGTTAATTAGGTATAGTTGGTTTTTATAGTTTGCCCTTGGGGTATCATCTAGTCAAAACTATAGGCCCTTGAATAATTTAGGGGTATCAGAGAAGAACTCAGCATGCTGTCTGTTCCCATGTGTTTTGCTTGTATCATGTTGGTTTTGCTGTGAGCTTTCAGAGACAGCACTGTCACAAATCTGTGGACTGGGCAACAAGTGCTGGGAAAGAATAGCTTTAGTAGGTTCATTTTCCTACTGTCTCTAAGGAGGAATGCTGTTCGTATAGTAGGAAAAAAACTCAGTTGTTAAAATTAATTTTGCAGGTATCATTCATTTCATAGTTACCAAAATAGAAGCATAAAAATCAAGCCAAAATGATTTTATGATACTTTGTAGCTGTTTTCTCCTCCAAATTTAATCCTGTGTTTCACTGAATACTGCAACCAAACCAAAGAAGACAACCAAGTAATAGAATGGATAGTTTGGTAAAATCTATTTGAATGACAAACGGCTGACCAAAATGATCTCAAGTGCTGCTATCTCCACTGTGATTTTAATCTGTGTCCTAAATATAGCTGTGTTGATTTGATTGTTAAAGATTTCCCATAGTGACCTGATATTCATTGCCACATTTCAAGCAGAGACATTTTTAAACTTTTTATGAAGGGAAATGTCACACGTATAGAGAGACTAATCCTGTAATGAACTCCTGTGTACCCACAGTTCAGATTGAATATTATTAACTCATAGACAGTCTTGTTCCATCTATACCTCTATTTGCTTTCCCCTTTCACAAGGTTTGTTTTGAAGCAAATGCCAGGCATCATATTATTTTCATTCATAAATATTTCAGCATTTATCTCTAAAAGATACACTCTTAAAAATAAACACTATGCCATTGCCCCACATAAAAATCAGTAAACTCTCTTAATAACAATATATATTTAGTCTGCTTTCAAATTTCTCCAATGATCTCATTAATATTTTTAACAGTTAATTGACTCAGGATTAGTATTAAGGTCTATACATGTTCATATAAGGATTAGCATTAGTCCATACATTATAAATAATTGATATGTCTCCTATATTTCTCTTAATCTATGGTTTCTTATCTCTCACTCTCTCCGTTTATTATTGAAAAAAATCTAGTCATTAGTCCACAATCTATATTTTGCTGACTGCCCCCCTATAGTACTTCTGCTTTGATACCTTTTTACAGTAAGTCCCCTACAAATGAATGAGTTCCATTCCAAGAGTGAATTTGTAAGTCTAATTTTTGTTCATTTAAGTACAACAAAGTTCACCTAGGTAGCCAACTAACACCACTGGTTATATAGCACTGTACTGTAATAGGTTTATAATGCTTTTCACAGAAATAATACATAAAAAACAAACACAAGAAATAAAGAAAATGGTTTTAATGTTAGAGTACCCTGAAAAGTACAGTAGTGCAGTACAAGAGTTGGCACTTCTTAGCAGTGCCAACCACATCACCGTTGCTTTCACCCTTGCTTCCGGACATCCTGGGCTTGAAATAAAGATACTGTACTACAGTACGCTACACAGTACTGTACAACCACTTGCACAGGATACACACACATGACAGTGTATGCCAGACATGTGAATAACTTACTTAATTGGACATTCAAACACATGTTCACATCTTTGAAAGTTTGCAACTTGAAGGTTTCTATGTAGGGGACTTACTGATATTGAGGATTTATTGGATCTGGGTCTAATTTTTAAAATCGTTTTTTTTGTTTAAATCAAGATTACTAGGTGATACTTCTATCAGAATGAAGACTGTTTTCTCTCTTTTTATGTTAGCAGTCATTAATGATCATTGTCCAGATCCAATAATTCATTAGAATTATGGTGCAAAATGGTGATATTTCATCATATCTTTTCCAGTTACTAGCTGATATGCATTATAAACTTGCTGTCATTAACCATTTGGTTACTGTGAGATAGAAGATAGTACAAGTTCTTTCTCATCATTTATTAGTTTTAAGGCATTGACACTGTCATCCTCCAAAAAAGGACCAGTAAATTTATTGTTTTCAGTATTTACATATCGACTTAGGTACTTAAACCTATTTAAAATACTTTAATTCATTAAAACTATGTTCTTATGCTTAAATCGTCCTATTTTGAGCTATACGAACCTCTTTCAATTGGTTTTTGCATACTTTTGACATGTCTTTAGTAGTCTTATAAAACAGTCTTGTAAATTATTTTTTATTTCCTTATATTATATGATGTTTAATTATATGATGTTTCTTGTACATATCCTGATGCATGCCATATCCAGACATTTTTCCCAAATAACTTGGATCCTTTTCTTGATAGTATTGAAGAGAACATAATCTTGGCTCTACAGGTACTCATAACTACTGGATTGGTCTTTGTTTCTTGGTCTTTCCATTAGACTGAACTAGTATATAAACAACATATGCTATATATACCGTTTAAAGATAAAATGATTGTGAGTTCAAATTGTAACTTCCAATTCAGTTTCAGGACTATCAGGTTTTTATTTTATCTCACCTGTCTTACATTTGTCTTCTTTCTGCCTTGCTGGCAATCACAGGTTCTAGAAACACCCATGTAAATACTCATCTGCTTTATCCTACAGTATACACACAACACTCTTAGAATTAAGAGTAACACTGCAACCAGAAATATGATTACTGTAAACATTGTAAGATTATTCTGCATCAAAGAAGATGTTTTAATGCAAGCATTTGTGTGAGTCCATGCTCACAAAGAGTATATTGGTTATATCCTAACAAAGGTTTTAAAATTTTTCTCCAAAGTAAATAGAATTAAGTGAATACATCATTGCAGGTATGAAGGGGTGAGGAAAAAGGAATGTCTGTATAATTTGACTTTTGTGTAAACTCTTTGGTTGATTTGCCTGCACTTTCTGGAGGTAAGTGCTAATTTTCATCATCAGGTTTTTAGTGGTGGCATTATGTCACCATTATGGTGTATAATTCATAGAATTTTTAAAAAAGTGTCCCTAGTCATTAAAGTGATTCATGATAGGAAAATGATTGAATGGAGTTCTTCAAAGAACTATTTGCCTCTCAACTTGTTTCTTCAAATTATCAAAATCCTTAAAATATATATATATAAGCCCCCTCCTCCATTTACAGTGGGCATCTTCTAATTTTTCTAGTGGTTTTAATTTTTATCTCAAGGAATTCGTTATTGAGAAAACATGAAGTAATAAAAGAAATATGTACCCTGTTAAATTACTTAGAATGAATTTAGACCAACTCATACACATGTTGGAATACTTTTTCAAACCAAATGAAATTTAATTTGCTTTCTTATCAGTTACTGAATAAAATTATTTGGCTTGTCAATTAGAAAGGGTGACCTTGTGGGAAGGACAGAGAACAAAGAGAGGCTGCTTTCTCTTTCTCTGTTCATCTTCTGGGGCTCAGGTTTCTTTGGAATTCTAGGCCCTTTGGGTAGTGGTCACTGTTATATCTTCACTTACCAATTTTTTTTTTTTTTCTGTGAAACAAACACCTTCAACAAACCAGGAAGCTTTGGAATTAAAGGCCTTGTAATGAAAATAATCTGAACCAAAATGGATCTCTTTTCCCCCTTTGTATGATGGGTGTGCATACATAATACTAGCTTGCTGACATTTACACATTTGCATTAATACATCTTGAGATGGAAATACCCTAGAGGTGCTGTGGGGCTAACACTGGCACATGGTGCTACTTTCAACATTTGAAGAATGGGATTATGCACCTGGCCAAGTACAAATGCAAAATGAATGTTAACTCTCCTGGAGAGGTGGCAGAGCCTGTGTGAGACATTCTGCTTACCTATGGCCAGAAAGGCAGTTGCAGCTTGCCTCCCACTTTAGAAATACATTAGCAAACGTGGGCACATTACTGAATTAAATAATAATTGAGAAAGCTAGAGTTCTTATTAAAACTCCAAAGCTAATTCAGGCCTGATAAAGGGACCTGAGAGCTGCCCTAAATAGGTCTTCGTTAAGTGGACACCAATGTGGCTCTGCTTTCAGGAATGGATGAAATTAATGAAAGCTAGCAGCAAATAGATCAGTGTTTTGAGATGTTACTGCTTTAGGTTCAAAGGATGTGAAGGGAAGGAGTTACTTTTAAAGCATTTAGAAAACAGGATATACAAAAGTCACTTTCAGAAGACACTGTCAAAATGAGAAACGGATTGGTAAGTATCAGCCATGCATGGCTAGGCTTTGTCTGTGTGCTCCATCCATTCCCGTTCAATCTTGCAGAGAGAAAAAGAAATCAGCAATGTGTTGTTTCTCACCATCTGATGTTGGAGATGGATTTGTCATCCGGTGTGGGTTTTAAGTGCAGCCCAGTGGGTTTTAAGTGCAGATTCGGTGTTTTAGCTGTCGACTAAAAAGATGTACAACTTAAAAGTTGCGAGTTAAGTTTTATTTGGGGCAAAATGAGGACTGCAGCCAGGGAGACAGCACCTCAGATAGCTCTGAGAGACTGCTCCAAAGAGGCAGTTGGGGAAGGTCAATACATAAGGTTTTGGTGAAGGATCAGTTCAATGCAGTCAAGTCCTTACTTACAAAAGGTTTTCTACTAGCCACGAAAAGCTAATGTCAGTGAGAAGGGATTTTTCTAGATATGAAAAATCTGTTGCTTTTCTAGATATGAAGAGATGCAAGGATTGGGATCATGAAATTAGTTTCTGAAAATATTTAACTACCTAAAGACCTGTTCCAACAGAATCCCTGAAGCAGAGTGCTTCACTTCACCCAAAATTCCCTAAGGGGGTGTTGAAGGTCAGCAGCTGCAGCAGCATAGGGTTCAATCTCCACAGAGGCAGGTGGCAAATGTGTGGTTGGTGTGGTTGTTCACTCACTGGCAAATGCTCTTGTCAAGAGCCAATTAACAGTTGGCATAGCTTTGACCATTTTGAAAGTATTTTGTGCTACTGTGTGATCGATTTTAGGGATTAAATTGGCTCACATCCCTTAGGTTTGCAAACCTTAGTAGTTCCTAGAGTGGAAAGCGGTTTCAAACCTCTCCTCTGAGAATTTGGGAACTCACTGAATGTCCCCCTTTGTTGGGACACAAAACAGGCAAACTGCCTCAACAAATGCAGTACAGCAAGGTGGGGGTGTTGGCAGAAACAAAACTCAGAAGCTGTGTTGGCTAGAGAGCCAGCCACAAGGCACAGACCCATGCCTAGTTGCCCAAAAAGGTACTGTTACTCTACCTGGACTCCAAAAACAAAGATGCCTAATTATTTCTAACTCAGGATAAATGGGTACTAACCTCAGGAAATCCTGGCCCAAAAGAAAATAGGCAAAGTAGAAAAATTCTTGGATTGAGAGACAGAACAGAATATTAAAAACAGTATTTTTCCTTTAAAGATGATCTTTGCAAATATAACATCTCAGCACTTTTTTCAGGAGCAACGCTGACACGTCTCTGTGAACATGAATTAATGTTCTCACCCCAGCTGATGTATTTGGCAGAAACAATGAGTTCACACAGCAGTTATGGCAGACCCATAGGACTCCTGAGTCAAAAAGCATAATAAGGCATCCAGGGCTGTGTTTTCATGCTAACAGGCATTAGGAAACAGGAGACTTCCTTTTTCCCATTATTCATGATGGCATCTAGTGACCTATATTAAGCCTCCTCTATAATACACATGGACTGGAAATTAAAATTTCAATAAAAAGAGGGAAGAATCTATTGTATTAATGGGAAGATGGAAGGGATGTTTGTAATTTATCAAGATATTAGTACTGAACTGTTGCATATTTAAAAATACACACATTTGGGCAAGGGTGAGGAGAAGGCAAAGGCACCCCGCTCCAGTACTCTTGCCTGGAAAATTCCATGGACGGAGGAGCCTGGAATGCTGCAGTCCATGGGGTCGTGAAGAGTCGGACATGACTAAGTGACTGCACTTTCACTTTTCACTTTTCATGCATTAGAAAAGGAAATGGCAACCCACTCCAGTGTTCTTGCCTGGAGAATCCCAGGGACGGAGGAGCCTGGTGGGCTGCCATCTCTGGGGTCGCACAGAGTCAGACATTACTGAAGCAACTTAGCAGCACGCAGGTACATACTAGGTAAAACTATATTTGACATGACAGCTTAGTTTAGGATTAAAACAAGAGAAACATCTTTAATTCAGTGACCATATTTTTAAAAGGAAGTGTATCAGACTACTGGTAGTTGTAGAAATCAAGACTTGTAACCAGTCGACTTTGGAGACATCTTCTCCTGGGCCTTAGGACATGACTTGACTGAATAGCTCCATACATAGTGAGATTATGCTGTGTAGAAAGACATCCCAATAGACAATTATGCTGAACACTCCCTCAATATAAAGGCTTTTGAACACTACAAAGGGTGTAAGACTCAAAGACAAATAGGCCTTCAATCAGAAGATTCATTAGAGTATATCTACACTTTTAACTTTATAAAGGCTTTAAGGTTTTTGTTTTTCATTTTCTTTTCCTGTTTATTTATTAATTTAAAGCCATGGGATTTTTATTTAAGTCATAAGATTTATCTCTTCAGTTGTTTTACTTCCTACTATAACTTGGATTTCTCTCTTTTTTTATTAAAAAAAGTCATCTCTCTTCAAGTTTAGATAAAAACCAAAAAAATTAAGAAAGATTATATATTTGTCCATAAAACATATGAACCAGGGGCAATTTCTTTTTTCTCCAATTCTTATATGCCTGGACTCAAGAAAGAGTTGGTTGCTTTGAAACTTTTCAATCGATACCATGTCTATCTGTACTACTAGTTTTTTTAACTGTTTGGTACCATTTCAGAGTACCTTGCATGGTGTCTGAGGTGTTTTAGGAGCTCTACAAATGTTTAATTGAATTGAACGTTTACTTCTCTGGACACATGAGAGATTTTGTTAGATGTGGTATTGTTGATGGACTTGCCTGCTTAGCTTCTGTTCTAAGAAGTGAGTCTTCTTTGTACAGCACTTTTCTTCCTTTCCTTCTTCCTCCCTCCCGCCCTTCCTTGCTTTCG
>SJYA01000463.1:672941-828319 GCA_006410615.1 Neotragus moschatus
GGTGATTTGAAGTGGATCCTGAGAGTCTGCATTTTGAATGAGCTCCCATGCCAGGCCAGTGCTGTTAATCTCCAGATGATACTTTGAATTGTACTATTTGAGACTGCTTTGAATGAAGAGACAGGATATTTCACTGTTCCTTGAATCAGAGAAATATAAAGGGAAGACTAGCTATTTCTCAAATAACCTTGGTAACTTGCTTGTAATTGGATTCCAATTTTGTGACTATGACCTGTTCCCGGCCATTTAAACATAGTGCCCTGAAGTCCTTAAGAATTCAATAAAGATCTTATTTATCTGACCTTACTGTGTTTATTTGTCCATTTCTCTCATTAGACAACACAATTCTTAAGACGAGGGATGTTGCTTATCTCCATTTTATTTCCAGACCTAGCATTTTATTTTCAGACCTAGTACAGTGTTGGTTTACCATCAGATAGCATAAAAGAAATGTGTTTTCACTCTAGTCCTTTCAGCTAAATGGCCCACAGATATTTCAGGATTCCTTGAAATGACCTCAGCCAATTACTCATTTTCTTTCTTCTATCAATACCACAAGTACTGCTCTAGTTGAAGTCTTTGCTTTTCACATGGGTGACCATGAATACAGCCTTGCCTTTATGTTTCTGTAGAAATTGCTCCTCTGTCTAAATTTTACTTCCTCCCATCACCATGCACACAAATGCATTCTTTATGACTAAATTAAATATTACCTCTTCCATGAAGCCTTTTGAAATACCTCTAATTAGAACTCATTTCCTACTCTGAAAGTCCATAGACTTTGGACTTTTTAAAAATAGAAGTCATCACTCTCTACCATGCATTATTGTTATTTACATCTAATCTTCCAGATAGTCCATACACTCTTTAAAGTAATATCAGCTCTTATATATTTGTTTCTCCACTACCTGATATTATGTTTGACTCTCATAGGTATTTGGTAAATGTTTAATAGGTGAATGAATAAATGAGTGAGTAAAAGAGTGAAAGAAATAATACCAATAGTCTTTAAGTTTACAAGTCCCTTTGCCACTTGTTGAAACACTTGTGAATTTCCAAACAATTTCCTTCAGCATATAGGGGTCACAGTAATACCAAGTGAGGCAAGGTATAGAATTGGCTTTTGATAGAAAAGTTTCCACAGTTCTACTCAGACAGACCACCCCTTGCTCTGTCTTACCCAGAGGTTGGCAAGACTATTACCTTTTCCAGAGATTTTGTAGCTGGGCACTGGTTTTTTAATAAGTCAGTGACAGAGCCATTCTTCAAATACAGGTTTCCATTTTAGTTTCACTTCAGTGACAAAGCAGTTTCCAAGACTTCACGCACAGTTGTTAGCTGTCAGTACCCAATGAAAAAACAATTCCTAGGACCCAAGGTTGTACTCTTGGACCTTGGGCAGCAAACACAACAACCACAGAAGGCAGAAAAGAGAAAACCCAAGGAACGGAGAACTGATCACTGCCCAATTTATCTTCTAGTTATTTTCTAGAAAACATCTTCTTCACTGACAACAAAGAAAGTGAATTGTCTTAGTGAAAATATTTGAAATAACTTCAGGAAGAACATAAAAAAAAAATACTAGCAGTGTCTTTTAACCTGCTTCATAAACGGTTGATGAAATTATACATAGAGAAAAACTAATAAGTGCTTTGGCAGAATTCAGATCATGTCACTCTTCTGCTTTGTCCTCTGTTTCTCTTAGACTAAAAGCACAAGTTTTTACAACTTATAATGCCTTCCAGGGCGATCTGACCTCTTCTTTCCTCTCTGACTTCTATGAAGCAGACACACTGGGCAAGCTCCCTCCTGCAGTCCTACGTCTCAGCTCTTTGCTGGATCATCTTTCTCTTCATATATTGCATAATCAACTCCATCAACTCTTTCAAGCTTTTGCTCCTGTCACCCACTCAGTGAGTCTACCATGATGCTATTTAAAATTGAAATCCCCACACCTCACAAGCAATATTCCTAGTTCACTTTACTTTGTTTAACTTTTCCTTTCTTTCCCCAATAGCATTGTTTATCTTCTAACATTTTATATACTTATGGATTTTATCATTTATTATTTTTGACATTCTCCCCTACCAAGATGTAGGCTCCTTCAGAGCAGGAATCATTGTCTGTTTTTGTGACTTACATATCCCAGCACCCAGAATAGTGCATGACATATAGTAGATACTTAATATTTGCTGAATGAATGAGCAAGGGATGGAAAACCAATTAAGTAAATAAAGGAATCTGGCAAACTTGCAAAACTTGTCTCATGGGGTCTGCCAAAGAAGCTTAAAAACTTAGCTTAAAAGGAAGAAAATACATGTGTTCAGAAACCATACAGTTAAGGTACAGATTTTTAAATTAATTTTTTAAATTGCAGTATAGTTGATTTTGGAGAAGGAAATAGCAACCCACTCCAGTACTCTTGCCTGAAGAATCCCATGGACAGAGGAGCCTGGCAGACTACAATCCAGGGGGTTGCAAAGAGTCGGACATGACTGAGCGACTAACACACACATAGTTGATTTACAATATTGAGTTAGTTTCTGCCATATAACAAAATGAATCAGATATATATATATATATGTCCACTCCTTTTCAGATTCTATTCCCATATAGGTCATAACATAGTATTAAATAGAGTCCCTGGTGCTATACAGTAGAGAGTGTGTATAAGTCAATCCCAATCCTCTAATTTATTCCTCTGTCCTTTCCCCCTTAGTAACCATGAGTTGTTTGCTATATCAAGGTACAGGTTTAAGGCAAATTTGTCTGCTTTTGTTCTACTAAAGGATACTAGGATGGCAACTCTCTTGTTTGAAGAGATCATCATGTTACTCAAGGAACCAGTTTGACTTATTGTTTAGCATATAGACCAGTTGTTTAAACAGAATAGACCAAATTAGCTAATTTTGGGGGGTATCTAGCAAAAATCTCTCACTCTTATTTGGGCTTGTAAAGCAATCGCTCTCAAGCATGAGCTTACACCTGAATCTTCTGGAGGGCTAGTTAAGACACAGATTGCTAGTCCTACCTCAAGTGTTTCTGAGTTGATGGTTCTTGGACAAGCTTCTGGAGTTTGCAGTTCTGACAAGTTCCCAGATAGTGTTGTCATTGGTGGCCCTGGGACCACACTTTGAGAGCCACTGGGTAGAGAAAGATTCTGAAATGGAATCATATTCAATTGTTTTGAATACATTTGGTCTTATAATCTTTATACTGTTGGCAGAGTGTTCTGTCAGCACCCAAGGTTATTTTTATTATGATTATTTTAATGGTGAGGAATATTTTAGCCTCCTGTGAAACTCCTACTGCAGCTCTATCGTTTTACTTTTCCCTTTCCTACAATCTTGCTCCTCTGTAATCATGCCAGATGGCGCTCCTCATTAGCTTATGAAGAAGTGATGCTTTATCATTCTAGACAGAGAGACAAATCATTCTGTTCTCTGACTCTGAGTCAAGGATCGACATCTGGGTGTATGTTCAACCTACTATTTGCTTTACAATTTTGTTCATTAGGTATTTATTACCCTGACAGTATATGAGCTAGTCGTTATCCCTCTGTCATGTATTTCTCTCAAATTATATTCATTTAAAGTTCATATCAGCGCTGCTTGACAACAGCCATCGTCATAGCATTGTCTCTACTAACATGTAATTTCTCTTTTGCCCAAATTATCTGGGTCAGGTGGTTATCTGGGGAGTATATCCGTAAAATTAAGATAGTGGGTAATATTCCATTCTCTGACTCAGTATTCTAAAGGGATAAGTGGGGCAACTGCTGTTGCTGATTTGTGAAAAACCATAAAACCTAAGGACAATAAGTTACATTATGACCAATGTCATCACCTTCTTTTTCATTCATTGTATGTTTTTCTTAGAAGAAATCAGCAGGAGGAGCCTATATGATTTAATGAGAAGAATAAAGGATGAGGAGCTTCCCAGGTGGTGCTAGTAGTAAGGAATCCACCTGCCAATGCAGACGTAGGACACACAGGTTCAATCCCTGGGTCAGGAAGAGCCCTTGGAGGAGGGTAGGGCAACCCACTCCAGTGTTCTTGCCTGGAGAATCCCATGGACAGAAGAGCCTGGCAGGCTGTAGTCCATAGGGTTGTTGCAGAGTCAGACACGACTGCAGAAACTTAGCACACACCCATGCATAAAGGATGAGATGGTTAAATAGCATCACTGACTTAAATGGGCATGAATTTGAGCAAACTTCAGGAGACAGAGGAGCCTGGCGTGCTGCAGTCCATGGGCTCACAAAGAGTTGGACATGACTTAGTGACTGAACAACAACAGTAAAGAAACGAAACTAGAAACATTTAGTGAGACTGGCAATGTGGATGCAGAAGCTTTTCTCATGTGATGCGAAGAACTAGTTAAAACTCCAGATATGGAGAAAAAAAAACAACATATTTGTGCTATTCAATTACTGGAGCAAAACCACATTTTTAAAAATTGGTAATTTTCTCTAAAAGGATAATTCAAGTTACTGCTAAATAATGCATGAAAAGTGAAAGTGAAAGTCACTCAGTTGTGTCCTACTCTGCAACCCCATGGACTATCTAGTCCATGGAATTCTCCAAGCCAGAATGCTGGAGTGGGTAGCTGTTCCCTTCTCCAGGGGATCTTTCCAACCTAGGGATCAAATCCAGGTCTCCCACACTGCAGGTGGATTCTCTACCACCTGAGTCATGAGGGAAGCCAAAGAATACTGGAGTGGGTAGCCTATACCTTCTCCAGGGGATCTTCCCTACCCAGGAACTGAACTGGGGTATCCTGCATTGCACACGGATTCTTTACCAACTGAGCTACTAGGGAAGCCCAGGCCCTATTACCATGTAACAGTCTCTTGATGTGAATAGGTCATTTTTTCTCTCCAAGAATGCTTCTCCACACAGTTGCAATATTGAATATGTCAAGTTTTCTTGAACTTTTTGATTCGGATGTAGGAAAAAGATAAGGGGATATAGTTGAAGGCTTCTGGGAGAGGTTGTCAGTCTGTCTAAATTCATCTAGTTGAGAGTAGATCTTCAACTATTAGATCTTTATTTACTAAGATGTTCATACTACACAGCATAGTCGTATCATTGTGGAGGTGCTGAAGCACTGAAGGTAAATGTGAAACAAAGTCTGCTTGCTTTTTCAAGGTGACTTTTCCACGATGCTTTAGGTATTTCTGTTAATGTTATGCAGTCCTAATCTATCAGTCCATAACAAGCACAGTTGGGTTTACTTAGTAGTTCATTAAATTTTCTTCCATCAATGGAGCAAATTTCACTTATTTTTCATGGCGACCACAATCAATTCGTTCTTTATCGTCTACTTTGCCCATAATTCATAGTTTACCATCCCACCTTAATTAGGAGACAAGAGCCTTCCAGAGAGTGAAGCATTGGCAACTCTGTCACCTGGAAAGAATTACATAAAATATGTTAAAAACAGAAATGACTGCCTAACTGGTTCATCATATTCTCTTCAGCAGGTGGATTCTTAGTGGGTAGAGTGTGTGTTTCTGGTGCTTTTACTTGCCAAGCACATTGTGAGTGTTCAATAAATATTAAATAATAAGAAGAATTTCCTAATTAAGATGAACATTTTCCTCTATTAAGCAGATGGTGCTCAATAGGAGTAGCCCATTATTTACAAGTATGACACAAGGTGCTGGCAACTGTCAGGAAAGGTGGCTCTCACCTCGTATGCTGATTAGGTGTTAAAGCAAACTTTTGTGGCAAACAGCTTGATCAATATTAGTTAATGTTTGTGATAAGAACTGTGAATAGGGATGGGATTTGTGTGTATGGGTCTGTAATTTGGCTGCTTTGATTATTACTATTGGCTTCAACTATAAAATGTTTCTTGCTGTTTGCTGCAAGGCAAGTCTTGGCAAATCAGGGTCAATCTGAATTTATCCTGTTGGCTGGCCAAATGATCAGGACCCTCATTATTGCCTGATTTCTAAAGAAATTTTCCTTAAGTCCTTTCAGTATCTCTGGGTTACTAACACTGAATGTGAACACCTCTGTGATATTTGCAATGCTTATATTAGTAGCTAAGACCTCAGTGGAACTAACGAGAGTTAATTAAGCATTCCCAAAATACACATCATTTTATGATTTTGCAGATCACCCCAGTGAAAATAACAGTCTAATTCTGTCAAGTCATGTAAATTACAGTGAGAGGGATGATGAGAGGAGGCAATTCTCAGTTCTTTGGAGGAGTTAATTTTGTTGTCAGCACAGCCACATTTCCAAAAATCACAAACCACAGGCAGAACTTTCTAGCAAAAGTGAGATTTGGTAATCACATACTGTTTCCGTTTCTAACTTCTGCCTTCTATATGGTGTCTATGCAAATGGGGACTTTCAAGGATGTAAAACTCACAGCTTCCTCTATTAGGAGCTCAGTGAGCAGCTGCCATGCTTTCTCATAAAGGATAGAAAACATCCTGTTTACTAACATACCCACCCACATACACTCACACCAAGCTCTGCTATTTAAGCAGAACTTTTATTTTGGTTTGAGATAGGCAGTTAGAGTAGAGCATTATTCAAGTCTCTTACAAATGTTTCATTCATTCTTGTAGCACATATTCCCTGGGTGTTAACTAGGTGCCAGACAGTGTCCTCCATGTGGGGGATCCTCTGGCATTTGAAACGTGTTCTCTAGTTTTACTGGGAACTCATCAGAGATTCTGACATGTGTTGGCAGGTTCTTTGCATCTGATCTCACCTCCTTATTTTTAATATTTATAAATCATGCTCATCAGGTTGTCAGTAGACAGGAAATGAAAGCAACTGAGAAAACTTGCCAAGACGGAACAAATCCCAGAGTGAACTAAAAATATGTTGACCACAAGGATGTGCAGCAAACCAACATGTGTTCTTGAAGCAGCAAAAATAAGCACTGTGCCCAAGTCTAGGCTTCACCTTATTGTTGGAAAATTGGTGGCCTAGAGATTTTACCTATGCTATCTACAAGCCCTGTTAAGAAGATCATGTTCTTTTCTAGAAGCCTGGAGTCTGCCCCAAACATGAGCTTATAAATATGTTAAAGTAAGGCTTATGATAATATAAAAGATGAATCATCTATTGAAAAGCATATATTCGATAACTCAATAAGTCTGGAGATCTCCAAGGACACCTTTAGTTACTTTAGGTCTTGATTCAAATGTTGCCTTATCAGAGAGCCCTTCTTAGACCACACCCTCCCTCTGATCCCCCACCACAAGCTGCTTACCAAACTCTATTGTTCTTCATGTCAGTCTTATGGTTTGTTCTTGTTTTCCCTATCCCCGCATCCAGACTGTAAGTAACTTGAGAGTTTTGTTCTTGTTTGGTTATGGAGACAATATGGTTTTGTTCTTGTTTTCCCCATACCTGCATCTAAACTGTAAGTAACAGGAGAGCAGGCCTGTGTTTTACCCAGTGCTATATCTCTGCCCCCTCACACAGCACTTGGTACACAGGTGATGCCCATTATGCAGTTACCGAGTGAATAAAGTGTCTGTTTGGAATTATTAGCTCCTTCATTTAAGAAGCAGCATCGGATAAGAACTCTTAGGGTCGGACTGGAACTTAGAAATGTCTATCCCACTGTGTCCCAGCATTTATGCAGTTTTACCCCTGTGGGCTTTATGCTTTGAAATATGTGATCTACAAAAAACACACAGTACAATAGTATTCCCTTCTCCATTTTTATAAATCTGAGACTAATAAAACTGCCATTAAAAATTCTGACGGCCAGAGGTGATATAGTTCCAGCTGGAAACCAAAAAGTGGATGTGTCAGTAAGACTTTGTGTTGGATAAATAAATGTCTCCTATTGACCTTTTGAAACTTTATACATAGTTCAAGAATTTCTCTTGCCAATTGCATGTATCCTTATCCAGAGATTTCAGTAAGGAAACTCCAAAATGAGCCCAACACATACATCTCATGGGTGAGGAAATCTGAGACCAGGATAGGTTAGGTGACTTTCTCAAGGTCGCATCGCTTATTGCGTGAAGCTTTGATCACAGTCTTCTGATTCCTAAACAGGTGTCATGTTTACCAGTTCACATATATATCCTATGGACCACCTGTTTCAGAATCTCCTGGAGGGACTTAACAAAAACAGCCTGTTAGCCCTGTAGATTCATAATCTCCAGGAATAGGACTGGGGGCCCTGAATTTTAATCCGGTCCCCAGGTGTGTCTTATATATAGCAGTGTTTAAGAACCAGTAATCTATAGTATGCCAGGATTCCTGATTCTCCTTCATTTGAAAGAAAAAATAAACCATTCAAGTCTTATTTGCCAAACTATATGGCTGCATATTTATTGAACACTTTAACCAACAGCTTTTCTCAGAGAGGGATGCTGGGGCATGTTAAAATCTGTTTTTTTACCATCAAGTTAGATAATATGAGCTACAAGTTACTTTGAAATCAGGGGTTTAAATCTAACTAGTTCAATAATTTCCTCCACAACATGTAGAGTCCAAGGGAGTCACAAATAATTGAGACAGGCCCAATGTAGCTAGGGGAGACATACATGGTTTCAGGGGCTACAGGGAAGCCCTGAAGAGTGTGATGTCTCCATGCTACTGCTGCTGCTGCTGCTGCTAAGTCGCTTCAGTNGGGGTTTAAATCTAACTAGTTCAATAATTTCCTCCACAACATGTAGAGTCCAAGGGAGTCACAAATAATTGAGACAGGCCCAATGTAGCTAGGGGAGACATACATGGTTTCAGGGGCTACAGGGAAGCCCTGAAGAGTGTGATGTCTCCATGCTACTGCTGCTGCTGCTGCTGCTAAGTCGCTTCAGTCGTGTCCGACTCTGTGCGACCCCAGAGACGGCAGCCCACCAGGCTCCCCTGTCCCTGGGATTGTAGAGGCCTCAAGTCCTACACCAGCTAAGGCTGAGGGGTTAGCAGACTTCATTTCTAAATCTCTTTATAAACCACTGGGTATCCCTGCAGGTTCCCCAGATAATGTCAGTCTTCACAGAAAGAATAATGAGTGAGCTCTCAGAAGTAAGGGTTAGAAGCAAAATCTCTATTAGGTTATTAATATTGTTTTTGTTATTGTTGGCTTCAGGACCCATGATTACTGCTGCCATAATCAACTGCCCAGTCACATTGTCCTTGGGCTTTGTTCTTATAAATGTCTCCCACTGTTCATCATCTTTGGGGATGTATCACATAGTTCATCAGCATTTTACTTCTTGACATACAACCCTGTGACTGAACAATTCAAAACATTTCTCAAAATGGCTCTGTGAGATGTTAATTTAATTCTCTGAAGGGTGAAAACTGTGTAAGACATTTTTTAGAGGTTAGGCTATTGAATATTTCATACCATGGAGACTGTCTGGGAGAGAGTTGGAGAATTAAGGCCACAAAAATGGAAGGAAACACACTTGAGGAAATCTTATAAACTGGAACTTCTTATAAGAATATTAATACATTATTTTTCTCCATCTTGAAATTTCCTCAGGCATGCATTGAATGAGCTGACTTCATAGTTGCAGGTTTTTTTTGTTCTTTCTATGTTACTTTGCAATTCTCCTTGTGGCCACCATATTGATTTCAACACTGTGGTCATCATTATAGGAAAATGAAGGCATTAATAACTTGGTCTCCATGGACAGATTGTAATAGGAAATCTGATAAATAATTGCCCACTAATGGGGAAATTGAAAATATGCACTGTACTATAGTGGTCATAATGTAATCATTTAAATTATAATTATGTGACAATGAAAGAACTCATTATGCATTAGTTTATCTTTACATAATGTTAATAGCTAATGAAAGTGTGACAATTACATCTAATTAAGTTTAACAACATTTCTGCACTTCTTGTAAACGGACTACAGTTTGCTTAAAACAGTGTATATGGAGGCATTAGTGAAACCAAGGTCCATCTCTATTATGAGTTTTGAAATGCAACATCAGTTCAAGCAGAGACCATAACTTAATGCCATTTTGTTAAATGAACTGCAAATGTGAGTTCTTACTAAGGGTAGCTTTATAAAAAAAAATTTCTTGGATTATGTCATTGATATAGTTAAAATACCCACTAGCCCTTCCCCTCCTGCAAGTGTGTGTGTGTGTGTGTGTGTGTGTGTGTTTTACTCAGATCTGTGTTTTATCTCTAATGATAGACTAGCTTTACTAAATTTTCAAGCTAGAAGAGGTTTGCTGAAATGGGGGTAGTGTTGGTTCTTTGCTTTAGATTATAGCACATGATTGTCCCCAACATTTAATCCATGTGACTAAGGCCAAGAGTAACACTGTTTCCTACATGTAAAGTAAGGTTGGAATAATGATATCTGCCCTTTGTAATTTTGTTAGAATCAAACTAAATAATATTTATAAATGTCATAGCTGGAGCCTGGCACATAGTAAATATTAATAAATATTTGTTATTATTATGAGTTATTTTATATCCATGTTACAATATCAAGAGAATAATTCCAAGCTAGTATCACTTTTCCTCCAACATTTTTTTATATATAAAGTATAAGAAAGTCCTTACATGTATCATAATGAAAAGAGCATAATGGCCCATGATGTGCAACCAGCATGTTCTCCAGAATGGAGTTTTAAGACACTTGAGCCCTGAGACATCGGTCAGGTCACCAGTGTTTCTAGCTATTCAGGTTTCACTTTCAGAGTGATGGACCCTTGACCACCGTCATCAGTCTTTGGTCATTAGGAAGCAGAAGCTACTCGAGGCAGTCCAGGTAGAAGCTGGTACATTTGGTCAGTTGTTACTATACATATCCAAGAAGCTGTAACACTGGTCTTTATTTTTCTTCTGATCCCTTGATATGTTAAGCACAAATGAAACATTCTCTCCCTGAGAGAACTCATTCAATTTTATAGTGTTGACCATCAGTATTATATGTTATCTCTACTCTGACATCACTTCTGAACATTGATGTCTTAAAGTATATCAGTTATTATGCAAATTCCAGCTGAAACTTAATATGTCTAAAACTTGGTTTATCTTTCCAAACCAAGCTCTGATTTAATTACCAAGTCTGCCATATATTATTTCATGGTACTGATTATATGTGCCATGCTGTGCTTAGTCACTCAGTTGTGTCCGACTCTGCAAACCCATGGACTGTAGCCTGCTAGGCTCCCCTGTCCATGAGGATTCTCCAGGCAAGAATACTGGAGTGAGTTGCTGTGCCCTCCTCCAGGAGATCTTCCTAACCCAGGGATCAAACCCAAGTCTTCCACATTTCAGGCAGTTTCTTTACCATCCGAGCCACCAGGGAAGCCCACTGATTATGTGCTTTACTTCTATTTCAAGGTTCCCATCATCTCATGTTGAGACTACTAGAATTTTCTCCATCATTCTCTCCTTCCCATCGTTTGCCCTTGAATCCACATTTTATACATCTACCACATTTGTCATCTTAAATCACTTCTACATTTCATTCACCTACTCACAAATTTCTGATGGTTCCTCATGCCAATAGTATCTTTCATCTGGATCATTGTCCTAAGAGTTTTGCCCTGTCTTCTGTCCAAGTTTGTCACCAGCGTCTTTACCAATATTCTCTAGCCCAACCAAATGAGTCTGCTCATTACCAGCATTCTCTGAGCTTTGTATCTTTGCTGATACTGTTTCCCCAACTGAAATGCCCTTTCTTCTGTATCCTTGTCATATAAATTGTTCAGTCACAGCTTAAGAGACAACTCTTTCATGCGGCTGTTTTTAACAACCCTGTTTGTCTCTCCCCTCTATGAATTTTCAGGCAATTATTTTTCCTGCCCTATCTCTTACACTTTGTTCAGGTTGCTTTGACTTTTTCTGATCCTTTATGTATGATTCTGGCTGACCAACATGATTGGCCAGATTGGAAGTCCCCCATTCTCACCCCGAGGCTGTCTTCCACCTCTCTGTGCAGAGTACTAGGTATATTAGATCCTCAACAAACATTTGTTGATGAGAATGTCAATTTTGTAAGCACTTGGGGACAGCACTCAAAAGCCTTTTTGAGACTACTGGAATCTGCCTGGAGCCGATTTCATTACTTAGAAGGAATGTTTTCTGAGCCTCCTTCTTATAGGAGTCTTGTGAAACCTCTTGGCAGAATTAAGCACAATCCCCTCTGCCCTGAATTCAAAAACCTTCTCCTTGAGAAAGTATCCATTTAGCTGAGAGTTTGTGAGAATGGACAGAAACACACAGATTAGCATCACAGTCCTGGTAGCCCCTCTCCGCCTGAGGGCAGCTTTCTCAACCTCCCATCTTAGTGGGGCCTTTAACTTCATTTCTGAAAGAGCAGGGGCTGGATCATCTGTAGCTGAGGCCACTTAGCAAACCCCAGAAACAAAAGCAGGTGAATTCCGAGTATGCTTGCCTCAACTTTGTCGCTAACTAACTGGGTAAACCTGGACAAGTCACTAACCATAGTCTCTAGTCTCTATTTCCTTCATTCTAAAATGGGTAAAGAGCTCAAACATTAAAATTTGATGACTTTTAAATGTTTAATCAGAAGCTAGATAGATCCAAATAAAATGAAATCACATTTTTGTTAAAAAAAAAAGTAAAACTCAAGACAAAATCACCTGATTTTTTTGTAGCTGTTCATTTCATAGAGGCAAATCTATCTCAAATTCTCTTTTCTCTGTCATTTTCTACCTCTCTGTCTCTGTCTGTCTCTCTCTCTCTCTCTCTCACACACACACACACACACACACGCACAATTCTCTACCAAGTCAGTTTTTTCTCAGGTATCTCTTGCACCCTAAGTTCTCTTCCATGTGGAAAAAGCTGCCAATGAAATAAGATATGGAAATGGGATAAGAAAGTGATTTCCTTCTAGCAGGTTTTATTTCATACACTGGAAAATCCCAGCTAAAGTTACGTTCATTAGTTTTTCTTTTTTCTCTATAAAGTGCTGAGTGATTTTGTTTTATTAGAAATATTGACTATAAGTACAAGTCATTTTCTTTCATTTGTACCACCTAAAAACATTTTTATGGTTTAACAAAAAGCCAAAATAACTGGGTAGCTCACAAACTTGCACAGGTGGTCTTCGAACGTGAAATACGTATGTGTGTGTGTGGTGGGGAGTGGTTGGGCATCTTTAGTCTAATGATGCTTTTCTTCTTGTGGTGATGCCCTTTTGCCTTCCCTGCGTCTTTCTGACTCTTGTGCTCACCCTCTCCTCTGGGTACCTGCTCATTCTGTTCCCTCTGGATCTCTCTATGTTCTTCCTCAGAGTTCTTGACTCTGCTACTCAGTGCTTTTCGGTGCTGTGGTTTTATGAGACAAGCTGATCTGATCACTGTCCTTTTTCCCTCCCTTTAAAAATGTTTTCTGTCCTATGTATCATCCAGATTTCTAGTAATGCTTATCATTCTTGTAGGATTTTGTTCTTGTTTTGATTTGATGTTCAGTGAAGTTTTTCTTTAGCTCTATAAAAGAAAGATTTTATTCTTCCTCTATTCCAGATTTTCTTTTCTGCTACATTTTGTACTTTGGAGATGCATTATGCCTTAAAATCTGAGAAATAGCAAAGTAGGTGGTGGGGTTATGCATGATTTCTACTTTCTTCATTAGAGTATTGTATATTTTCTGAAATTGTTTCATGGTGCATGTGTACAAATATTTATAGTTAGAAAGAAAAGGCAATGAAGCAATTTTAATTTTGGCACGGAAAAACATCGTAATGAGTGCCTGGTTTGGGTCTTGCTTCTAGTGTTCCATCAAATCTCCTTTTTTGTGTCTGTCATCACCACCAAGTGTGACTGCAATGGCTGGCTGAGCTGGAGACAGACAGCAGTCCCCAGGAATTGTGGAAGTGATCCAACGGTTAACAGACGCCTACAAAACTGCGAGTCATGGGTCACTTCCATTGAATTCCCCAAGGCTAGACTCTTGCTGCCAACTGTTCTTGAATGGAGGAAACGGAAAGAAATAGCACTGACTACCTTAAGAAATCCAGCACCCTTTGTTAAATATGACAATTATTTTTAAAAGCTGCTGATGATAACATATAGAGATGACATGTAGCGAGACATTCATTATAATAGTATCACACTGTGATTGCAGAGGTTTTAAAAAATCTTTTATCTATGTATTCATCCATTCATTTATTTATATTAGCTTTCTTTCTTCTTGATTGCTCTTACTGATTGCTGGGTGCTCTTTTAAGCTGCATGACCAGTGCTACTGCTTGCTCACTTCTCACAGATAACAACCTCAGAAAGCAAACCAGGACAGGCCCCCCAGGAACCAAGATCGTAGGGCTCTGGATAAAATCTGGGCTCCCAGATTTCCTTCCAACTGATGTGATCGTTAACATGGGTTAGAACTTGTCTTAGGTGGGAAGAATCATAGGCAGAGATTATTTTTGGCCAGAGAGCAAGCCCATTTTTACACGCCTGTAAAATTGCCACCTTTCATTTTGTGCATGTGAACATAGACATGGTGTTTCATGACTATAAACTGGCATGGTCTAAGCACTTTGGTCTATCAGGCTGTTAACTAAACAGAAGCTTGTCCTAAGGAATCAGCTCACATAGTATGACAAGTAAGCATTTTACCTATTTATGCCACAAGATTTATTGAACATCTACTATGGGCTAAAAGCCCTGCAATAATGAATAACGTAGAAATTTTTTTAAAGCACTTCTTCTAGTGAGGGATGCAGACATTTTAACAAATGAATGCAAAGCAAGATTATAAAAAGTATGTTAGAAAAAGTAGCTATTTGCAGAACACAGTAGAAAGAAAAATTATAACATAGTAAACTATTTTTTATCATCATGTGAACAAATATGTCTTTGTATTGAATTAACTGCAATTGACAAATATATGTGTACAACTGCACACAAGGAGCTGTCACTGGAAGATAACTTTTTATTGCTATTTTATATTTTGATTGGGCTTCCCTAGTGGCTCAGTTGGCAAAGCATCTGCCTGCAATGCAGGAGACCTGGATTCCATCACTGGATTGGGAAGATCCCCTGGAGAAGGGAATGGCTACCCATTCCAGTATTCTTCCTTGAAGAATCCCATTGACAGAGGAGCCTGACGAGCTACAGTTCTTGGGGTTGCACAGAGTCAGATAAGACTGAGCGGCAATTAAGCACACAGGCATACGTTTTGGTAATTCATATTTAGTACTCTTAGTTTCTCAGTATCTAGTTGTCTTTACTTATAAAGTAGAGTTAATAATTCATGTATTCAATGTGCAATAAGTATATAGATTAAGGATATGAAAAATATATATCAAAGAGTTGATTGAAAATATCAAGTCTCTGAATCTAAAAGCAATTTAAAAAATACATATACATATACATACACACATAAGATAAAAGATAATGTAGCTGTTATTATTAGGCTATATATGGGAAAAATAAGTAATTAAATAAATATATACTTATTTATGGAAGACTAATTTATGAAAAGTATGACTGTAGCAAACAGTGAGAAAAATCTAGTATCTCCTTTTTCAGAAATAAGGGACATTCTTATTTAGTTGCTAGAGCAAATGTTAAAGGA
This sequence comes from Neotragus moschatus, assembly GCA_006410615.1. Lineage (NCBI taxonomy): Eukaryota > Metazoa > Chordata > Mammalia > Artiodactyla > Bovidae > Neotragus > Neotragus moschatus. The sequence goes on from SJYA01000463.1 coordinate 688,458, forward strand.
AGCCTTAGCAGCCTGACTGACATTCCTGTGTTTGAATGAGACATCACAGATAATGATTGTATGAATGCTGGGTAAATAATTGAATAAATCTAAAATGTTTGGTCAAATAACATTGCTCAGGGAAAGAATTACCAAGGCCTTGGTACAATGCACTTCACATTTTTAGATTTATTCAGTTATTTGATCAAAGCTGAAAAGACTTAGGACTCCCCTTGTAGCTGAGTTGGATGCAGGAGAAAAGTGAAAGTGAAAGTGAAGTCACTCAGTTGTGTCAGACTCTTTGCAACCCCATGGACTATAGCATATCAGCCTTCTCCATCCCTGGGATTTTCCAGGCAAGAGTATTGGAGTGGGTTGCCATTTCCTTCTCCAGGGGATCTTCCTTACCCAGGGATTGAACCCAGGTCACCCGCATTGTAGGCAGACTCATTACCCTCTGAGCCACCAGGGAAGCCCCAGGTTCAATTCTTGGGTTGGGAATATCCCCTGGAGAAGGAAATGGCAACTCACTCCAGTATTCTTGCCTGGAGAATCCTATGGACAGCCAGGCTCCTCTGTCCATGGGGCTGCAAGAGTCAGACACGACTTAGCGACTAAACCACCACCACCACCATAAAAGACTTAACTATAAATCTCCTAAAATGAATTCTTTTCCTTTCTGAAATAGTTTACATAGGATTATGGTTAATATTTCAGTATAACTTTAAAATAATATTAGTTTTGTCATGTTGGTGGTTGTTTAGGAAAACTATTTTCCATTGATGATTAAATATCAATGATTCAGAGAATATCAAATGACAACATACCTAGTATCTTATGCTTCACCCTTTTCTAAAATTCCTCAAATTGGAGTGAAAACCAAAATCACTTCCTTTGTTTTTAAAACTCCTTTGAATGAAATCTATAGTCCAATCTCTTTTGCATTAAAACATTTGACTGAAAAAAAAAGCTGTAAATTTTCTGTGTGTCAATATATAATTTTCTAAATTCACTTAAGCTCAGACTTTTAATAATCAAATGAGACAGAGTTCTAAGCTAGATTAAAGGATAGATGACTGAGCATGGTAATAATTCCCCAAGGACCTGGAAGCCCATCAGAATATCACTTTTGAGAACTGTTGGCCATTAAGGCTATGGGCTTATAAATTTAAGCCTAAAGGGATGTTGCTTTCTTTTAGAATTGAATTGATCACTGTCACTATTGAGTGATCCTGAATCACAATATTTTCATTTAATGAGGAATCTCAGGAATCAGGGTCAACATTTCTGTTTTACCTGTTTGTGGTATTTCAGTCATTACTTAATAAATTAAATATTGGAACTAAGCTCTTAACCAAATGTACAGTGGATATTTTAATGTTAGGGCTTCATTTTTAAAATTTATTTAACAAATCTTTAGTTTTGTACTGGACACTGTGCCGATTATTTTTTCTCATATTATCTCATTTAATTCTTACAGTAATTTCATGAGGAAAAATATTCCTCTCCTTCCACACACACACCCACACACCTGCACACACACACACACACACACACACACACACAGAAAGAGAGAGACAGAGAGATAAGGGAATGGAAACATTAGGACCTTACATAATAATCCAAATTTATTTTTGCCTAAAATGATTTATAACATTTTTGAAGATTTTTTAATTTAAAAAATTGTCTCTATTTTGAAAATTAACCCAGCTATTAATTACAGCATTGCCAATTTTAGGAAATGAACCATTGCATATTCTAAGAATTTTATCTCCAATCCCCAACCCAGGTGGCATGATGGAAAGTGAACCCTTGCTGTGACCAGAGGTTTAGCATGGATGAGCTTTGCTATGCATTTGGCTGACCTAGTCTTACTATTGTCAACACAGGGTTCTGAAAACTCTTTTTTACCAATGAAGTGAAGTGAAAGTCGCTCAGTCGTGTCCAACTCTTTGCAACCCCATGGACTATATAGTCAGNGCATGATGGAAAGTGAACCCTTGCTGTGACCAGAGGTTTAGCATGGATGAGCTTTGCTATGCATTTGGCTGACCTAGTCTTACTATTGTCAACACAGGGTTCTGAAAACTCTTTTTTACCAATGAAGTGAAGTGAAAGTCGCTCAGTCGTGTCCAACTCTTTGCAACCCCATGGACTATACAGTCAGTGGAATTCTCCAGGCCAGAATACTGAAGTGGGTAGCCTTTCCCTTCTCCAGGGGATCTTCCCAACCCAGGAACCGAACCCAGGTCTCTGTCCCCATACACAACAGAAAGTGTGGTATATAAAACAAGGAAGACGCTTCCTAACCTTGGGTTAGGTTTCAATCATTGCCTTTTAGCAACCTTGTTCAATAGGATTTTCTATTGCCTGATTATTTTCACAGATTACTCTTTTGATTTCTAAAGTGAATTTGTTCTCTGATAAACATATCCTTGGTTTACTCTTAGTTTTCAATGATGCTTATTTTTTTAACTTGCTGAATTTCTTATTACAAGAAGGTTACATGTAATTTTGTGTTAATAATGATTGATTATTTAGTTTCATTTGGAACTTTTTCCATTTTTGTATTTTCTTAATTTCTTAAAATCACTTTTAAGAATTTTCTTGACGAATAATAGGCTCTCAATCGCATTTATTTTAAAAATTAATGCCAAAATATAAATAACTGAGTATTCTAAGTGTGATCAAAGCTTATATAAGCTTATTTTTGCCTAAGATAATTCATTTTCCAAAGTTTTGAACCAAACCTGGATAGTGATTTTTCAAATACTGATGACTTTTGGATCATTTGAATAACCTTATGATTTTCCTTAAATTATCAGTTCTAATCATCATTACATGATATGCTATCAAACAACATATTCTGACTTTGTAATAAATCATTTAATTGTATTGATTCCTACAGACCTCTGACTTCTTCCTTCACACATAAGATTCATGGCTATAGCCTCTGCCTTCCTTTTATGTAGTAGGAAAAATCTTTTTTATGATCCTCTCCCACCTTTCTTCTCCTTTATAGTTTTAGACACCCTATGCTCCAACAAAACAATATTTTAAAGATTTTCTTTTTGCCTTTAAGTTTTTAAATGCTTTTCATCCTACCTGTAATTGTGGTCCCAACTGGTGTCCTCTATACCTTCCTACCAGGTCAAGTAGGGTGCTTCCCTGAGGGTCGAAAGTGGCACCTCTTTGAGGAACCCTCCCTGCTCTAGCCCACACCTAGACAAGGTGATTCCTTCTTTCATCTAGGCTCTGATAATTCTTAAATAGAGGCCAGATTATAGAATGGAATAGCTATTTGAGTAGATGTCTTCCTGATCAGTTAGAAGTGAGCTTTCTTGAGAGCAAAGGGCAGTTTTATGCTTTTTTTTTTTTTTGGTATCTATTACATTGTGCTAAATAAACATTAACCTGGAAATGAGAAAAGCAGTGATTACATAAGCTAAGTGTCCCATGGTTTATTTTTCTTCTTTGAAATAAAGACACAGTTGCTTTTTGCCACCCACATTTCTTAAAGGCTGAGTGGATACTGAGATATCTTTAGAAATATCTGAAAGGTTTCTATAATAACACAGTAACTCTTCCATAGTAATTCTTTAGCTAAACTTTGGTCAAGGTAAGTGATGTCCATAGAGGGCATGAAATATCATATATTATCTGTTTTCTTGTGACATTTAGTAGAAGTGAGTCCTGGAGAAATGATGTAGTAAAAATCTTTGCCAAAGAGTTACTGTCAAAACTAAACTAAGCTATTTCAAGAGGCTCTTAACTCTCTCTAATATGTATAGCTTAATATAAAATCTAATGGATAGAAATGAAAAAAGGACATTTATTTTAAAAGGTTTGGGCTTTGAAAAGCTATGCTTTATGTTTTCAATTTCTCCTTATATGTTTCAGAAACTCTTTAAGATTTAGGAGTGTGTAAGGCATTGGGTTATTGCAGTAGGCTGAAGCGTGTACTTTTACAAAAGTATACCATCTCTGAAACTCGTTATTTCCTCTCATCTACACACTCTCACTTCTATTCAGTTGCCACTAAACCCATTTTTGCAATCCACTAAAGATGTAATAGCATACATGATGTTAAGTAGATCTGTAGAGAGCATAACTATATTTTTCTTATTTGGATTCATGCAGTTGATAACCATTAGACAAGCACTGACTATATGTCTAAGATTCAGCACTGGACACTGAGAATCTGAAGGTAAACAAGAAAAGGAGCTTGTAACACATCAAACTGAAGTGGCAGTATAAACAATATCCTATACTAGAAAAGAAGGCAGAATTAAATGTAACTGATTGGAATTAGCTCCTTCTTACCAGTAGTGTGACTTTGGACATATTACTTAAACTCTGTGTACCTCAGTTTTCTGTAAATAGAAATTATATTAGTACCGACTCATCCAATTTAATAGAGATTGAATTAACATTTATGTTGTAAGTGCTTAGAACAGTCCCTGACACCCAGTATGTGCTCAATAGATGATAAATATGAGTGGTTTCACAAAGGATATTTTGGACTTTTTAGGAGGGAAGATGAGAAAGAACTTCCCAGGCAGAGGTAATAGCTTGAGTAAAATCACAAAGGCAAAAAGTTAGGAAGTATGCTGAAGTTCAGTGTTGATCTTTCTTTTCATGAAAAATATTTAGAAGATGTCTGGGAGTGAAGTTAGGTGCCAGATGAAAAAGAGCATCATATGCTAGACCAAGAATTTCTGAGCTTGATGTTTATATTTTCAAAAAATGACTGTTGTGTCAGAGAATGACGTATTATAAAAAGATACAACCAAGGATCCCAGTAAGGTCCATAACTGATTATTACAACAGCCCAAATTAGAGGTGGTGGGGCTAGGCTGTCCATGGAAAGGCAATAAACGCCAGGATTTGAAAACAGAGATTATATCAAGGGGGAAATGCCCACTACAGATATATCCCTTCACTTTTCCAGAAAATAGATTTGTGTTTGATAAAATCTTATTGTTCCTTGTCAAATTCTGTTTCAAATTTTTGCCTTCAAATCACTCAGGAACATTATAGCCTCATATACTATAATTGGTTAATCTTATGACTCTCTATTTAAAGTAAGTGGAAATTTTAAACTTTGTTTTTTATCGTGAAAGTCCTTGTCTGGCAGTAACTACACAGAGGAAGTAAGATAAAAGAGGTACTTTTTTTCCAAGAGCTGCTGAATAGAAAGGGAGCAAAATGCAATGTGGACACCAAATCTTGAGGAATTATGAGAGCACCGTGAGCTTGCTCAAATCAAGAGGATGAATAGAGGTGTGTGGACCTATGATTTTTAATGATAATAAATATTTGCTGAACACTTGCATGCATGCATGCTAAGTCGCTTTAGTCGTAACTGACTCCTTGCGACTCTATGGACTGTAGCCTGCTGGGCTCCTCTGTCCTTGGGATTCTCCAGGCAAGAATGCTGGAGTGGGTTGCCCCGCACTCCTCCAGAGTATCTTCCTAATCCAGGGATCGAACCTGCATCTTTTAGGTCTCCTGCATTAGCAGGAGGGCTCTTTACCACAAGCACCACTGAATACTTAACTATATGCCAGAGCCTGGGCTGTGTATACATACATCATTTCATCTGATAGTCTCAATAGCCCTATGGGACAGATACAAGTGTTAACTTCATTTTACAGGTAATGAAAGTAAGCCTCAGAAGATTATGTTACTCGCCTAAGTCAGCAGGAGGAGGAACCATAGTGAAGAACGTGCTCAAGGCAGGGTTCCAACCCAGATTTAATCCTAGAACCCACACATGTACTGGTCCTATACTAAGAGGACCCCAAAAAACATTGCAGGTAACACTGTGTGAAGCACTAAGCAATTTTAAATTGAGACAAATGTCATTATCCTTCATCAAATAGGCTATTTCTCTGGCCAAGTTCTCTGAAGATGTACTTTGGCAGGGCAAGCTCCCCCGATGCCTGTCTCAGTCATAAAGCATTTTAATTTCTCTAAACAGCCCTTTGATGGTCTCTCATTCATCAGTTTAGAAGAGTTTTCTGTCAGTGCATTTATATTCTTCCAGTCCACTCTAAGTATTAATGTGCAGATGCGTGGAGTATGTAGTAGGACTGAGCGGGAAGGATGTTAGAGTCAGAGGTAAGGGGCTTCTAATTTTCTGATCTGGGTCAGGTGAAGTAACCTCAGCTGTAGTTACCCCTTTCAGATAATGAGTTGATGTCCATTCCCATTTATAATAGAATGATCCATTAGCTCTAAATTTGCCACCTGGAATTTATCTACAGAAACGCTCCATTCCATGCTGATTTATTCCTCCTACATCAGTTGTCTCCACTGCCAGCTGATGTATACTCAGAGGCTAGCCACTAATTTTCACATTTCCACAAGGAAAACACAAGCACAAAGATAAACATGATGCCTCTCAGATAATACAATATTTTCTATAAACCCAAGTAAGGGACTTTCTGATTGTATACTCTGTTGGGTTATCCATGTCACCGTTTTCTTTCATTAGCATGACAGAGTTCAGAGTTGACTAGGTTGGTTTTACTCCACGCACATTCAAGAGCTAATCTAGCTGTGTTGTGAAATAATTCATCTCAGGATTTATTGAGCAGTGATGTGGACTAGGGAAAAATGTATTAAGTGCTTTCTTTTTTCTTTTTCTTTTTGCTCAGTCTACCAAGAACACTTGCCTACTTTTCCCCCATCCGTTCACAGACTAGATCTGTTATGTGATAGGAATTTCCAATTTGTACTCAGCCTGGCGTTATTCTAACACCCCAGCAAGGGACACAACTCAGTGGGCATTTTGACACTATTCTTTTTACAATCCCTCTTTTGACTTTCACCAGCAGAATGTGACTGCCAAACCAAAAATGCACCTTCCTGGAATTAAAGACTCTGAAATCTGAGTGGGAACAACTTGGTTCTTCCTCTTTCATCAGACTCCTGGGGAATGCAGCCCTCATTTCTTCACACATAGGACAGATAAGGAAAGTCAAAATGGTCTCCTACTGTGTTTTAGATCTTTCTTTTTCTCTCTCTCTCTTTAAATTACTGACTTTCTATAGCTTCCTTCTGTGATCTCTGGCATCTATAGTATCACAATTATGATTGCTCAAGATTTCTCTTCCTTGAAGTCTCACTTTCTGAAGTCTTGAGAGCACCAACTTGGTTTTATTCCAGCACATTTACTGATATACTTTTGAATTACAAGATCCAAGTGTCTTGGCCAGACCAAAGCCAAAAGCGGAGCTATTATTATTAATTCAAACAGTTTCTAGGACAAGTTAAAACAGTGCTATTCAACTTGGCCTTAAAGAGTGATGGCTCTATCAGTTCATTTAGCCTGGAATTGGGAGGGCCCTGCCTCCTGTCTGCTAGAGTATGTTGCAGAGTACAAGGCAGGACGTCTTAGAAGTCTTGACCATGGACGGAAACTCATGGCCTTTTGTAATTCCTAACCATTCCTCCCCTTCCCTAACATATGCACATCAAGAATTTCTACACCAAAAAGTATCTTACTTCCTGTTTTCAATAGCTTTGGCTAAAGTGTGAAGGAGACTGTAGTTTAGCTTTCTTGGCTTTGTCAAGTTTTTAAGCACAGTCTGATGCTCTATAAAAATTATTTTATGAAGTTTGAACAAAATGATTTGAAAATGAAGATATTATGGTAGAAAATATCCTCCTCATCTTTTTAAAAATTTTTCTTGGGATATAGATGATTTATAATGTTGTATTACTTTCTGCTCTATGGTAAAATGACTCAGTTATACATATACATATATCCATTCTTTTTTAGAGTCTTTTTCCATATGGGCCATTGCAGAGAACTGAGTAGTTTCTAGAGCTATACAGAAGGTTCTTATTAGTTATCTATTTTATATATAGTAGTGCGTATATGTCAATACCAATCTCCCAATTTATCCATCTCCCATGGAAACAGTGACAGACTTTGTTTTCTTGGGCTCCAAAATCACTGCAGATGGTGACTGTAGCCATGAAATTAAAAGACTTTTGCTCCGTGGAAGAAAAGCTATAACAAACCTCAGTTCAGTTCAGTCACTCAGTCATGTTTGACTCTTTGCAACCCCATGGACTACAGCACACCAGGCTTCCCTGTCCATCACCAACTCCAAAGCTTGCTAAAATTCATGTCTATCGAATCAGTGATGCCATCCAACCATCTCATCATCTGTCATCCCCTTCTCCTGCCTTCAATCTTTCCCAGCATCAGGGTCTTTTCTAGTGAGTCAGTTCTTCACATCAGGTGGCCGAAGTTTCAGAGTTTCTGCTTCAGCATTAGTCCTTCCAATGAATGTTCAGTATTGATTTCCTTTAGGACTAACTGGTTAGATCTCCTTGCAGTCCAAGTAACTCTCAAGAGCCTTCTCCAACACCACAGTTCAAAAGCATTGATTCTTTGGCACTCAGCTTTCTTTATAGTCCAGCTCTCACATCCATACATGACTACTGGAAAAACTATAGCTTTGACTAGATGGACCTCTTTTGGCAAAGTAATGTCTCTGCTCTTTCATATGCTGTCTCTAGGTTGGTCATAGCTTTTTTTCCCAAGGAGCAAGCATCNCTTGCATTTTCTCCATTTTGCTTTCAAGGTTTTTGATCATCTTTACTATCATTATTCTGAATTCTTTTTAAGGTAGTTTGCCTATTTTCTCTTCATTTATTTGGACTTCTGTGTTTCTAGTTAGTTCCTTCATTTGTGTAGTATGTTTCTGATTTTTCATTATTATTTTTTTTAAACTTATTGTGTTTGAGATCTCCTTTTCCCTGTCTTCAAGGTTGAATTTTTTCTTCCCTTTGGTTTCTGCCCTCCTAAGGTTGATCCAGTAGTTTGTATAATGTTCCTATAGGATGAGATTTGTGCTGAGTTTTTGTCTACTTTTTTCTCTAGTGGGCAAGGCTGAGTGAGGTGGTAATCCTGTCTGCTGATGACTGGGTTTGTATTTTTGTTTTGTTTGTTGTTTAGATGAGGCATCCTGCACAGGGTGTTACTAGTGGTTGGGTGATGCCAGGTGTTATATTCAAGTCATTTTCTTTGTGTGAGTTTTCACTATTTAATACTCCCTAGGGTTAGTTCTCTGGTAGCCTAGGGTCTTGGAGCCAGTGCTCCTACTCCAATGTCTCAGGGCTTGATCTCTGGTCAGGAACAAAGATTTCACAAGTGGTTTGTTATGGCTCTAAGTGAGATTCAAACAGATATCCAAAATTGAGAAACCAAAGGTCAACCCCAGACAAATGGCAGTTACAAAATCAGCCAAATAATAAATAAAATAATGGAATATACACATATAAATATACACCCATGAGCAAAGTCAAAACAATCCATCAAAAATAAAGTATAGCAGACTGACTTGATGAAAAAGGGAAACCATGTGTAGAGGAAAGGAAAGAAAGAATAGATATGCAAAGTTAAATAGAGGTAGATGAAGAAGATTTCTATACATTAAAGATTAACTACAAGGGGAAAAGAACAGTAAGAAAGGCAAATAAAGGAATCAATGTAGAAAAATATAATACCTTTAAAACATTAAAAATTAAAATTATAAGAAAGAGAAAAGAAAAAAATGGAAGAAGAAAGAAAAAAGGGAAACTCCACAGAACTGCAAAGACCAATGCAGAGGGAGAGTTTTATAAGAACAACAAAAGGTGTCACTGAATATATACATATACACCCATTACCAAAATCAAGACAGTCCAACAAAAATATAAAGTATAAATGCTTGATCCGGTGAACAAAGGAAAACAAAAATCATATCTACCAGACCAAAACTAACTAAAACACAAACTGGAAGCAAATCTAAAGTAAGGTGGCAACTGGGGAATAAATGAAAATAAAACTAACAAATATGTTGAGAAGAAAGAAAGAAAGTAAAGACAGAAAGAATAGATATGCAAGGTTAGAGAGAAGTAGATAAAGAAGATTTTATACATTAAGGATTAATTGCAAAGGGAAAAGAACAGTAGGAATAGCAAAGGAATAAATGTAGAAAAAATAATAGGTTTAAAAATTAAAATTTTAAATTTAAAAAAGAGAAAAGAAAAAAATAAAAAATAAAAGGAAAACTCCACAGAACTGCAAAAGCACAACATAGAGGCAGAGGGTTATAACAACAATAAAAAATGTGACATAGGAAACAAAAAAAGCTCAAAAGCTTAATTAGATTTCATGGTACCAATAAAATCGACAACTACAACAGAGAGGAGAAAAGGGGGAAGAAAAAAGAAAAATAAAATTCAAAAGAATCTACAGAACAAGTCAAAAAATAAGAATAATAAGTGTTTTTCTTGAGTCACTGCTGTCACAGTCTTTTTGCTTGCTAGGAGTCACAGTCCCTCTCACCTCCCTAGGATGCTGCCCAACACTGTGCTGATCTCTGGACCTGCTATGGTGCCAGCTCAGAGTCTAATCTGGTCCTACTCCTGTGTGTTCTTACCTCCAATGTCCACAGGTATCAGAACTAGTACATTTTCTTTTTGTGGGAGCTCTCAATGATTTTCTATATATTCCACAGATACAGGGTCTGCCTAGTTGATCGTGTGGATTTAATCTGCAGCTTGTACAGCTGGTGGGAAGGTTTTGAGTCTTCTTCCTTAGCCACACTGCCCCTGGGTTTCAATTGTGGTTTTATTTCCACCTCTGCATGTGGGTCGTCCACTGGGGTTTGCTCCTAAGGCTGCCCTGGAGGACTTGGGTTTGCCCCTGTGAGGACCAGGTGTGGAGGTGGTGCAGCTGCTTGGGTCAGAGGGGTTCTGGCAGCACCAGGTTCAAGGGAGTTGGTGGCTAGGGCAGCAGGAAATATAGTGCTCTAGAAAGGTATGGCAACCAGTATTGGCCAACACATTCCAGTATTCTTGCCTGGAGAACCCCCCTCCCTGACAGAGAAGTTTACAGGGTCAGAGTCAGACACTACCAAAGCGACCCTGTGAGCATAGATGCAAGACTTTTTTTTTTTTTTTTTTTCCTGTGGCAGCTCTGCCCCAGTGAGAGTTGAGCATGAAGGTGGCACAGCTGCTTGGCTTGCAGGGACCCTGGTGGTGCCAAGTGTGCAGGGCCATGGACTCTCTCCACCATAGGAGTTATGGCTCTCTCAGAGTCTTTTTTCGAGCCTCTTGTAGCTGGCAGTCAGAAGGCTTCTTTGGCCAGTCCTTCTGCATAGCTCTGCCCATTCAGGCACTTAGAGAGCTTCCTTGCCTGGGGTCCTTCTCTGTTGTTCAGCACGTTAGGCACATAGAGGGGGCCCCCCTGGCTGGGGTCCTACTCTGGAGATTGGCATGTCAGGCACTTAAAGGGGCACCCTGGCTGGGGTCCTCCTCTGTAGTTCAGTCCACAAGCATTTGATGAACCAGACTCTCTATTGTTCAGCTGCTAATGCTGGTGTATGAGGAGAGGCTATGGTGATGGCTCCATCCCCTTTGCTTGACTCAGCAGTGTTGTCTTGCTTCCATGGCTGCCCAGTTTTCCTCCACAGGCATTTCCCACCACAGTCTCCTCCCTCACATCCCCTCGATCCATCTCTCCACAATCAACAGTAGCCCTTGCCCTGGGTTTGCTCCGCAATCCCTAAACTCCAGCTCCCAGCCACTGAGCCTTCCAGGGGACCGTCGTCCCTGTCCAGGGTGTGTATGGCTGTGGCAAGGACTGTCTGATTCCCATTCCATTTAGGCTGCCACAGATCAGCTGTTTCACTCTCAGCCTTAAATGTTTTTCCTCTGACTCAGACAGTTGCCTGGATGCGGGGATTGGACCCCTGCTTCAGTTCCCCAACCTGCCAAGGGCAGGTCCAATCCTACTAACACTCCTGTTTTTCCCCCTAGTTCCGTCATCCTATCAAGTTTTGTGTGGTTCTATATATTCTTTCCTCTGGGCAGTTACTCCTCTCCCCTCTCAGCTGGTGTTCTGCATGCACTTCTGTGTCTTAAGGTGTATTCCTGATGCATCCGTGGAGAGAGATATACTCCACGTCCACCTACTCTTCTGCTATCTTGTTCTCCCCTTCACTTCTAATCAATAGCAAGAACTATGGAAATTTCTGCTTAAATTTTTATTGATTTTGTGTAAATATTTTCGAAGTAGAAAAGAAGAGGAGGCAAGAACAGAAGGAAGGAAGCAACAGAGGAAAGAGGAAGGTAGAGAGACGCTCTGGCGTCACCTATGAAAAAATTAAGTCTTCACTTGATTGCTGTATTTGCAGAGGGGGTGTTTTCTGCTTCAGTCCCAGGCTCCTCCGTCCATGGGATTCTCCAGGCAAGAATACTGGAGTGGGTTGCCATTTCCTTCTCCAGGAGATCTCCCGACCCAGGGATCAAGCACACATCTCTTATGTCTCCTGCATTGGCAGATAGGCTCTTTACCACTAGTGCCACCTGAGACGCCTTGCAGATGGGGAATCATTGCTTTTTCTGCCTCAGAATATAAAAGAGAAAGTCTCACAAGGGATGAGTTATTGATTATCATAATATCATTGGGACTTCGCTGGCGGTCCATTGGTTAAAACTCTACGCTCCCAATGCAAGAGGCCCAGGTTCTATTCCTGGTTGGGGAACTAAGATCCCATATGCTGCATGGTGAAGTGAAGTGAAGTTGCTAGTCGTGTCCGACTCTTTGCAACCCCGTGGACTGTAGCCTGCCAAGCTCCTCTGTCCATGGGATTCTCCAGGCAAGAATACTGGAGTGGGTTGCCATTTCCATCTCCAGGGGATCTTCCTGACCCAGGGATCGAACCCAGGTCTCCCGCATTGGAGGCGGACACTTTAACCTCTGAGCCACCAGGGAAGCCCCTGCATGGTGCAAACAAGGAAACCTCCTCCAACATTCCCCAAAACAAAAGGCAGTGTTATTAACAAGGTAGTAAAGTATTATTTCGGAGAAGGCAATGGCACCCCACTCCAGTACTCTTGCCTGGAAAATCCCATGGATGGAGGAGCTTGGTGAGCTGTAGTCCCTGGGGTCGCTAAGAGTCGGACACGACTGAGCGATTTAACTTTCACTTTTCACTTTCATGCATTGGAGAAGGAAATGGCAACCCACTCCAGTATTCTTGCCTGGAGAATCCCAGGGATGGGGGAGCCTGGCGGGCGGCCATCTATGGTGTCGCACAGAGTCGGACATGACTGAAGCAACTTAGCAGCAGCAGCAGCAAAGTATTATTTATGCAGGAGACAATTACTGTGTCCATTTCTTATAAATTCCTCTGGTTATATGTTGCAATGATTTAGCCTGGCGGTTAGCTAAAATGTTGGCTTTTATTTCTCCCTAACAAAAGATTTTTTTTTCCTGACTGTTTATTGCTACTGTAACTCCACACACCTCCTCCTGTTTCCTCCTACATGTCCTCATCATTTACATTTTTGTCACTTTCTTATGAATTTGAGGGATGATATCTAATAGTACAAAACATCAGATTGCCCCAGGATCCAGCACGGTGTCTTGAATAGTGTAGGCGCTCAGTAAATATTGAATAAATTCAATTCAGAACCTTGGGGGAAAGAGTCACAAATTTATCAAATAATTCACAAAGAGACATATACCTGGCAGCTAATCCAGTTAACTGTATTAAGGGAAGCTGAATCCAGAACATGTTTCAAATCATTTCTCTTCTCATAAAAGTTTTGTTTAGTGGCTGGAACATTTGTTTCTCAGTATGTTGATCAAATGTGACTTGAGCCAGAGAGATTCACAATAAATAACACTAGGAGGCTTATGAATGATGTATAAAGCCCACCAATTTAATGACAGGTGAGGCAGAGGAGAGCAGTTACTTTATTTCAGAACAGCCAAAGCCAGCCTTGGGAATGTATTGCTATCGTGGGAATACCGAGTAGCTGTGACCAACTTGTTGTAACCGCCTAGAATGAAAAAAGTTTGAAGTGTTCTGATGGGTATTTGACTTATTTTTCTGTATTAAAGGAGCCATTGCTTCAGGTGATCAGAAATGAACATGGCCCATGTTGAAATTGCTATATAACAGGGAGTCCAGCCTGGTGCTCAGTGTTCCTAAAGGGGTAGGATGGAGGGGAGGGGAGGGAGAAGATGTGAAGGTGAAAGTTGCTCAGTCATGTCCAACTCTTTGTGACCCCATGGGCTATAAGGTCCATGGAATTCTCCAGGCCAGAATACTGGAGTGGGGGTAGCCTTTCTCTTCTCTAGGGGACCTTCCCAACCCAGGGACCAAACCCAGGTCTCCCACATTGCAGGCAGATTCCTTACCAGCTGAGACAAAAGGGAAGCCTGGGAGAAGATATATGTGTGTGTGTGTGTATATATATATACATACATACATACATACATACATGTATAATTATGACTGACTCATGTTGTATGGCAAAAACCAACACAACATTGTCAATTAAAAATTTAATAAAAATAATGAAATAATAAAAAAAGAAAACTGTCCTACTTGTTTCCTCTAGCATTTGCCCAGTGGTCATTTTTCAGGCCAGCTGAGGGACATTTCCAATATTAATCTTTTTGTACTTGCTACGACTCTATACTTTTTTTTTTTTTTCTGAAAACAGGATCTTTCATGACTTGTTTTCTCCCTAAAGCTTAGGTTCTGCAACAAATCAATCAAAAGATTTATTGCATTGCTACTGTGTAGCTAGTACTGTGATTCTCTGTGACTTAGAAACATCATAGTATTGTTGGGAACAATATTGTTGGAAACAAATTATAGCTCATGGGTGAAAGACATTCCAACATGATATTTTAGATAGTCTAACCAAAGACTGGTCTCCTCTCCTATTAGATCTTTTCTATTTCTGCATGTAAAACCAATCATCCTTTCTTAAGTTTATTCATTAAATGAAGATTTTATTGTACCAGTCAGGATCCTTTTTATTTGAAAGTTAGATGAAAATTCCAGTTTAAAATGGCTTAGGCAGCTTAGGAATTATTATATCACAAGCATAAAATATACTTTCTTAAATTGTCTCTATTTTCAACAGGTTTTTCCCTCATATATACCCAAATATAATGGGGAAAAAATCAAGTGCTTTCTTCCCCAAGAGTTTGGACAAAAAGTTAAGCTCTGATTTCTTTAGTCCAAATTAGATCACATGTCCATCTCAAGAACTCATCACTGAGGCCAAGGTTTTGCCTGGATGGACTGTTCTCCCCTAGAGCTAGGATCCGCTCTAACTATGCTGACTATGGGACAGGAATGATTTACTCAACTGCTTTTACCAGAAACAGGAACTGGATGCTGTAACAGATGGCAGATGTCTACTCCACTGACTGATAGCCAGGCCTTCTGCTGGTTGTTGATAGAAATACAAGCATGACTTGGTTTTTTTCTTTCCAAGGGAGACTCTCATCCCTCTTATACGTGTTAATACCACATTGCCAATTGAGCTCCTTAACTCAAAGTTCTAATCCCTTTCTATCACTCCTCAATAATGTTGCTGATTCTTTATTGGACTTCCCTGGTAGCTTGGATAATAAAGAATCTACCTGCAATGGAGGTAGACCTAGGTTTGACCTTTAGATCGAGGAGAGCCCCTGGAGAAGAGAATGGCTACCCATTCCTGTGTTCATGCCTGGAGAATTCCATGGACAGAGGAGCCTGGTGGGCTACAGTCCTTGAGGTCCTATTGATTAAAATACTAATTCCTTGGTTAACCTCCCAATTCTGGCGAAAGTGACTGGTTATGTATCTTTTGGGGTTNAATCAATCAAAAGATTTATTGCATTGCTACTGTGTAGCTAGTACTGTGATTCTCTGTGACTTAGAAACATCATAGTATTGTTGGGAACAATATTGTTGGAAACAAATTATAGCTCATGGGTGAAAGACATTCCAACATGATATTTTAGATAGTCTAACCAAAGACTGGTCTCCTCTCCTATTAGATCTTTTCTATTTCTGCATGTAAAACCAATCATCCTTTCTTAAGTTTATTCATTAAATGAAGATTTTATTGTACCAGTCAGGATCCTTTTTATTTGAAAGTTAGATGAAAATTCCAGTTTAAAATGGCTTAGGCAGCTTAGGAATTATTATATCACAAGCATAAAATATACTTTCTTAAATTGTCTCTATTTTCAACAGGTTTTTCCCTCATATATACCCAAATATAATGGGGAAAAAATCAAGTGCTTTCTTCCCCAAGAGTTTGGACAAAAAGTTAAGCTCTGATTTCTTTAGTCCAAATTAGATCACATGTCCATCTCAAGAACTCATCACTGAGGCCAAGGTTTTGCCTGGATGGACTGTTCTCCCCTAGAGCTAGGATCCGCTCTAACTATGCTGACTATGGGACAGGAATGATTTACTCAACTGCTTTTACCAGAAACAGGAACTGGATGCTGTAACAGATGGCAGATGTCTACTCCACTGACTGATAGCCAGGCCTTCTGCTGGTTGTTGATAGAAATACAAGCATGACTTGGTTTTTTTCTTTCCAAGGGAGACTCTCATCCCTCTTATACGTGTTAATACCACATTGCCAATTGAGCTCCTTAACTCAAAGTTCTAATCCCTTTCTATCACTCCTCAATAATGTTGCTGATTCTTTATTGGACTTCCCTGGTAGCTTGGATAATAAAGAATCTACCTGCAATGGAGGTAGACCTAGGTTTGACCTTTAGATCGAGGAGAGCCCCTGGAGAAGAGAATGGCTACCCATTCCTGTGTTCATGCCTGGAGAATTCCATGGACAGAGGAGCCTGGTGGGCTACAGTCCTTGAGGTCCTATTGATTAAAATACTAATTCCTTGGTTAACCTCCCAATTCTGGCGAAAGTGACTGGTTATGTATCTTTTGGGGTTTCTTGGTCTCTGTGGCTTTGCCCTGGAACATTTATCTCCCTGCCTGTCTATGGTAGTCTGAATCTCTTTCGGGTCCCAGTTCAAATACTATCTTCATGAAATACCTACCGAGTTCCTTATTTTAGTGTTTATAGTACATAACATGAACTTATGTTATAACAACTACTGTTATTTAACAAATATTTGTTACATGCTTACTATATGCTTATAGCTGTTCCAAGTGTTTAAAAGTATTTTTCCTACTTTGTATTATTGTTCATGATATTCTTGTTGTTGTTTTTTTTTTCCCCCTAGTGATTTATAAGCTCATCAGAGATTACCCATCATGGGCACTCAGCATATGCCTCATGAATGAATAAATGTTCACCAGTTTGCACATACAGTGAGCACTAGCATTTAAAGCCAAAGAGAGTAGGGCCTGTTTTGTTTTTTGTTTTTTCCCCTCTCTGAATAGAGTATGGCAACATGCATGTACTTAGGATTCAATAAACATTTGTTGACTAAATAGGCTAGAAATGAAACATATTCAAATATCTGGGAATGAACTATTTCCACTTTGCTTTACATTCTTCAGTCTTTTGGCATCATTCTTAAAAGTTTTTGTTGTTATTGTATTTTTCCAAATAGTGCTTATAAGAGTGTCTAAGGACTTCCCTGCAGTCCAGTGATTGGGACTTCACACTTTCATTGCTGAGGGTCCAGGTTCAATCCTTGGTTGGGTAACTAGGATCCAACAAACCATGCAGTGTGGCCAAAAGAGAAAGAAAGAAGAATGTCTTAAGTTCTTTTTTCGAACTCGAACCAGGATGAAGGTTATTTTTCAACCAATGGGGACTTTTTTCAGTATGGCACATACTGACACTATTGACCAATTGTTAAAAGATGAGGTTTTATGAATTTCTAAGAGCTGTAGGACTTTGCAGGCCCATGTTCTGCGCAGGTGTTTGTTAGTAAGGGTATTCAACAGCCCTAGCAAAATTGGTGTTTAAAGAGGCAAACACTTGATCTGTGGGGTCACTTAAAAGTATAACAAGCACTAGCCTTCATTTGTGAGTTTGTGATTTGAACTGACTAACATTTCAGGTGTTTCCCTGTAGAAATGTGTTCTAAAATACATAAGCTATAGATGGGTGGGAGAAAAGATTCATTTTTTTGGTCTCAGCCATGTTGGACAAAGACCTGGTTTCCCATACTCTGCCCTCCCACCTGAATAGGAGATGGAAAGTCTCTGCTTTCTTCCTTTTCTGTTCTTTTCATTTCATTCCTCCTCATTTCTCTCCATGAGTAATTTGTCAGCTACCTGGTGAAGGGAACGGCTACCCACTCCAGTATTCTGGCCTGGAGAATTCCATGAACTTATAGTCCACGGAGTTGCAAAGAGTTGGACACAACTAACCAGCTTTCACTTTCACTTTAGGTGAGTATCAACAAGTGTCCACTGAAACTAGAAATTAGCATGGCTTTGGTGATTTCATAAGAACAGTTTCAGGGAAGCAGAGAAGACACAAGCAGATCGCAGTGGACTAAAGCAATGAATGACTTTGTTGAGTCAATAAAGTCTAATGAGTGAGTCCCCAGACTCTGAAACTGGACTGTCCAAGTTCAAACCCAAATTGTTCCATTCACTAGCTTTTGACTATGGACAGGTTACCAAATATTTCTCTGCCTCAATCTCCTCTTCTACAAAATGATAATAAAAATAGAACTATCTCAAAGTTGTAATGAGGAGTAAAGTGGACAAAATGGTTAGAACAATTCTTATTTCCTTACAAGTCCTCAGTAAATATTAATTGTGGTTTTTGAAGTGTCTTCAAAGACAATTTAAGATTGCTTTTGAAGATTGACCATGAGAACTGGACAGAAAATGAGGGAATAGTTTGGTAAGGGGCAGAGGTGGAATTTTATTCCAGATAAGTAAAAGATGGATATTTTTTATGCTGGAGGAAAAGAAGCAATTCTCTAAGAGTGAGGATTGAAGATGTTGAAAAATTAGGGATTAGTTGATGGAATAGTACTGCTGAGAAGATGAATGAAGATAGAATTTAGAGAAGAGGTGGATGGATGGATGAACCTTGGATAGAGAGGTTTCTTGTTTCCTAAGGCTAGGGCTAGGTTCTGAGTGAAGTCGCTCAGTCGTGTCCAACTCTTTGCGACCCCATGGACTGTAACTTACCAGGCTTCTCCATCCATGGGATTCTCCAGGCAAGAATACTGGAGTGGGTTCCCACTTCCTTCTCCAGGGGATCTTAGGGGTAGTAAAAAGGGGCAAAACTAAGAATGATCTCTTTGTGGGTGGGGAGCAGAAAGCTGAAAGCCTTCAAGTCTAACAGCTGGTTGTCTTTGTGAAACAGAAATAAGCTCATCTAGAGGGAGAAAACAAGTGGCAAGAGTGAGGAATGGAGTAGGACTGATAAATGAAGTAGTTACACAGCAGTAACTTCCGGAGACAAGATGACACTAGCCAGAATGTATAGTCTGACAAAGGAGTGAGAATTCTGGCCTGATAAGAAATTGTGCTCACAAAGTGACAGTCGTGTTTGCTTCCACTGGTGGGATATTTCTAGGTGATGACAAGTCTAAGGTGAACATTTGAAAATGATTGTGGTCCATAGTGTAAAGTTAGAATTTATAATGATTCTCCACCAGAAAAAAATGACTCTTCACCACAAATAAGTGATTGATTATACCATACTTTTCTTGCTTCATTGAGTCATCTTTCTCCTTACAAATCTGCAACACTACTAGAAAGGTAAATTTTAGAGTTGGATTAGATCTTGCCCCTGTGCCACCCAACATGTTTTTGAATATACTTATACATGGGAAATTTTTTATAGGGCTGACCATTGTATTTTTGAGTAGACTGGAATCCATTAATGTAGAAACATAAGTGCTAAAATACAGATTTTTTTCTTCTTGTGATGGTCACACAAAAAGCCTTCCTACCCTACATGCCCTTTCACAATGTTATTTTGTCACTTTTCCCAACAAGAAGTGGAGTTTATCCCTTAAATCTGGGCTGTCCCCTTGACTCTGGGCTAGACTTGTGAACTGAATGAAGTGAAAGTGACTAGTGTGACTTCTGTGCCTATGCCCTGGGAGACACTGCAGTTTCCTTTTCTGCCCTCCAGAATTCCTCAGCTACCACATAAAAAAGTCCAACAACCCTGGCCTGCTGGAGAGAGAGGCAGGTAGATAGAGGTCCTGGGGGATGAAAAAGCATAGGAAGAGATAGGCCCACGTAGCCCCAGCTAGCTCAACCACCCCAACAGTGTCGCCCAAGGTGTGAGTATTGGCAGCTTGATTCCTGCAGCCTTAAGTCAAGTTGCTACAACCAACACACGTGGAGCAGAAACATGCCATTGCCGCTGAGCTCTGCCCACCTTACAGAAATGTGAGCAGCTAAATGGTGGTTTCCACTTTAAGCCTCCAGATTTTGAAAGCTTTATTATGCTGCAAAGGAACATGAAGGGAAAGATCTTAAGACAAGAGGTCAAATTAAAAGCCCTCGGACATAATCCAGGTGCCAGGTGATGAGCTGCCAAGTACAGAAAGAGAAGTAGAGGAAAATGTGGGAGAACGGTAGGAGGCCAGGTTCAGTATGACCCGATGATTGGATGGGGAGCAAAGCAGAAGGGAAAATAAAATTATGAAACTCTATGTCTGGGTTGTGGACAGAAATCTGTCTAGGTAAAGAACTGTATTCTTGAGGAATGTAAGTCAAGTTTATAGGTAATTTTGATATGACAACACAGCTTCCCTTTAAAACTGCTCCCATAGCAGCTAGACTCACAGGCTGGAGCTGAGGGCTGAGTCAGGACTAGAATCATTAGAGGTTTCAACATAAAGATGCAACTAGCTCTCTGTTCCTTTTGTTCCAGCCTAAAGGGTGTTTTCTAACTCCTTTTTCCTGTGTTTAGTTGCAAAAGCAGAAACATCAAGCAGAAGGCAGAAAGAAAGGAGAGGGAGAGGACACACACATGAGAGAAAACAAGCAGCGTCGTATCCTGTGGGATTGTACCTTATTTTAGTTACACCTCTTGGAAGGCTACACTGCTTAAATAAAAGTAAGAAACACAACATACACACTCAACTAAAATTATCATATTCACAGATTCTCCCTTTAAATAACCTCAGATGAAAATAAGAAACTCTAACCTTAGCTTTTTAAATCACAATGAAATGACGAGATGTTTTCCTTTTATGAATTCTTAAACCTTCAGGTGCCTTTGGGTCTTAAGCAGGATGCTAGTGTGTGTGTGTGTGTGTGTGTGTGTGTGTGCACGTGCATAGGGAGGAGGCTGAGACCCTGAGGCCTAAGGTTTCACCTAGCAGGCAATGTCATGACTTCGCATTTGCCAGGCTGTGCAGTATTTGTGGGGGGAAAAAAGTGAAAACCTAAAGCCTATTGCATCTCTTCTAAGGGAGTCAGTATTATGTTAAGATTCTATAGCATAAAGATTATGTGCCTGTTGTCCACAATCAGCTAGAATGGAGTTCAAGTCCTTGTCTCATCGCTTACTAACCTTGAGGCTTGGACACACTATTAACCCCTCCAAGCCTCAGTCACCACAGCTGTAAAAGGAGGAGAATGCTGTCTACCGCGTTGGGGTTGTTTGGAAGAGTCAATGCAACATTGTAAGTGAAGCACTTAATCTGATAAGGACACAGCAAGTGGTGCCTATGGTCCTCAGACTTAGTGCAAATCTGGGGCTTCTTCATTTCTGGCCTATTGAGATGATTTTTCAGAAATGTTTACAACATAAGGAAATGAAGTCTGAGTGCACTTAGTCAATTATTTAAATGTAACACTCGTTTCATATAATATTATTTAATAACAAATCAGTTTATAATTTATGTGTCTTTATGACTTCCCTTTTGGGGAGCAGTTTCTATTGTTTTACAAAATCTTTGTAAACCTTTAGGCAAACCAAAACTGCCATGCTGGTTCCTCATCATTTCATTTTTCATAATTTTGGATGTAAAAGGCAAACAATGTTCTAATGCAGGATTCAGCAAAATTTTCTGTGAAAGACTAGACAGGAAATGTTTTTATCTTGTGGGTCTCTTATGATCTCTCTCTCATATTCTTCTTTGTTATGTTTTGCAACCTTTTAAAAGTGTACAAACCATTCTTTGCTCATATGAAAACAGGTTACTGGTTGACTTTAACCCATAGACTATAGTTTGCAGACCACAGCTTTAGTGTTAATTTGTACTATTTATTGCTAGGGTATTTATGCCAATGAATACTGGGAGAAAAGAGCGAGAAAATACATTAAATAAATANGATTCCTGCAGCCTTAAGTCAAGTTGCTACAACCAACACACGTGGAGCAGAAACATGCCATTGCCGCTGAGCTCTGCCCACCTTACAGAAATGTGAGCAGCTAAATGGTGGTTTCCACTTTAAGCCTCCAGATTTTGAAAGCTTTATTATGCTGCAAAGGAACATGAAGGGAAAGATCTTAAGACAAGAGGTCAAATTAAAAGCCCTCGGACATAATCCAGGTGCCAGGTGATGAGCTGCCAAGTACAGAAAGAGAAGTAGAGGAAAATGTGGGAGAACGGTAGGAGGCCAGGTTCAGTATGACCCGATGATTGGATGGGGAGCAAAGCAGAAGGGAAAATAAAATTATGAAACTCTATGTCTGGGTTGTGGACAGAAATCTGTCTAGGTAAAGAACTGTATTCTTGAGGAATGTAAGTCAAGTTTATAGGTAATTTTGATATGACAACACAGCTTCCCTTTAAAACTGCTCCCATAGCAGCTAGACTCACAGGCTGGAGCTGAGGGCTGAGTCAGGACTAGAATCATTAGAGGTTTCAACATAAAGATGCAACTAGCTCTCTGTTCCTTTTGTTCCAGCCTAAAGGGTGTTTTCTAACTCCTTTTTCCTGTGTTTAGTTGCAAAAGCAGAAACATCAAGCAGAAGGCAGAAAGAAAGGAGAGGGAGAGGACACACACATGAGAGAAAACAAGCAGCGTCGTATCCTGTGGGATTGTACCTTATTTTAGTTACACCTCTTGGAAGGCTACACTGCTTAAATAAAAGTAAGAAACACAACATACACACTCAACTAAAATTATCATATTCACAGATTCTCCCTTTAAATAACCTCAGATGAAAATAAGAAACTCTAACCTTAGCTTTTTAAATCACAATGAAATGACGAGATGTTTTCCTTTTATGAATTCTTAAACCTTCAGGTGCCTTTGGGTCTTAAGCAGGATGCTAGTGTGTGTGTGTGTGTGTGTGTGTGTGTGTGCACGTGCATAGGGAGGAGGCTGAGACCCTGAGGCCTAAGGTTTCACCTAGCAGGCAATGTCATGACTTCGCATTTGCCAGGCTGTGCAGTATTTGTGGGGGGAAAAAAGTGAAAACCTAAAGCCTATTGCATCTCTTCTAAGGGAGTCAGTATTATGTTAAGATTCTATAGCATAAAGATTATGTGCCTGTTGTCCACAATCAGCTAGAATGGAGTTCAAGTCCTTGTCTCATCGCTTACTAACCTTGAGGCTTGGACACACTATTAACCCCTCCAAGCCTCAGTCACCACAGCTGTAAAAGGAGGAGAATGCTGTCTACCGCGTTGGGGTTGTTTGGAAGAGTCAATGCAACATTGTAAGTGAAGCACTTAATCTGATAAGGACACAGCAAGTGGTGCCTATGGTCCTCAGACTTAGTGCAAATCTGGGGCTTCTTCATTTCTGGCCTATTGAGATGATTTTTCAGAAATGTTTACAACATAAGGAAATGAAGTCTGAGTGCACTTAGTCAATTATTTAAATGTAACACTCGTTTCATATAATATTATTTAATAACAAATCAGTTTATAATTTATGTGTCTTTATGACTTCCCTTTTGGGGAGCAGTTTCTATTGTTTTACAAAATCTTTGTAAACCTTTAGGCAAACCAAAACTGCCATGCTGGTTCCTCATCATTTCATTTTTCATAATTTTGGATGTAAAAGGCAAACAATGTTCTAATGCAGGATTCAGCAAAATTTTCTGTGAAAGACTAGACAGGAAATGTTTTTATCTTGTGGGTCTCTTATGATCTCTCTCTCATATTCTTCTTTGTTATGTTTTGCAACCTTTTAAAAGTGTACAAACCATTCTTTGCTCATATGAAAACAGGTTACTGGTTGACTTTAACCCATAGACTATAGTTTGCAGACCACAGCTTTAGTGTTAATTTGTACTATTTATTGCTAGGGTATTTATGCCAATGAATACTGGGAGAAAAGAGCGAGAAAATACATTAAATAAATAACATATAAGTGATTCTGATTCACACACATGCTGGCTTAAATAAGATCACTGATTACGTTCCTTGATGGAACAGGGCCATTTTATTGAGAAGCAATGAGCTTAGGTATGATTTTCAGGACTGGAAACCATTCAGCACATTAGTTCTGAACAATATCCTTGCGCTTTGCACAGATTTCTTTTTCTTCCTCAGAGAAGTTTAGATACAGGGTTTAATGGCATCAGGCACAAGCTGCCATTAAAACCCTAAACTGAAAATCTTGTTGCCCTTTATGAAAATGAACAACTGGCCCAGATCACTGGCTGCCAACACATCTATTTGTCTTGTGTACAAGTAGCTTGAATATCCCTTCATGATGAGGAGTTTTTAGGACATGTTTCAATCAGCCAGTGGGAGGGAAATCCTCATTGGTGGATAATATCTCTTTCAGTCATTGCACCTGCCTTGGCTCCTGCCTCTCTGTGGACCCAGGAGAGAAATACTCTCCTGGAAGCCATAATCTCAGATTGTCTTGATCTTTTTCTTTTCTGGCTTACACCCCAAGATGCTTCCTTGGAGACACCAGTAATGTCTTTCCCCTCGCTTTACCCTGTTATTGTACCTATCTTTCCACTTCTATTGACTACAAACAGAAAAAGGAGAAATATTTTTAAAACCCAAAAACTACTCCCAAATACTTATCATTCACCATGCTGAGAGCAGACCCCATTGCTGTGTTTTAATCAAGCATGTTTTGATTAATCCTATATGATATGTTAAAGAGGCAGATGGAATCACGGCCCACTAGCTATAAGTAGCACCTCAGCTGAGGTCTGATCCACTGTGAGCCAACCCGAACCAGCAGAGTTCCTTTTGAGTGGCTTGGTCTTGGTATAACAAAGAGCCTGGAGCAAATTAGGGCAAACAGCTTCCTTTCTTCCTTTTACCCTAAGCCTACTCCAGAGCCTGGGCTTTGGCATCTCATGTATCTAACAGGGAATGAAGGCTGGATCGGGAAGAATACATTTTTCAGGGAAGAGAAACAGCTCAAGAAAGAGCCCGAGCATGTTTGTCCAGGGTCCACATCAGAGCTGGCCTGGACTGCCTCTCCCAGACTTCTTGGGGCCCTCTGCTCCAGATGTTCTCGGAACAAGAGTTGCACCAAGAAAAAGAGAGCCTCTAACCTCCAGTCATTGCTTCATTCAATCATTAATCCACCCAACACAGATTTATTGAGCAGCTTCATAATCTAGACACTCTTCTAAGTCCTGGCAATGAAGCAGTGAGCATGAAACAAGGTATCTCATCATTTTACTCCATACATTGTTCTGAAGATACCATTTTTCCTTGAGTCTGTCTTTGATCACTTGTGTTCAGCACTATGACACTTATAGGCCAAAGAAAATGTCCTTGAACCAGACTAATCCATAGCATGGTCCTTTGTGGAAGGGTTGGTAGGGAGAAGTGATGAAAAGGGAGTTGTGAGTCTCTCCTGCCTACAGATCATTTTTTTTTTTTTTAAACTGTGAATGGTGATCTTTCATTCTCCCTGTCCACCAGGTCTCAAGAATAGGTGTAGTCATGAGTTTTATCTCTTAATTTCATCTGAGCCTATTGTGTTTGCTTGGTCTGGGCTAATTTACTTTTACATGAGTTTCTGATCTTTAACTTTATGGTCTTTAAGTCTCAGTCTATGTAGGCCCATGGCTGTCACACTCGCCTTGCAGGTGTCTTCTCTGACATACCCTGAGGTCAAAGTTTGTTTTGTTTGAGGTAAGGATGTTTCTTCACTGGATGTAGGCCCCCCCGTCCTGAGCTTTTGCAAACATATCCTTTTCTGTTTTGTGGTAACCCTTTTGGTTTACTTTCTGAGAAAATTTTGTTGAAGCCCAGGTTGAACCAATGTTTGCTCCTTCTTTGATGTATCCAGGCTTTTCTGTTCTGACTGATGTATTGTTGGTAATTTTAGAGAGACTTCAGTTCCTCAGTGGAGTTGGGTTCCTTGACATCAGGCCCAGTATCTCTAAATCCTATGTAGATAGAGAATGGGCTTTTAATTCCCAGAAGACAAAGTGAATTTTTTTCTGTTCCAAAATCAAGATACTCTCAGTACCATATATATATATATATATATATATATATATAAAATAGTCAGTTTGGTTCTAGATTTTTTATAATCTGGTTGACCTTCTTCTTCCCATTTGTGGCTATAGCTCTTCTTCTATTCACTAATTGACAATACTCTTTCCAGCCAACACAGTATCAACATGCTTAAAATGCTATTCTGGAGACATATAGCACAACAGAAATACTGTACAATCTACATACATCTTCACATCTTAGAAGAGGCTACTCCAGGAAGTGGATTGGGAGGGACAGTCATTGGAATGTACAAAGTCAACAATCTTATTTTTCCCCTAAACCTCACTTAACGTCATACAGTCAAACAAGAACCTGATATATAGCCTTAAGGACTTCCCTGAGATTGTGAGTGTCAAACCCTTATTATCCAATTTTTTAATTCTTTTACTGGTCAATCCACCTATACAAAAAAATCACATTTTTTATTATAGCATACTGACCAGAAAGCAGTGAAATTGTCTATAGTTGTTGGTTAATAAAAGAAACAAAACTGACAACTCCCACATCTATAATTAAATGTGTGAAACTAACAAATGGAAGTAATAGAGAAAGATTTTTTTTTTTGTTTACTGGTCATGTTGTGACATCAATTTGTATTAAATAATGAGAGTGAGTACTTAGAGGATTTGTTTTTCATTATGGTGCAAGATTAACATTCAACTACTGATCTGAAATAGATTTGCATAAGAGTTACCACTATCAATAATCATTTAGATTTCATTTTATGCAGATAAATTTAGAATCTCCAGTGATAACAAGCAAGACTTCTCCTCTGTACCGCATAAAGAAGATTAAAATAATAGCTTTACCTTATAACTGGATCTTGAGGTTGGACACAAGTCTTGTATATGTGGCTTTCTCTATCTGTTCTTAGGTTTCTTTTGACTCCAAACATGAATTAATGCTTCTAAAAACTAAGAGAATAAGATGGAATTCAAAAATAATGTTGGATAGAAAAAAGTCAGGAAGTCATAGGTAGAATAATACCAAAATGTCACCTACTCCATTCCCCTGTATGGGATACATAGTACCTCTGCTGCTGCTGCTGCTAAGTCACTTCAGTTGTGTCTGACTCTGTGCGACCCCACAGATGGCAGCCCACCAGGCTCCTCCATCCCTGGGATTCTCGAGGCAAGAGTATTGGAGTGGGGTGCCATTTCCTTCTCCAATGCATAAAAGTGAAAAGTGAAAAGTGAAGTCACTCAGTCATGTCTGACTCTTGGCAACCTCATGGACTGCAGCCTACCAGGCTCCTCCATCCATGGGATTTTCCAGGCAAGAGTACTGGAGTGGGGTGCCATTGCCTTCTCCACATAGTACCTCTAGCAACTCTTACACTTAATTGATCTCCAGGAAGAAAGAGGAAAAATATCCTTCAGCAATCATCTATTTAAGAGTCCCTTTACTCTTAACCCAAATACTAGTCCTTGAAATCCTTTTTATAGCAGTAAATTCTTATGTATGTGTATAGTTTAAAATGGCATATTTGTTAGAGATGATATATGTTATGACGAGCAGTAATCACTGTCCTGTTTTATTACCCTGCAAATATGGGATATAGCTGTAATATGAACCACAATCAAAATATCATATAGAGGTGTAGTGGATATTTCAACAGACTAGACACTCTTCTGAGTCCTTTTAAGCAACATTCCAATCCTATCCATTGCTACTTCTCTAAAGGAATAGAGATCTAGAGAAGATAAGGTAAGTAATTTGCCCATTTCCAGTTTGTAAGGAACAGAGTTCGAACTTAGATCATCTTCCCCAAACCCTCCCTTTTGACCATATGGATCCTGCTTCATCATAGAGTAACTGTGAATCTGTTGAAAAACTCTGATTAGGTCCCCTCTGGTGAGTTTCCTCATTTCTGAATTAATTATATCCAATTTCTAACAGTTTGTCACAGTGTCATGTCCTACCATTAGTCACTAACAGAGATGTATGGTATACTGTTATTTTAAATCCACACACATTAGGAAAGTAGTTACAGCTTCCTGATAATTAAGAATTTGTTGCTAGAGGAAGTTTTAGAATTTTCTCTTCTGAAAATCTGAAAGAAAAGCATAGATAAGGTTTTTAGAAACTCTGATTTGGACCCCAGTTTCCTGATTTTGGCAATGAACCATTCAGAATAGGTGATCTCCCTTGGGTTCCCAGTCCTAACATCCTGCGAGTCTGTAACTTCAAATAAGGATTGGATGTGTCAACCTTTCAAGGTCCTTTTTAGACTTCTATTTTTATACTTGAATGATTCTTGCCTCTCTTTGGTTCAGTTCCCTTTCTTGAGTCTCTTTCAAATGGAGATCTCATAAAAGCTATTATTCAACAGGATCCTAAATGCACAATGTAAAGAGTTATATACAACTGTGCATTTAGGACTTCAGCAATCATAGTTCATCAGCACTGTCTATTCGTTCTCCTATTTGATTAAGGTTAAACAACATGATGATATTTCCTCATTGGGTAGCATTTTAAAGTGAATTGTGTATCTGACAGATGGGATCTTATAAATGCATTAAGCATGCTTATTTTAATATCGAAGCATATGCAAAAGTTTTAGAAATATTTTACATGCAAATGTCTGGGGCTTTGCAAGTGCCTGTAATAGAAATCCATACTCTGACTTCAAAGCCTTAGTCTCAACAACTAATCACTTGGCCATTTCCAAATCAAATTTCTTCAAACAAATCAAAGGCATTTGTCCTACCCAAGAACCAAGTTTTGTGGCAAGTTTGACATTTAAAAATCAAGCTGCCTATTGAGATATTCATTCACTGAAAAAGGCACCCAGAATTTTTTTCAAGAGATGAGAAACACCTTTTTTCATGCTCTAATGACTCAGAAATTTGTCAGAAAGAATTTTATCAAATTTTCTTCACACACAGACATACACACACCCCTCATCTTTGCAGTAGGAGCCAGCCTTTGGAATTTTAAGCTAAAAGAGCTTTCATTTTCTGAAAGGTTATGAGCCACTGAGATTTCAATCCTCTTGGAGCCATAATCACTGTGTTGCTTCTGAGTTGTTAACAATAACACTGATTAAGAGGAAAAAAAGAGAAAATAGCCCACACACCAATATTAAATGGCTTCACAAAGTAGAAATATTTTAAACACCACAGCATCTGCAGTGAGTAGAATAAAGTGCCCAATTTCCCAGGGAGCAGAGCAGAAAAGAAACAAAGAGAACAATCAGGATAAATGACTAACCTTTATCCAGGGCTTCCAGTGTGCAAGGAACTGTGCCAATTCCTTCACATGCATTGTTCCATTGAATCTACTCAATAGCTCTCCAAGGAGGTACTTTTACTATAGCATTTGCACCCATGAGGAAACTGAGGTTCAGAGAAATTAAATAACTTGACTGCAGTCACCTAGACCAAATTCAGGGTCTTTCCAAGTCTGTGTTCTTAATCACTTGACTACGGACTGTCTTCTCTAAGAAAGGAGTACAATAAGAAGCCCTGGCAAGAAGAGGGAACTAAGGAACAAGAAGACCAGGATGAGCTTCCAATGGATCATTTTCAAGAGCCCACATCCCAGAGCATACAGGCTGGCTCAGAATCAACACTTAATAAATATTTATGGAATGAATGACTAAATGAATGAATGAAAAGCAATGTAAGACAATTTGCAAGCATTCTGGCCCTTGACCCCCACTAAACTTCCCCAGTCGTCCATTCTAGCTCATTCTGACGTCTGTCATTTGTCTATGATTGCCTATCAACCTGCTTCTGCTCCTAGAATCAGTGCAGCACAAATGTGTGAAGGGAGCAAAATGCCTGTTTGGCAGCCTCTGCTCTTTCTTACTCTTTGCTGGCACTGTTATTGCCCCAGCCCATGTTGTCCTCTATGCTCACTGCTTGCTGCCCCAAACTCAGCAAGCCCAGGGAAAATCCCACTCGTGGACTTTCTGTGATCATCTTTCTTCTCCTTTCTCTTCCTCCTCAGTCAAAATTTCAAGATTTCTGCAAACCACTGTTTCTTCACTTATCTGTCTTCTCTCTTTGAACAGTGAGACTTATAAACACAAGAGCTGCATCATCATAGTATCTCCACTGCCCATCATGGTACCTGAAATAAAGAAGTTGTTTAGTTAACATATATTATCTCAATTAGTGAATGAATGCATGAATGCTTTCCACTGCAAACCCTGTTTATCAAGATTGCAAGGAATTGGGTACTACCACCATTAATAATTATTATAACATTGTACTTACTTAGAAGTATTACTATAGGAAGCTTTAGTTTTCAGAGTTGCCTATATATGTGAAACTAGCTTGCTATTCATTTATTCAACCGATAAATATTGAGTAGCTACTATGTGCCAAGGCTTTTCTAGCATTAGGGTATATTGTTGATTAATATACAATCAAACCTGGAGGAGGGCATGACAAACCACTCCAGTATTCTAGCCTGGAGAAACCCCATGGACAGAGGAACCTGGCAGGCTATAGTCCATGGGGTCATAAAGAGTCAGACACAGCTGAGTGACTAAGTGTATACAATCAAAATACAATTTTGGTTTCTACCATCTCTTTACTTTTATTTTTGAGAGGGATTTTCTTTCCTTGATCTTGGATGAAAATTCTAGTACATTTCATAATTCCTCTGCCTACTCATGGGTAAAATGGCCCTAAAATGTCTTAAAGTCACAAATACAGTCTCAATTCAGTAACTGTGATTTCTGGTTCTAAGGAATAACCAAAACTTTGAACGTGAGTTTGGATTTGATCTTCTCCCTTCCCCCAGGTGGAGCTCTGCAATCAAACAGGGGACCATGCGCTTAGATCCTTGGTCTGTTCTCCTTTGCTCGTCTCTTTCTTCATTTTCTTCAGCTGCTGTTTCAGATCATCCCAACACAGGGTTGAACAAGAGGTGGGAGGAAGGTTAAAGGGGATAGTACCTCAGCCTTATTAGTTCTTACTTGACTGTTAGTTCTCTGAGTCTGCAAATGGTCCAAAGTGATCTGCTTGGTTGATGAAACTTTCGTGGGCCCTTCAGAGTCTCCCCACTTGGGCCCCTTCTGATGATTCTCATCCTAAGCAGGTTCCTCAGCATATTCTAGTCTAGATGCTCTCCTCTGGCTCTTTTTTCCCTCAGCCCTTAGAAGCTGGAGGGTACATATCCTGGGTGTAAGCCTTCTAGGCAGACTTCTTAGGGATGATGCAGGAAAATCCAACACTTGCTCTGCCGCCTATATGACCCAAATTTGCCCCATGGAAACAAGCATATCCCTCCCATGAATGACTCTGGGAGGGTAGGCTGGTAAGTCAAGGGTTGGTTAAGCATCAGTCTTCTCCAGCTCCTGACCAGGAAACGCAGCCCACAGACCTCCCAGTGATCTTCCTCCTGATCCCCTAACCAGACTTGAGGTAGAAGTGGGAAGGTGGAGATTCAACAAAGCAAGAGCTTTCCCATGAAATTCCTTCACCATTTCTCTTCTTGCACCACTCTCTAGACTCTCTTGGATTTTCAAAGTGGGGATTAAATTCTAGGATCCAGGAAGTTTTTTGAAAATCGTCACATGATGCGTTGACCTTAAAATTTTCTATATATTTTATATTGCAGTCTCTGCACACACTTCATTTTTTACCATAATATTATGCTAAACATATATATATATATATATATACACACACACACACATATAGTATGTGTAGTATACATGAATGTGAAAGTGATAGAGTTAGTTGCTCAGCTTTGTCCGACTCTTTGCAACCCCATGGACTATAGCCTGTCAGGCCCTTCTGTCCATGGAATTCTCCAGGCAAGAGTACTGGAGTGGATTGCCATTTCCTCCTCTGGGGATCTTCCCTACCTAGGGATTGAACCCGGGTCTCCTGCATTGAAGGCAGATTCTTTACTGTCTGAGCCACTAGGGAAGCACTATATGTAGTATATATAACATAGCATATATATTATATATTTTATGGTACATGTGTATACATATATAAATTGTATGTATACCTCAAGTACATTGAAAACAGTTTGTGAAACATAATGACAAAATTATTTTGTCACCTCTCTCTTTAAAGTATTTTCAATTTTTCCTCTGCTGTGGATGAAACCTCAGCTTGAATATGCCCATGTCTTTTTCTGATACCTCTTAGGAAATAAAAATATTCTGATCACTTTAAGTAACAAAATACTGTCACAATTTGGTACTTGAAATGTCCAGTCCTATGTAACAGTCAAACCTTCTAACTTCATTGAAAGTTACAGCTCTTCTCTCTCTTCCCAGTGGGCCCACAGCCTGGAAATGTAATGTATTTGGTTTCTTTTATGCTCTGGCTTCTCTCTGCACTAGCTAGCTGCTATTTATAGACCATTTGGAATTGGAGCAAGAGGTGAGGAGGAGAGGCAAGCTCTTGCATGGCCAGTTCTGCTGGATGTTGGCCTCAGGCCCTGTGGGCCTGACCAATTATATTAAAGCACTTTTTCCCATTGAACATTTGGAATTCCCCTCCCACCCTCAGTATTGGGAATCTCCCAGCAACACAATCCTCTTAATGCAGGCTATGATTCATTTTCTTCTAGTCCTTACTCCTTCCATAGTCCCAAGGAATTAGGGGTGAGAGGGTGAGGCTCAGATTCTATTTGATGAGTTTTCCCATCTCAACGGCCCTATTAAACAGAATAGAACTTAACACAACCCCATTCTGGTCCCCTTGTTTACATGGGCTGTGTTTAATCTAAGATACATGCTCATACAATTTTTGTCCCAAGAAATTCTGGGAGACACTTCTCAAATCATTGTTGCCATTGAATGTTAGATGGCATTTTCACTACATCTATTCTGCGGTAGGGAATAGATACCACATCTCCAAGTGGCCATGTCAAAGTCTCTTTCACTTGATTGGATGTAAAGAGGTGAACACCCCTTTGGGGAAGGGACCTCATAGCGTAGCTCACACTGAATTTCCTCCACATATTCTTTCCTGTCTCAAGTTTCTTGTATTCTCTGTGGCTGACTTGCTTAAGATTATGAAATTGGTTTTAGTTGTCTCCTTTTAAAATCCTGCAGGTCGGTCTGTCTCATAAATCATTTTGGTACCTATTATCTATGAAAGCTGAATTTTCAGCCAAAACTTCCAATTTAACATCCTGATATGAATATGCAATTTAATGCACACTGTCCCAAGGCATTTGCAACATATATTATTATTCCTGTTTGACAGATGAGTAAACTAAGTTTCAGACAAGTTAGCAGCCCACACTGTGGCTAATTAGATTTTCTCACTCCATAATCTTTGCTTTTTCCCTGCCAGTGAATTAACTCATTGTCCTTCTAAGAACGGACTGGAGGCCCAGTGAGTTAATGAATAGGAATAATTGTATTGGTGTTCTTTAAGCTTACAAAATTATCAAGAGAGCCTTACACTGGATAAATAAAACATAATGAGAAGTAAAATAAAATAGATTTGATGATGCTTTCATGTAATTAAGCTTATATGAGAAAAATGACTTACATCAAAAAGAAACAAAATCCAAAATATATGAGCTTATTAAAAATTAAAAAGAAAAAGCAATCTATTATTGGGGTCGCTGAGGGTCGGACATGACTAAGCAACTTCACTTTCACTCTTCACTTTCATGCATTGGGGAAGGATACGGCAACCCACTCCAGTGTTCTTGCCTGGAGAATCCCAGGGACGGGGGAGCCTGGTGGGCTGCCGTCTATGGGGTCACACAGAGTCGGACACGACTGAAGCAACTTAGCAGCAGCAGCTATATGATTATTTGATGATAAAGTTTAATGTAGTTTGAAAGAAAACTGATTAGCTGTAGCTTATCACCAACATTGAACCCCATTCCATACAAGGTGTCTTAGGAAACCAAGCTACCCTTGTGTAACACCATGGTAACCTAAAGTATATATGCAAACCTAACTTGGAAATGAAAGTAAGCTGTGGTATAAGACTACCTAGAGTACAGTATAAGCCACCCTGAGGGAAGTACAAAGCCCCAATCTAGGTAGATTCAAAATAAGACAATGAATACAGGGAGAATTTGAAGATTAAATAAATATGTAAGATTAATAAGCAGATTTTATTTTCTTAAGCTCCAAAATCCCTACAGATGGTGACTGCAGCCATGAAATTAAAAGACACTTGCTCTTGAAAGAAACAGTATGACAAAGCTAGACAGTGTATTAAAAAGCAGAGACATCACTTTGCTGACAAAGGTCCATATTAGTCAAGGCTATGGTTTTTCCAGCTTTGGAAAAAGTATGGACATGAGAGTTGAATCATAAAGAAGGCTGAGTGCCAAGAATGGATGCTTTGGAATTGTGGTGATAGAGAAAGACTCTTAGAAGCAAAGAGATCAAACTAATTAATCTTAAAGGAAATCTACCCTGAATCCTAAAGGAAACCTACCCAGTTCTCTGGGATGACTGATGCTGAAGCTAAAGCTTCAATACTTTGGCCACCTGATGCAAAGAGCCAACTCACTGGAAAAGACCCTGATTCTGGGAATGATTGAGGGCAGGAGAAGGTGATGACAGAGGATGAGATGGTTGGATGGCATCACCGACTCAATGGACATGAGTTTGAACAATTTCCAGGAGATAGTGAAGGACAGGGAAACCTGGTGTGTTGTAGTCCATGGGGTCACAAAGAGTTGGATATAACTTAGCAACTGAACAACAACAATAAGCAGGTGGATTTGGAGGTTTGGGGTACTACAGATCTGTTGCACAGTAATGTCATTCATAAGCCATATTTCATCACCTGTTCTAACTAGCTGAATTTCTGTTCTCTCCTGGGGCCCTGAGATTGAATTGCCTCTAACCTTACATCCTTACTTCACCCTAAGGGCTGGACCTATGAAAAGATGAGTGGGTAATATAGCTGACATCTTCTTAGCTTGTTGACTTATTTTTAAAGTACTACTAGACCTGCTTTGGGGCTTCCCAGGTGGCACAGTGGGTAAAGAATCCACCTGCCAATGCAAGAAGCATGGGATCAATCACTCGATCAGGAAGATCCCCCAGAGAAGGAAATGGCAACCCACTCCAGTATTCTTGCCTGGAAAATCCCTTGGACAGAAGAGATTGGTGGGCTGCAGTCCATGGGGTTACAAAAATGTCAGATATGACTTAGAAACTGAAAAACAACAAGACCTACTTTTATATATCATTTTACTCCCTGTTGAGTTTAATTTTATATTCTTTTTCTTCAATTGCTTATATCATTCAGTAACCTTTCAAAACTGAATGCTGTCTTTGGAAGTAAAGTGTATCTATTATAAAACAATTTCTGCCAGACGTTTTTCAAGTGGCTGAAGAGGTAGATTCTGCGAGTCCAGAAGCCATGGCCTTTGGACACACCTAGAGAAGCTGAGAGAAACTGACAGGGAGACAACACAGAAAAATAGACTTTGGAGTAGGACTTGGACAACAAAGGAATTTAGGGGACACCAGAAGTAGAAAGGTGATCTTAGTTTGAAAAGAAAAATGCAGAAACTACCGCTGTCATCTCTTCAGCTCTGGTGTCTCTGCTGAACCTTACACTTTGCTCCTGATCTTGCATTAAGATCTCTGCATAGTTAATTGACTCCTGACTTCGATTATTTCTCAAATGTTCCCTGTTATCTTGAAATCATCTAGTTTTCTAAAATGTGAGCCTTCTTGAACTATGCAGAAGGAATACCTATCTCCCAGCTTTGAATAAAATAACATGTTATAGGCATGTTTTCAGCTCTTTAGAATAAAAGACAGTGCAGGAATTTGGTATGCTATTTGTCTTTTTATTACAGTTTATAAGGCAATGGCAACCCACTCCAGTCCTCTTGCCTGGAAAATCCCACGGGCAGAGGAGACTGGTAGGCTGTAGTCCATGGGTTCACGAAGAGTCAGATATGACTGAATGACTTCACTTTCACTTTTCACTTTCATGCATTGGAGAAGGAAATGGCAACCCATTCCAGTGTTCTTTCCTGGAGAATCTCAGGGACAGGGGAGCCTGGTGGGGTTGCACAGAGTCAGACACGACTGAAGCGACATAGCAGCAGCAGTAGCAGCAGCATTCTGATTTCAAAACATGAACAACGTGTATTGATTTATTTGTTTGGTCCACACTGTCCTTTCAGCATGTTCATTAAATAAGAAGAGGGATTGAATTTGGTCATTCAGAACTGTTTCAAATTGATAGCAACAAGCTTATCAGGAATCTCTTTAATCTAAAAATGTTCTATTTAGTTCAGTTCAGTTCAGTCACTCAGTCATGTCCGACTCTTTGCGACCCCATGAATCACAGCATGCCAGGCCTCCCTGTCCATCACCAACTCCTGGAGTTCACTCAGACTCACGTCGATCGAGTCAGTGATGCCATCCAGCCATATTCATCCTCTGTCATCCCTTTCTCCTCCTGCCCTCAATCCCTCCCAGCACCAGAGTCTTTTCCAATGAGTCAACTCTTCACACGAGGTGACCAAAGTACTGGAGTTTCAGCTTTAGCATCAATCCTTCCAAAGAAATCCCAGGGCTGATCTCCTTCAGAAAGGACTAGTTGGATCTCCTTGCAGTCCAAGGGACTCTCAAGAGTCTTCTCCAACACCACACTTCAAAAGCATCAATTCTTTGGTGATCAGCTTTCTTCACAGTTCAACTCTCACATCCATACATGACCACTGGAAAAACCATAGCCTTGACTAGACGGACCTTAGTCGGCAAAGTAATATCTCTGCTTTTGAATATGCTGTCTAGGTTGGTCATAACTTTTCTTCCAAGGAGTAAGCGTCTTCTGATTTCATGGCTGCAGTCACCATCTGCAGTGATTTTGGAGCCCCAAAATATAAAGTCTGTACACAAGCATTTCCTCCTGGACACAAGCAAGTTCATGGAGATATCTCATATCTCCAAATTTGTTCCCTTTTCTCATCTGAGCACCTTTCTCATCTCTGCTCAGGCTCTTAGTAGGGTCTATGTTCATATCTCTATAAAGCTCCACAATTCTATGATGTTCTTCAAATAGTAGAATATCTGTCTAAATGTCTTGGGATTTATCACAACATTAACTCAATCTTGGTCATAGCATATCTGAGCATATTTCTGGTTCCACTTTCCTAATACATCCCCTGTTCATTTTGAGGCCTAAATGATAGCTTAACCACATCCTATGTTTCTTAAGATCCATACCACCTTAAATATTTAGCAATCTTATTTCTGATGTTCTACTAGAGAATCCTGGTTTTAAGTAAAGTTTCTTTTTCTGGAAGAAATGTTGGCCTTATTATGTCTCAAATTAAGTTTTCTAATCCGTTTATTCATTTACAAACAATCACTATTGTGTATTAGAGTTCTTCAGAGAAATAGAATGAAAAAGATGGATTATATCCATACATATGTGTGTGTATATACACACACATATATGACTTACTTTAAGGAATTAGCCCTTGTGGTATGGAGGCTGACAAGTCCCAAGATTTGCAGTTGGAAAATGGACCCAGGGTAGCCAGTGATCTAGTTCCAGTCCAAGGGTTTACAGGCTGAAGGCCTAAGAAAAGCCAATATTGAGTTCAAAGGCAGGGAAAAAACCCAATGTCCTAGCCAAAGCAGTCAGGCAGGGGGAGTTTCTTCTTACTCACCAGAAGATCAATCTTTTATTTCTCTCCAGGTCTTCCACTGATAAGATGGGGCCTACCCACATTAGAATGGGCAATCTGCTTTACTCAGCCTGCTGACTGATTCATAGTCAGTCACACTGGGGCACCCTGTGGCTCAGTCAAGTTGACACTGAAGATTAACCTTCACAGAATGCTCATGTGTGTATGCTAGGTACTCACTTAATAGACATTTTTACTGGCATTAGAAAATGGAGAGAATAATAGAAAGAGTAAATTTTGCTATTATTAGGAAGAAGTGCTAAAAATTACAGTATCTTTGTCATAATCTTTTTGCAGATAACTTGTCAGATGGTGAAGGGGGGAATTTCTTGCTCTGCTTGACTTGCTATCCTATGGTTGACTTTGTAATCCCAAATAATGGTGTGTAAAGTCTCATTTGTTTGATAAAGTATTTGTCAAGGTAAGTAATGTTACCTTAGTGTCCTGTAACTGTCAGGCCTGGTATTATGCTAGCTTAATAAAAACATTTATTTCTCACTTACATCATAGTCTGATAAAGGTCAGGAGGCTTTCCTAGGTCATTCACCTCCAGGTAATTTCCAGTTGTAGAATCCTTCCACATGTTTGTGGTGGTTTGGGCTTCCCTGGTGGCTTAGCTGGTAAAGAATTCGCCTGTGATATGGGAGACCTGGGTTCAGTCCCCGGGTTGGGAAGATCCCCTGAAGAAGGGAAAGGTTACCCACTCCAGTGTTCTGGCCTGGTGAATTCCATGAACTGTATAGTCCATGGGGTCACAAAGAGTTGGAGACGACTAAGCAACTCTCATATCACCTGAGGCCTATGAAGCTTATCCATATGTTTAAATATAGATTTTTAAAGCAGTATGTATCTCACTGTACTTTGAAAGGCAAAGAGATATAAAATCAACTCCCAACATATACCTGTAATTGATTACTAGCTTAGAAGTTGCATAATCTTAGGTAGGTAACTTTTCTCCACTGATGATCTCTGTGGAACCCAGTAGGAAAAGATTGAGGTAGTAAATTAAGCTTTCCAAAAGTTTTATTATTTGAGAGTCTTCCTTTGCAGGGAATTTTAGAAATAAGGACTTCTTAGGATGTAGCTGAGGGAGCCCACCAATTGAGTTGTAGATACAAGTAGCAAACTATCCATATCAAGCTGGGTAACCTAGGCAAATACATTAACTCTGTGCTTTAGTTTCCTACTTTAAAACTTTGGATGTTGGCCTCATGTATGTTTCCAAGATCACTTCCAAATGAAAATTCCAACTATGTTAATAGGACAACTATCCCTTTAGGTTTAAGGATGAGTTCTACTTGGAAGTGAGGGGAGGGAGTGAAAAGACGTGAAATGGTTCCTCTGTTCATATGAAATAATCCTTCTGAGATGCAGATAGGTGGTATTCAAAGCCCTAAGTCCACAGAGTATCAGCTGAGGTCCAAAGCGTGCTTTGTGCAAGCAAGACTGAGTTCACAGATCTTATTTACAGAATATTAGCTGCTTGTTAGTCCCAATGTGCCAGAGATTTAGCTGGAAAAGCTGAGGCAGAGGCAGCTCTGTAGATCTGTCACGACTACAGAGGGATGCAGAGGACCCATACCAGGCATTCTGGCTTCTGGTTTGATATAATTTCTGGATTAGACACCCTCATTTTAATCTTTGTTCATTATTTCAATTTGTTAGCATTGTTATATCTGAACTTCACCCAGAATGCCGATTTGCTCAGACGAATTCCCAAGAGCTTGTAGCAGGAGCACTTAGAACCATCCTGGGCAGGCCCCAGCTGTGCCTGACACACGCACTCCATTCTCAAAGAGTCACACAGACACTGCTTCTGAGCCACCCCACCCACAACCACACTGCTTCAACCTCAAGAGAAACCACCCATCTTGAGAGGTTTCCTTTCCTTTGAAGCAAGAGAAATAATTAGATTGTGTCCCAGCAGTGAAGGTTCCTTAATGACAATGGGCCAAAACTAATTGTATTGATTTGTTTATTACCGGCTTAGGAGGCCCATCAAACAAATGGACTGAGACTATTTCCATATTCTTTTCTGTTGGGT
Organism: Neotragus moschatus; assembly: GCA_006410615.1. NCBI lineage: Eukaryota > Metazoa > Chordata > Mammalia > Artiodactyla > Bovidae > Neotragus > Neotragus moschatus. The sequence continues at coordinate 728,264 of SJYA01000463.1, forward strand.
AAATGAGAAACAAATGACCTCTCCATATGTCTGCATCCTGAAGTCACTGCCCTTGAAGGCCGACTGCTCCGTGGCCTCAGGTGGGAGCTCTCTCCAATGCAGGCCATTCTGCCATCTGCCTCCTTCACGTGTGTGAAGAAACTGAAAAGTTTGGTTATTAGTTCTTTATTTTTAACTTATTTGGGAGATTTGTTTTTAATGCTTACAACTTGGAAACTTACCAAAGGTACCAGATGTTCTGCTTTCTTCAGGGTATCTGTGCGTGCACACTCAGTCGCTTCAGTTGTGTTCGACTCTTTGCGGCATCATGGACCACAGCTTGCCAGGGTCCTCTGTCCATGGGATTCTCCAGGCAATGATACTGGAGTGGGCTGCCATGCCCTCCTCCAGGGAATCTTCCTGATCTGGGGATCAAACTGGTGTCTGCCTACATCTCTGGCATTGCAGGGAGATTCTTTATCCACTGAGCCCTGGGGAAGCCCTCAGGGGACCTAGTCAGGAGTATGAATACCCCTAATTCGGAATTCTCTGAGAAAGGGAGGGGAAAGCTATAATATTGGAATGGCAGGAAATGAGGAGTCACTGACATCACATGAATTCAAAGAAAGGGACTCTCCATTTTCTGTCTGAGAGTGAGGTTAACTGTGGGTAGCTTTGGAGGGGCCGGGGGAAGAAAGTATGCTGTTTCTGTGCCTGTTGGATCTTCTTGGTCTTCGGGAGCAAATCCATTTCCCAAACTGTTGATCCACAAATTAAGAGAAATGGAGAGGATTAGATGAGAGTTTTGAAGGGGGCCATGATAATGTCCAAGTCTGGAAAATTTGAGTCCAGGTGAAAGATGATAAAAGAAATAATATTGTTCAGCTTCAATATTGGCTTCAAAAGCATGAAGCTAAACCATGAATGGGAGATTAATCTGTGAATCACTAAGGTGAACGAACAAAACTAAGCCTGATCCTTATAAAAGATTTAGAGGATACAGAAGGAAAACTAACATTTACTGGGTTTGCATTCTGCGCCAATTACTCTGCTAAGTACCTTACATGTATTCTATCTTGAATTCTCTCCCTTAGGCATTCACATCCCGTTTTAGACAGGAGGCAGCTAGGGCTCAGAGAGTTTAAGTAACTTGCCTAACAGTACACAGCTAACATTGGTAGGTTCCAAGCCAAAACTGTCCACCTCAAAGCCCATGATCTTAAGAGGTGAATACTGATTTTTTTCTCTCTCCTTATTCATGTTTATGATAGAAGACAAGTGAGTTCCTTTCAGCACCTTCTCAACATGGGCAATATTTTTTTAAAAAATGACACTTCTCCTCTCTCTCAGTGTCCTCACTCTCCCCAAGGGAGGGCCTTGTCTGAAAGGGGAGAATGTAGAACAAGGCAAGAATGCAGAACGCCTGAGTGTCTTTGACCAGGTTGGGTCACAGGCAGGACAACATAAACACTTTGGCTGAGCTCTCTCATGCCCTGTGCACTCATCTGGGATGGTTGGGGGAGCTTTGCTCAATAAGAGAAAGAAGCCCTCATAAAATCCTCTCTTTGTCTTGCTTGAATTTTATACAGTTGATACCACAAATCTGAATTACTTTTTCCTAATTCAAGGGTTTTCTTTTTTAATTCAGTTTNCCTGGCGTGCTGCAATTCATGGGGTCGCAAAGAGTCGGACACGAGTGAGCGACTGAACTGAACTGAACTGAGCTGTGTATGAGGGAGGTGACAGGAAATGCTCTAGTCCTAAACTATTTCTTCCAATATTTTCAGCGAGAGGCAACAACCTGAAGAAATTATGAAGTGAAAGCGTTTTAGTATTAGGCATTGTAAGGTGTTCACTGAAGTGCAACTTCTCTATAGAATGTGAGGACTCTGGCCAGGTTAAATAAGAGGCTGGGATCCAAAAGGCCTTAGTTCTAGGCAAGAAGATTTCCCCCCTGGGCTTTGTTACTGGCTGGGTGAAAATAACTATTTGAAGCAGAGGAAATACTTTGCTTTTGACATTTTGAAGCAATTTACTAGAAATTTTTAAAATCTCTTCCCTCTACTTTATTTCTTTTTTAAAGCACTTACAGGAATTCCCCTGGTAGTCTGTTGGTTAAGAGTCCACCTTGCAGTGCAAGGGATACAGGTTCAATCCCTAGGAGGGGAACTAAGATCCAAGATGCGTTGGAGCAACAAAGCCCACATACCACAGTTCCTGAGCCTGTGTGCCACAACAAAAGATTCTCATGATACAATGAAGATTCCACATGCTGCAACTAAGACCCAACACAGCCTAATTACATAAATAAATAAATATTGAAAACGTAAACAAAATGCACTTTCATGTCATCAGTATTTACTTTCTGGGCTTTCGTGGGTGCCAGTGACCAAGCCGATAAAATCATTAGCTCCGTTTCATTTGTAGTTTTTGCCAGGCTTTCATGCTCTGCTAATAGCTTTAAAATCTTCAGACATTCATCCATATTACTCAGAACCAAATTTGAAAATTTACTAACATTTAATCCAGTGTCTCATATTAAATTACCCAATATTTCTTTTAATCCAGTAAGAAAAATATACTTTAGATGGAGTGAAGGGATAAAGAAGTATCTTTCCTTGACATGGGAAATACAGGTTCATGCAGTTCATCCAAATAAAAACTATTCCATCCTCTCAGTTTCTACTTCATTCTTAGTTTCAAGTTTGTACAGAATATACCAGAGTAAAGTTCACAGTAGTAGGAAAATCATAATGCCAGTTGATGAAAAGGAGCATGCTATCAGGACAGGATATGGTATTTTGAAGGGTAAACAATGGAGTTTTTTCCCTCTACTGTGGAGATTATGGCATATAATGTGGTAGTATATGTTAATCTAGTTTCTACGTGACCCCATGGACTGCAGTACATCAGGCTCCTCTGTCCTCCACTATCTCCCAGAGTTTGCTTAAATTCATGTCCATTTAGTTGGTGATGCTATCTAACCATCTATCCTTTGCTGCCTTCTCTTTTTGCCTACAGTCTTTCCCAGCATCAGGGTCTTTTCCAATGAGTCATCTTTTTGAATCTGGTAGTCGAAGTACTGGGGCTTCAGTTCAGCATCAGTCGTTTCAATCATTTTGCTCTTAAAGTAGGAATTTTCGGTGTCATGCATCCACCTCTTATTCTAGCTGTATATCAGTTAGTTTAGGTACAATTTTGTAAATTAGTAATTGCACTAGATTGGGCTGAGAGTTGCCATATGTGACCACGACCAAGGTATACATCCCAAATATTGATGTTCTCTATTTCAATGTTCCCTTGTGATCCTCTTAGAATATATTACCCACTTACAGACTAGACATACAATAAAAAAGTAGCCAGAAAGTACATAAGAATGAAACTTTGACCTGAAATATTCAGAAATCAGCCTAAGAAGCCAACTTACTATCTGTAATAATTAGTCCAAGTCTGACTGCTATCTGTATGAAGCAGTCAAGGAAGCCAAATAATCATCTCTGAAACTAATGACTTAAAATGGCCAGGACTTGATTAACAATTAAAAGCTTCTCTAATTTTCCTTCTATTTCCAATTTCAGACCAATCAGAGAAAATCAAATATGCATCCCTAACCAATCACTGCAGATGGTGAGTNGACTGCTATCTGTATGAAGCAGTCAAGGAAGCCAAATAATCATCTCTGAAACTAATGACTTAAAATGGCCAGGACTTGATTAACAATTAAAAGCTTCTCTAATTTTCCTTCTATTTCCAATTTCAGACCAATCAGAGAAAATCAAATATGCATCCCTAACCAATCACTGCAGATGGTGAGTGGAGCCATGAAATTAAAAGATGCTTGCTCCTTGGAAGAAAAGCTATGACCAACCTAGACAGCATATTAAAAAGCAGAGACATTACTTTCCCGAAAAAGATCCTTCCAGTCAAAGCTATGGTTTTTCCAGTGGTCATGTATGGATGTGAGAGTTGGACCATAAAGAAAGCTGACTGCCAAAGAACTGATGCTTTTGAACCGTGGTATTGGAGAAGACTCTTGAGAGTCCCTTGGACAGCAAGGAGATCCAACCAGTCCATCCTAAAGGAAATCAGTCCTGAATATTCATTGGAAGGACTGATGCTGAAACTGAAGCTCCAATGCTTTGGGCCACCTGATGTGAAGAACTGATCCATTGGAAAAGACCTTGATGCTGGGAAAAATTGGAGGTGGGAGGAGAAGGGGATGACAGAGGATGAAATGGTTGGATGGCATCACCAACTCAATGGACATGAGTTTGAGTAAACTCCAGGGGTTGGTGATGAACAGGGAAGCCTGGTGTGCTGCAGTCCAGGGGTTGCAAAGAGTCAGACACAGCTGAGTGACTCAACTGAACTGAACCAATTACATAAATGTCATACTTCTACTTAGCTGACTATAGGTTCTATATGTCAACTTCTTGCAATCAAGGATATCTGAGACCTTCCCTTTCTTTCCACAATAAAGCTTTCTCACTTTTCTGCCTGCCTTTGAGTATCAATCAAATGCCAAGTGATGTCTGACTTCCTTGTTACAGTAAGTTATGAATAAAAACCCTTGTTTGTTATCATTTGGATAACTATTTATTTCCACATCACTGTTTTGTTTCCAATGTCTCCACCATGAACCCATATAACAACCTCATATATTATATTCCTCCCCTCAGTATTACTCCTCCAAGCTGTCTCTCAAACTAATGATCCAGTGATGACTATCATCAGTTCAGTTCAGTCGCTCAGTCGTGTCCGACTTTTTGTGACCCCATGAACTGCAGCATGCCAGGCCTCCCTGTCCATCACCAACTCCCAGGGTTCACTCAACTAATGTCCATCGAGTTGGTGATGCCATCCAGCCATCTCATCCTCTGTCGTCTCCTTCTCCTCCTGCCTCCAATCCCTCCCATCATCAGGGTGTTTTCCAATGGGTCAGCTCTTCACATGATGTGGACAAAGTATTGGAGTTTCAGCTTTAGCATCAGTCCTTCCAATGAACACCCAGGAACTGATCTTTAGGATGGACTGCTTGGATCTCCTCGCAGTCCAAGGGACTCTCAAGAGTCTTCTCCAACACCGCAGTTCAAAAGCATCAATTCTTTAGTGCTCAGCTTTCTTTACAGTCCAACTCTCACATCCATACATGACCACTGGAAAAACCATACCCTTGAGTAGATGGACCTTAGTTGGCAAAGTAATGTCTCTGCTTTTGATTGTACTATCTAGGCTGGACATAACTTTTCTTCCAAGGAGTAAGCATCTTTTCATTTCATGGCTGCAGTCACCATCGGCAGTGATTTTGGAGCCCAAAAAAATAAAGTCTGACATGTTTCCACTGTTTCCCCATCTATTTCCCATCAAGTGATGGGACCGGATGCCATGATCTTCATTTTCTGAATGTTGAGCTTTAAGACAACATTTTCACTCTCCACTTTCACTTCCATCAAGAGGCTTTTTAGTTCCCCTTCACTTTCTGTCATGAGGGTGGTGTCAGCTGCATATCTGAGGTGATTGATATTTCTCCTGGCAATCTTGATTCCAGCTTATGCTTCATTCAGCCCAGCGTTTCTCATGATGTATTCTGCATATATGTTAAATAAGCAAGGTGACACAGCCTTGACATACTCCTTTTCCTATTTGGAACCAGTCTGTTGTTTCATGTCCAGTTCTAACTACTGCTTCCTGGCCTGCATATAGGTTTCTCAAGAGGCAGGTCAGGTGGTCTGGTATTCCCATCTCTTTCAGAATTTTCCACAGTTTATTGCGATCCACACAGTCAAAGGCTTTGGCATAGTCAATAAAGCAGAAATAGATGTTTTTCTGGAACTCTCTTGCTTTTTCCATGATCCAGTGGATGTTGGCAATTTGATCTCTTGTTCCTCTGCCTTTTCTAAAACAAGCTTGAACATCAGGAAGTTGACGGCTCACGTATTGCTGAAGCATGGCTTGGAGAATTTTGAGCATTACTTTACTAGCATGTGAGATGAGTGCAATTGTGTGGTAGTTTGAGCATTCTTTGGCATTGCCTTTCTTTGGGATTGGAATGAAAACTGACCTTTTCCAGTCCTGNCTTGGAGAATTTTGAGCATTACTTTACTAGCATGTGAGATGAGCGCAATTGTGCGGTAGTTTGAGCATTCTTTGGCATTGCCTTTCTTTGGGATTGGAATGAAAACTGACCTTTTCCAGTCCTGTGGCCACTGCTGAGTTTTCCAAATTTGCTGGCATATTGAGTGTAGCGCTTTCACAGCATCATCTTTCAGGATTTGGAATAGCTCCACTGGAACTCCATCACCTCCACTAGCTTTGTTCCTAGTGATGCTTTCTAAGGCCCATTTGACTTCACATCCCAGGACATTTGGCTCTAGGTGAGTAATCACACCATCATGATTATCTGAGTCATGATGCTCTTTTTTACCATTCTCCTGTGTATTCTTGCCACCTCTTCTTAGTATATTTTGCTTTTGTTAGGTTCATATGATTTCTGTCCTTTATTGAGCCCATCTTTGCATGAAATGTACCCTTGGTATCTCTATTTTTCTCTTAGAGATCTCCAGTCTTTCCCATTCTGTTGTTTTTCTCTGTTTCTTGCATTGATTACTGAGGAAGGACTTCATACCTCTCCTGTTATTCTTTGGAACTCTGCATTCAGATGCTTATATCTTTCCTTTTCTACTTTGCTTTTTGCTTCTCTTCTTTTCACAGCTATTTGTAAGGCTTCCTCAGATGGTGATTTTGCTTTTTTGCATTTCTTTTCCAGGGGGATGGTCTTGATCCTTGTCTCCTGTACAATGTCACGAACCTCATTCCATAGTTCATCAGGCACTCTATCTATCAGATCTAGGCCCTTAAATCTATTTCTCACTTCCACTTATAATCATAAGGGATTTGACTTAGGTCATACCTGAATGGTCTAGTTGTTTTCCCTACTTTGTTCAATCTAAGTCTGAAGTTGGTAGTAAGGAGTTCATAATCTGAGCCACAGTCAGCTCTCAGTCTTTTTTTGCTGACTGTATAGAGCTTCTCCAACTTTGGCTGCAAAAAATATAATCAATCTGATTTCGGTGTTACCATCTGGTGATGTCCATGTGTATAGTTTTCTCTTGTTGGAAGAAGGTGTTTGCTATGACCAGTGCATTCTCTTGGCAAAACTCTATTAGTCTTTACCCTGCTTCATTTCAGACTCCAAGGCCAAATTTGCCTGTTACTCCAGGTATTTCTTGTCTTCCTACTTTTGCATTCCAGTCCCCTATAATGAACAAGACATCTTTTTTGGATGTTTAGTTCTAAAAGGTCTTGTAGGCCTTCATAGAACTGTTCAACTTCAGCTTCTTCGGCAGTACTGGTTGAGGCATAGGCTTGGATTACTGTGATATTGAATTGTTTGCCTTGGAAATGAACAGAGATCATTCTGTCATTTTTGAGATTGCATCCAAGTACTGCATTTTGGACTCTTTTGTTTACCATGATGGCTATTCCATTTCTTCTAAATGATTCCTGCCCACAGTAGTAGATATAATGGTCATCTGATTTAAATTCACCCATTCCAGTCCATTTTAGTTCGCTAATTCCTAGAATGTTGACGTTCACTCTTGCCATCTCCTGTTTGACCACTTCCAATTTGTCTTGATTCATGTACCTAACATTCCAGGTTCCGATGCAATATTGTTCTTTACAGCATCGGACCTTGCTTCTATCACCAGTCACATCTGCAAGTGGGTATTGTTTTTGCTTTAGCTCTATCCCTTTATTCTTTCTGGAGTTATTTCTCCACTGATCTGCAGTAGCATATTGGGCACTTACCAACCCGAAGAGTTCCTCTTTCAGTATCCTATCATTTTGCCTTTTCATACTGTTTGTGTGGTTTTCAAGGCAAGAATAATGAAGTAGTTTGCCATTCCCTTCTCCAGTGGACCACATTCTGTCAGACCATGACCCGCCCCTCCACACTGCATGGCTTAGTTTCATTGAGTTAGACAACTCTGTGGTCCGTGTGTTCAGATTGGCTAGTTTTCTGTGATTATGGTGTCTTTTCTTTTTTTTTTACTTTTATTTTACTTTACATTACTGTATTGGTTTTGCCATACATTGACATGAATCCACCGTTTCAATGTGTCTGCCCTCTGATGCCCTCCTGCAACATCTACCATCTTACTTGGGTTTCTCTTACCTTGGACATGGGGTATCTCTTCATGGCTTCTCCAGGAAAGTGCAACCGCTGCTCCTTACCTTGGACGAGGGGTATCTCCTCACAGCCACCCTTCCTGACCTTGAACGTGGAGTAGCTCCTCTCGGCCCTCCTGCGCCCACGCAGCCATCACTCCTTGGACATGGGGTAGTTCCTCTAGGCTGCTCCTGAACCATCAGCCTGGCACTCTGAGTTGCCCCTGAACTTGGGCGAAGGGTAGCTCTTCTCGACCATGCTTCTGCACAGTCCATCACACCTGGCATGCTTCTGTGATGACTATCATAAATTAAAATTTATTTATAGTTTTTTTAACACCTCTTTGGCTTTCTATTGACCTCAGAGTAAGGTTTAAATTTTTTGGCTATACTGATTTGCTTTCTTCTTACATGTTTACTTTTTTATTTTTTTGCATTCAAATTTTTGTGATATCAAAATTCTTAGTATTCTCACAATATGCCGTATTCTCTCTCACTTTAAGTTTCTGCAGGTACAAACCTCTCTACCTGAAACACTGTTCTTGATTTTCTTCGTGTGGTAAATTTTTATATCTCCTTAAGATTTAGCTTAGCCATCACCTCCTTGGTAAAGACTTTTCTAATCTTGATAGGCTGTCCTTCAACCAAACATGTATTTTTATATTTTATGTGATTTGCTTAGATGTCTTCTTACTCAATTCGATGTTAGTTATTTTATGTGGATATTAAGTAAATTCTGAAATTATAAGTACATGATTGCAAGAATGAATCTTTTCATAAGTGAGCTCCCACATGTACCTATGTCAGACTTACAGAAAGTAATTATGGTCAGCCCTCTCATAACCACAGGTTCCACAACTGTGGATTAAATTAATCACAGATCAAAATCATTCAGGAAAAAATTCTGGAAACGTCCAAAAGGCAAAACTTTAACTTGTTCTGTGCTAGTAATTATTTATATAGCATTTGCACTATAATGACAACTATTTACACAGCATTTACATTGCATTAGCTATAATAAGCTTCCATGTTGGCTCAGATGGTAAAGAATCTACCTGCAACACAGGAGATACAGGAGATACAGGTTCAATCCCTGAGTCCAGAAGATCCCAAGAGAAGAGAATGGCAACCCACTCCAGGATTCTTGCCTGGAAAATGCCATGGACAGAGAAGCGTCAGGGGCTATAGTCTATGGGGTCTCCAAGAGCTGGACATGACTGAACGACTAACACACACACACAGAGCTATAATAAGTAATTTAGAGATGATTTAAAGTCTGAGAGGATATGTGTATGTTATATGAAATACTGAACCTTTTTATACAAGAGACTTGAGCATCTGTGGAGTTTGGTATTGGGGGTTGTCTTGGGACCAGTCCCCATGATATTGAAGGATGTCTGTACTTTTCCTTGGTGGCCATTGTAATAGATATTAAAGCAGTTATGGCATGTCAACACTTACAATGGGCCAGATAAAGCAGTAGTTTTCTTCTGTTCATCTCTTCTCCACTTACCAAAATAATTATGCAGGGCTCAGTATCATTTTCTCTTATCTATAGATGACTAATCTAAATTTCAAAGTGGTTAATCAACTTGTCCAAGGACACATAGTTAATGATTAGTAAAACAAGTATTGAAAGCAGATTAATTTTTAAATCAACAGAGAGATCTTATGAGGGAAAGAAAATTTAGCTTCTCATATGAAAATCATAGGGATGAGAGATAAAATCTGCCATAAGCAAAATACATGTTGTAAGTCAGGAATCACAATAGGACTAACTCAGAATGAGGCTGCATGTACAGTTAGCTCTCATTATTCATGGATTTCATGTTTGCAAACATGCCTACTTCCTAAAAGTTATTTGTAACCCCAAAATATGTCCTCACAGTACTTCTGTGGTCATTCGTGGATTTGTGCAGACTGGCAAAAGATTCACATTGTCTGTCACACACATTCGCAGCTAGAGTTGAACAAGTTGATATTCTGCCGTCTTGTCTGAGTTCTCATAACTGTGAATGCATCTTTTTAGAAGCGAAAAAAAGTGAAGTCACTCAATCGTGTCCGACTTTTTGAGACCCCGAGGACTGTAGCCTAATAGGCTACATCCATGGGATTCTCCAGGCAAGAATACTGGAGTGGGTTACCATTTCCTTCTCCAGGGAATCTTCCCGAGATCAAACCTGGGTCTCCCGCATTGGAGACAGACGCTGTAACCTCTGAACCACCAGGGAAGCCACCAGGAAGTCTTTTTAAAAAGTAGGCTTGACTTCAGCATAGTTTCAGATTACAGCAAATTGGAGAAGGTATAAAAATATCCTCTGCACTTCCTGCCTCTTTACATGTATAGCCACCCCCATTATCAATGTTCCCCGCTAGACTGGTGCATGTTACAAGTGATGAATCTATACTAACACATCATTATCACTAAGTCACAGCTTACATTAGAGATAAGTCTTGGTGCTGTATATTCTATGGGTTTAGACAAAATTATTACACGTATCCATCATTTTAGTATCATATAGAATAGTTTCATTGTCCTAAAAATCTTCTATGCTTCACCTGTTCATCCCTTCCTCTCTAATTCCTGACAACTACTGATTTTTTGTTTTACTAACTCCGTGGTTTTTGCCTTTTTCAGTATATCACAGAATAGGAATTACACAGCATGTAGCCTTTTAAGTCTGGCTTCTTTCACTTACTGATATCCATTTAAATTCTCTCCATATCTTTTCATGGCTTGCTCATTTCTTTCTAGTGTTGAATATAATCTGTTGTCTGAATGTATCACAGTTCATCCTTTCACTTACTAAAGGATATCTTGGCAATTATGAATAAAGTTGCTACACATATTTGTGTGCAGGTTTTTGTGTGGTTGTAAGTTTTCAGCTCCTTTGGGTAAATACCAAGGGACAAGGTTTTGAATCATATGGTAAGAATACATTTAGAAACATCCAACCGTCTTCCACAGTGGCATTCCATTTTTTTTCCCACCAGCAATGAAGAATAAAGAGGCCTCACTGCTCCACATCCTTGCAAGCATTTGGTATTATCAGTGTTCTGGATTTTTCCATTTTAATAGATGTGTTAGTTCAGTCAGTTCAGGCACTCTTTTTTATATCTCTGATTTCACTATGTCCCTCATGTTTTCCACTCATCGAGGAACTTTCTTTTTTGACCACATTCTTGATTATGCATATTAAATGAACTGAGTTTACCTTAATTCAACATCCCACCCCACCCCCACCCAATGCAATATAAAATACTGATAAGTTCAGTTCAGTTCAATTGCTCAGTTGTGTCCACCTCTTTGTGACCCCAAGGGCTGAAGCACGCGAGGCCTCCCTGTCCATCACCAACTACTGAAGTTTACTCAAACTCATGTTCATTGAGTGGGTGATGCCATCCAACCAACTCATCTTCTGTCATACCCTTCTCTTCCCACCTTCAATCTTTCCCAGCATCAAGGTCTTTTCCAGTGAAGCATTTCTTCCCATGAAGTGGCCAAAGTACTGGAGTTTCAGCTTCAGCATCAGTCCTTCCAATGAACATTCAGGACTGGTTTCCTCCAGGATGGACTGGTTGGATCTCTTTGCAATCCAAGGGAATCTCGAGGGTCTTCTCCAACACCACAGTTCAAAAGCATCAATTCTTCTGCACTCAATGTTCTTTATAGTCCGACTCTCACATCCATACATGACTACTGGAAAAGCCATAGCTTTGATTAGACATACCTTTGTTGGCAAATAATGTCTTTGAATTTTAACATTTGTCTAGGTTGGTCATAACTTTTCTTCCAAGGGGTAAGCATCTTTTAATTTCATGTCTGCAGTCACCATCAGCAGTGATTTTGGAGCCCCCCCCCAAAAAAATCTCTCACTGTTTCCACTGTTTTCCCATCTATTTGCCATGAAGTGATGGGACAAGATGCCATGACCTTAGTTTTCTGCATGTTGACTTTTAAACCAACTATTTCACTCTCCTCTTTCACTTTCATCAAGAGGCTCTTTAGTTCTTCTTCACTTTCTGCCATAAGGGTGGTGTCATCTGCATATCTGAAGTTATTGATATTTCTCCCGGCAATCTTGATTCCAGCTTGTGCTTCTTCCAACCCAGCGTTTCTTATGATGTACTCTGCATATAAGTTAAATAAGCAAGGTGACAATATATAGCCTTGACATACTCCTTTCCTAATTTGGAACCAGTCTGTTGTTTTATGTCCAGTTCTAACTATTGCTTCCTGACCTGCATACAGATTTCTCAAGAGATAGGTCAGGTGGTCTGGTAGTCTCATCTCTTTAAGAATTTTCCACAGTTTGTTGTGATGCACACAGTCAAAGGCTTTGGCATAGTCAATAAAGCAAAAGTAGATGTTTTTCTGGAACTCTCTTGCTTTCTCAATGATTCAATGGATAAATGACTTCAATTGCTCACAGAAAATGTCTGATCTGTCCAGCTTCTCCCTGTGCAGGACCCTATCATCAACTTGCATATACTTTCCTTCAGGTCGGTATGAGTGGGGGAAGAGCAGGGACACCCATACAGTATGTTGCTCACCACTTCAGTGTGGGATGAGCAGACTCCTTGATAAAGCAACACAGACAAGGCAGTTCCCTCAAAGATGTCCCATACTTAATACCTGATACCTAACAGCAGCAAATACCTGATACCTAACGGCAGCAAAATTATGTGTGAAATGAATGAACAAATGAATGTGGCAGACACTGTAGGTAATATGCCCCAAAGTTTCCCCATTAATCTCTAAAATAGTCTACTAATTAGCTCAATATTGGGTGGCATTAAGCTTAGGGAATATGGACCCAATCTGTTGGATGGAATACTTGAGAAAGCTCACATTGGTTTGAAGAAGCCAGTTATGCACCTTTCTTCTCAACTTGGCCTTAGTGGAGTCATGTTAATAGCTTGAAATCATCAGCCATGATGAAAGTATTTGCACCATAGAAATCAGCCAAAGCTAGAATCAGTGCTCAATTTTTCTTTCTCCCCAAAGAGCAAGGTATTAACACGTTCATCACCATACCACTGGCACAGCCAGAATCATGATTGGTCCCAGTTAATAATGGAAATCCCAAGCTGCACTTTTCCAGAGTTGATTAAAGGAAGGGCCTGTGACCCATCTCTGTCAATGGGATCTGGCTTTCTTGGATTTGCTTCTGAAATAAAAAGAAAGATGCTCAAATTCCCTACCTTTGAATATTGCCTTTTTAAAATATGGTACTTGTAGTCAATTTGCAATCAAGAGAGGGAAGCTTAAATATGAAAAAGAAGCATACAACGAATAAAAAGAAATAGGAAAAAAAATGCTGGGTTTTTGATGACTCTTCTAACTCACTGGATCAAATATAGAACTGCCCTCCCTCAGGGTATCCTGTTAGTGTCAACAAATGACCTTCATTTCTTAGGGTAATTTTAGCTGAATATTCTACAACTTGCAGCAAAATGTTGCAATGGGTAGATGGGCGGATGGATAGAAGGATGAATGAATAAATGGATGAATGAATGAGATCATTCATCTAAGTGTGTGCTGGGCAAAAATTCCTGAGGACAATTTCATATATGTACAAGTATGTGACACATGTCCTGTCATGTGTGCTGAAATTTTACTTTATCCTTTAGCACTGAAATGTATTGTAAACTTTTCTTATTTTTAAAAATCGTGGATGAATAGAGAAATTCTTACTAAAGAAGAAGTATGCACACTACCTACCCATTTACACCACTATATATTATGGGTTGAATCCCTGGGTCAGGAAGATCCTTTGGAGAAGGGCATGGCAACCGATTCCAGTATTCTTGTCTAGAGACTCTCATGGACAGAGAAGCCTGGTGGGCTACACAATCCATAAGATCACAAAAAGTCAGACATGATTGAAGTGACTTAGCATAGCACATACCTTCAGGAACCTTCTCAATGACAGACACTTGCTCTTCTCTGCCACTCAACACACACTGGAAAATACCCTAACTTTTAAATAGAAATATGGGAAATTTCTGGAATCTTTATTTTCTAATACTAGCAATTTAAATTTGAAAGTATGATTTGTATACTTGTGTGCATATATGAACATGCACATCTTTCCAGGTGGCTCAAGTGGTAAAAAATCTGCCTGCAATGAATGAAATGCAGGCAGGAGACATGGGTTTGATCCTTGGATTGGGAAGTTCCCCTGGAGGAGGAAATTGCAACCCACTCTAGCATTCTTCCATGGAAAATCCCATGAACAGAGAAGCCTGGCAGGCTTTAGTCCAGGGGTCAAAAAGAGTCAGACAGGACTAAGCAACCGAGCACACACATACACGAGCATGCATGTGGGACTGATGGTGTTTTATTTTATGTTTATTACACAATAAGCTATTGTTCTTATAATGAACAAGATTGAAATGCAGTAAAAATTAAAGTCATTATATGCACTGAGGATGATATACAGCATGATTTTCACTCTGTCATTTTTCTTTCTCTATTTTGAGTCTGGGAAATGGGTTCAAATACAAGCCCTTGCTGCCTGGTGAGAAAGGTCACTAGTCCCTGTTCTACCTGATCAGCTGTAACAAACTGTTATTTTTTGCTTCATCCCACACTTTTGCCAATGCATCGAAGTTCTCCCTAGAAACTTTAATGTATTCTGATTCCAAAGAAGAGGAACAGTATTACAAAGCATATTTGACCATGGATGGATGCTACCTAAGGGGTAGCTAACAAAAGAAAACATGCCAAAGCCTGACTACTTTATTCTTATAGGGAAAAAAAGTCAGGTAGCCAAGGTGAAAGATTTTTTTTTTTTTTTTTTTGGACAACCATATTTTTTCAGTTACCAGTTACCCTTCTCAGGACTATATATTTACATAACAATAGCAAAAATGTTGTTCTGGATGTTACTTCTTTCAGTTTCTATTAAAACTGTAATAGTGCCTGCCTCTATTACACATTTTCTTGTATGTTTCAATCAAAATGTCACCTATGTGCTGTTCTTAGAGTACACTTAATATTTTCATTAAAACCAATAAAACAAGAAATGACAAGAGGGCAGGTGGGTGCAGGCAATTAAACTCCTCCTGTATGTATTGTTAAATAGCAGTTGAGAAAAGAAAGAAGCCCTATTGAACACCTGTCCCTTCTTTACTGAATGGCAGCTAAGAAATCCACTTAGCTGGCTATTGTCTGCTTATTTTCCTGACAGATAATGTGAAGAACAGCCAGTTATGGGGCCAGTAATTCAGAATTAATTTTTCCTTCACAAGAGTGATGTGGACACTGAGTGCAGTAATGGTGCCTGATCTGGATTCAGGGGGGTAAACAAGACAATCGGAGATGATGGGCAGGAGATGGGCACTTTATAGGTCTGCTCCACCTGCCAGTTGGAGCTGTGGTTTTTGCTGGCATCTTTTATTATTATTTTAATCTGTTTCAAATGAAGTCTGAAGGATTAATCATTAAAACAGTTACCCTGTATAGGTGTGTGTGTGTGTTGAAAGAAGAGACAAATGAAGAAGACTCCACAACATTGCTTTCCATCTTTTCCCACTGTATTAAAAGTGTTGGTAGCTGCAAAAGACAGCTGTTAAGCCACACATTGAGATTATTTATGGAGCTTCCTCCTGCGAGCTTATATCTCAATTGAGAAAATTGCTACATTTCCTTAAATAAACCAGGACCTTTTGCTAACCCACCATTATTGCTTATTTCATTCTAAGAGGAAACACCTACCCCTAACCTGCACATCAAAAATT
Source organism: Neotragus moschatus (assembly GCA_006410615.1). Lineage (NCBI taxonomy): Eukaryota > Metazoa > Chordata > Mammalia > Artiodactyla > Bovidae > Neotragus > Neotragus moschatus. Next base: position 744,158 of record SJYA01000463.1, read on the forward strand.
TGTTCCCACCAGACCAAATTAAAACTCTCTCCTGCTCTTATTCTTTCCACCTCTCTCCTGCTTCCTCTCCCCTCTCCTCCCTCTCCACCCTTTTTTTCTCTCTCCATCTTTCTAAGTCCCTGTTTTTAAGTGCTACCCACCCAAGCAATTTCACAGACCAACTGAATGAAGACTCTCTGGGGATGAGTTAAAGAAGAGGATTAGATACAACTGTTCTCTGGGCAGCTTTTAAGACCCCTGAGTAGACAAACAGCAGACATATCTTGTGAATTGCAGTCACTGACACAAACCACTCAGAATAAATCAGAATTGAATAACTGCTTTATTACTCAGGTAAAATTTATTGATCTATTATAGAAAGAAATATATATATATATATATATGTGTGTGTGTGTGTGTGTGTGTGTGAAAGAGGACAGGCCCTGCTAAAATAGAAAGCATAAAACCTCTCATAAATCCTCTTATTTCAAATATTTGATATTTAGTGTAGAGTATGTTCTTGGATAAATTAATCTCATACAGTTTATGTTGTCTGAAAGGAAACATATATAACCTAAGACATTAAAATCCATCAGTTATTTATTAAAATATACACTGATTAAGCATGGTGACCTCAATTTCCAAGCCCCAAATCAGGAAACATATTTTCATAATCATTTTCTTTCTCCTTAAATATTAATTGGTAAAATTTTGGACCATGAAAAGATTAAATTTGAATAAAATCACTTATAGTTATACCTTCCCAAAATATCTAAGTAATAGACTTTTATCCATAGAAGCCATCTCTATTCAATTCATGAACTTCTTCTCACTTATTTCTTCATACTCATTTTCATGAGCATCTCACTCATTCATTGTTATAGTCAGTCAGACTTTTATCAGTAAGTACCATTACCATGGAATTGTGTTCTACCACTTTTATGTTCACTAAATATCTTACTATTTAAAAAGTTAAATTCTGTTTCCTTATAGAGGAAAGTTGAATTCCAAACCTGGATATAGTATAAATTTCTCATCTACTGTGATTCTTGCAGAACTATCCATGGTGCTGGACAATAGGTGCTAGATAAATGCTGCTTAACTGAANATTGTGTTCTACCACTTTTATGTTCACTAAATATCTTACTATTTAAAAAGTTAAATTCAGTTTCCTTATAGAGGAAAGTTGAATTCCAAACCTGGATATAGTATAAATTTCTCATCTACTGTGATTCTTGCAGAACTATCCATGGTGCTGGACAATAGGTGCTAGATAAATGCTGCTTAACTGAACTTCCGTAGAATTCCTGCTTGACAAATGGAACTTAACTATTTAGTGTCATAAGTATACATTGATCCTCTTCTCTCATGTCAAAGAGGACTTACCCATATTGGCATTTAAAATAAATAACCATTTGGTGGTGTTTAGGTGATTATTTTATTTGAATATCTATAGGTGTGCTGCAGTTCATGGGATCACAAAGAGTTGGACATGATTGAGTGACTGAACTGAGACTGAGAGCAGTCCTTGAAAATGTACCATGGGTACTCCCCACACCTCATCTTTATCCTATAAATATCCCAAGCCCTCCCTCTTCCAGGAAGCAGATCTGAGGTTTGTTCTCCTATCTCAGCTACCTTGCAAATACACCTTTTCTCCGCTGCAAACCTCAGCACCTTGGCAGCTGACTTGCTGCACTTCAGAAACAGGAACCTGTACACAAAGGAAAAGAAACAGGTACACAATTCTGAAACTGAGATGGAAATCACTGGATGAATTTCAGTGAACCTCTCTGGGTGTGTCTCAATGTGGAGAAACTTTTCATCTCTAACCTAGATGTTTTATCATTGGTGCTGTATAGACGGAGAAGTCTTGAGGCTACTGGAAAAAAACTGAAAACCAGAAGCAGAGGCTTAAATCCAAGTCCTGAAAACATCAGAGAACTCCTGACTCCGGGGAAAATTAATCAATAGGAGCTCATCAAACATCTCCATACCTACACTGAAACCAAACACCATCCTAGGGCCAATAAGTTCCAGAGCAAGACATACCATGCAAATTCTCCAGCAACACAGGAACACACCCCTGAGCTTCAATATACAGGCAGCTTAAAGTTACTCCAAAACTACTGACATCTCATAACTCATTACTGGACACTTCATTGCACTTCAGAGAGAAGAAATCCAGCTCCAGCCACCANAAAATATAAAGTCTGTACACAAGCATTTCCTCCTGGACACAAGCAAGTTCATGGAGATATCTCATATCTCCAAATTTGTTCCCTTTTCTCATCTGAGCACCTTTCTCATCTCTGCTCAGGCTCTTAGTAGGGTCTATGTTCATATCTCTATAAAGCTCCACAATTCTATGATGTTCTTCAAATAGTAGAATATCTGTCTAAATGTCTTGGGATTTATCACAACATTAACTCAATCTTGGTCATAGCATATCTGAGCATATTTCTGGTTCCACTTTCCTAATACATCCCCTGTTCATTTTGAGGCCTAAATGATAGCTTAACCACATCCTATGTTTCTTAAGATCCATACCACCTTAAATATTTAGCAATCTTATTTCTGATGTTCTACTAGAGAATCCTGGTTTTAAGTAAAGTTTCTTTTTCTGGAAGAAATGTTGGCCTTATTATGTCTCAAATTAAGTTTTCTAATCCGTTTATTCATTTACAAACAATCACTATTGTGTATTAGAGTTCTTCAGAGAAATAGAATGAAAAAGATGGATTATATCCATACATATGTGTGTGTATATACACACACATATATGACTTACTTTAAGGAATTAGCCCTTGTGGTATGGAGGCTGACAAGTCCCAAGATTTGCAGTTGGAAAATGGACCCAGGGTAGCCAGTGATCTAGTTCCAGTCCAAGGGTTTACAGGCTGAAGGCCTAAGAAAAGCCAATATTGAGTTCAAAGGCAGGGAAAAAACCCAATGTCCTAGCCAAAGCAGTCAGGCAGGGGGAGTTTCTTCTTACTCACCAGAAGATCAATCTTTTATTTCTCTCCAGGTCTTCCACTGATAAGATGGGGCCTACCCACATTAGAATGGGCAATCTGCTTTACTCAGCCTGCTGACTGATTCATAGTCAGTCACACTGGGGCACCCTGTGGCTCAGTCAAGTTGACACTGAAGATTAACCTTCACAGAATGCTCATGTGTGTATGCTAGGTACTCACTTAATAGACATTTTTACTGGCATTAGAAAATGGAGAGAATAATAGAAAGAGTAAATTTTGCTATTATTAGGAAGAAGTGCTAAAAATTACAGTATCTTTGTCATAATCTTTTTGCAGATAACTTGTCAGATGGTGAAGGGGGGAATTTCTTGCTCTGCTTGACTTGCTATCCTATGGTTGACTTTGTAATCCCAAATAATGGTGTGTAAAGTCTCATTTGTTTGATAAAGTATTTGTCAAGGTAAGTAATGTTACCTTAGTGTCCTGTAACTGTCAGGCCTGGTATTATGCTAGCTTAATAAAAACATTTATTTCTCACTTACATCATAGTCTGATAAAGGTCAGGAGGCTTTCCTAGGTCATTCACCTCCAGGTAATTTCCAGTTGTAGAATCCTTCCACATGTTTGTGGTGGTTTGGGCTTCCCTGGTGGCTTAGCTGGTAAAGAATTCGCCTGTGATATGGGAGACCTGGGTTCAGTCCCCGGGTTGGGAAGATCCCCTGAAGAAGGGAAAGGTTACCCACTCCAGTGTTCTGGCCTGGTGAATTCCATGAACTGTATAGTCCATGGGGTCACAAAGAGTTGGAGACGACTAAGCAACTCTCATATCACCTGAGGCCTATGAAGCTTATCCATATGTTTAAATATAGATTTTTAAAGCAGTATGTATCTCACTGTACTTTGAAAGGCAAAGAGATATAAAATCAACTCCCAACATATACCTGTAATTGATTACTAGCTTAGAAGTTGCATAATCTTAGGTAGGTAACTTTTCTCCACTGATGATCTCTGTGGAACCCAGTAGGAAAAGATTGAGGTAGTAAATTAAGCTTTCCAAAAGTTTTATTATTTGAGAGTCTTCCTTTGCAGGGAATTTTAGAAATAAGGACTTCTTAGGATGTAGCTGAGGGAGCCCACCAATTGAGTTGTAGATACAAGTAGCAAACTATCCATATCAAGCTGGGTAACCTAGGCAAATACATTAACTCTGTGCTTTAGTTTCCTACTTTAAAACTTTGGATGTTGGCCTCATGTATGTTTCCAAGATCACTTCCAAATGAAAATTCCAACTATGTTAATAGGACAACTATCCCTTTAGGTTTAAGGATGAGTTCTACTTGGAAGTGAGGGGAGGGAGTGAAAAGACGTGAAATGGTTCCTCTGTTCATATGAAATAATCCTTCTGAGATGCAGATAGGTGGTATTCAAAGCCCTAAGTCCACAGAGTATCAGCTGAGGTCCAAAGCGTGCTTTGTGCAAGCAAGACTGAGTTCACAGATCTTATTTACAGAATATTAGCTGCTTGTTAGTCCCAATGTGCCAGAGATTTAGCTGGAAAAGCTGAGGCAGAGGCAGCTCTGTAGATCTGTCACGACTACAGAGGGATGCAGAGGACCCATACCAGGCATTCTGGCTTCTGGTTTGATATAATTTCTGGATTAGACACCCTCATTTTAATCTTTGTTCATTATTTCAATTTGTTAGCATTGTTATATCTGAACTTCACCCAGAATGCCGATTTGCTCAGACGAATTCCCAAGAGCTTGTAGCAGGAGCACTTAGAACCATCCTGGGCAGGCCCCAGCTGTGCCTGACACACGCACTCCATTCTCAAAGAGTCACACAGACACTGCTTCTGAGCCACCCCACCCACAACCACACTGCTTCAACCTCAAGAGAAACCACCCATCTTGAGAGGTTTCCTTTCCTTTGAAGCAAGAGAAATAATTAGATTGTGTCCCAGCAGTGAAGGTTCCTTAATGACAATGGGCCAAAACTAATTGTATTGATTTGTTTATTACCGGCTTAGGAGGCCCATCAAACAAATGGACTGAGACTATTTCCATATTCTTTTCTGTTGGGTAAATGAGAAACAAATGACCTCTCCATATGTCTGCATCCTGAAGTCACTGCCCTTGAAGGCCGACTGCTCCGTGGCCTCAGGTGGGAGCTCTCTCCAATGCAGGCCATTCTGCCATCTGCCTCCTTCACGTGTGTGAAGAAACTGAAAAGTTTGGTTATTAGTTCTTTATTTTTAACTTATTTGGGAGATTTGTTTTTAATGCTTACAACTTGGAAACTTACCAAAGGTACCAGATGTTCTGCTTTCTTCAGGGTATCTGTGCGTGCACACTCAGTCGCTTCAGTTGTGTTCGACTCTTTGCGGCATCATGGACCACAGCTTGCCAGGGTCCTCTGTCCATGGGATTCTCCAGGCAATGATACTGGAGTGGGCTGCCATGCCCTCCTCCAGGGAATCTTCCTGATCTGGGGATCAAACTGGTGTCTGCCTACATCTCTGGCATTGCAGGGAGATTCTTTATCCACTGAGCCCTGGGGAAGCCCTCAGGGGACCTAGTCAGGAGTATGAATACCCCTAATTCGGAATTCTCTGAGAAAGGGAGGGGAAAGCTATAATATTGGAATGGCAGGAAATGAGGAGTCACTGACATCACATGAATTCAAAGAAAGGGACTCTCCATTTTCTGTCTGAGAGTGAGGTTAACTGTGGGTAGCTTTGGAGGGGCCGGGGGAAGAAAGTATGCTGTTTCTGTGCCTGTTGGATCTTCTTGGTCTTCGGGAGCAAATCCATTTCCCAAACTGTTGATCCACAAATTAAGAGAAATGGAGAGGATTAGATGAGAGTTTTGAAGGGGGCCATGATAATGTCCAAGTCTGGAAAATTTGAGTCCAGGTGAAAGATGATAAAAGAAATAATATTGTTCAGCTTCAATATTGGCTTCAAAAGCATGAAGCTAAACCATGAATGGGAGATTAATCTGTGAATCACTAAGGTGAACGAACAAAACTAAGCCTGATCCTTATAAAAGATTTAGAGGATACAGAAGGAAAACTAACATTTACTGGGTTTGCATTCTGCGCCAATTACTCTGCTAAGTACCTTACATGTATTCTATCTTGAATTCTCTCCCTTAGGCATTCACATCCCGTTTTAGACAGGAGGCAGCTAGGGCTCAGAGAGTTTAAGTAACTTGCCTAACAGTACACAGCTAACATTGGTAGGTTCCAAGCCAAAACTGTCCACCTCAAAGCCCATGATCTTAAGAGGTGAATACTGATTTTTTTCTCTCTCCTTATTCATGTTTATGATAGAAGACAAGTGAGTTCCTTTCAGCACCTTCTCAACATGGGCAATATTTTTTTAAAAAATGACACTTCTCCTCTCTCTCAGTGTCCTCACTCTCCCCAAGGGAGGGCCTTGTCTGAAAGGGGAGAATGTAGAACAAGGCAAGAATGCAGAACGCCTGAGTGTCTTTGACCAGGTTGGGTCACAGGCAGGACAACATAAACACTTTGGCTGAGCTCTCTCATGCCCTGTGCACTCATCTGGGATGGTTGGGGGAGCTTTGCTCAATAAGAGAAAGAAGCCCTCATAAAATCCTCTCTTTGTCTTGCTTGAATTTTATACAGTTGATACCACAAATCTGAATTACTTTTTCCTAATTCAAGGGTTTTCTTTTTTAATTCAGTTTCTAAAACTAGGTCACATTTTGTCATCCTTAATTTGCAGGCCTAAACTACTTTACCACTCATGTAGACTGTGAAGGGTGAAAAACCGCTGATAAACTTGGCTTCATTCAATTCTCAGAATAGCAGAGAGAAACAAAGGGAGACAGATGATAAAGTTTCCCTCTGTAGAGGCAGAAAGTTACTGAAGTTTATGTGACTTATCCAAAATTACTTGCCTGGTAAGTGGCTAGAGTGAAATTCTGACTGTTTTCCTGTGTCATGCATTAACCAAGTTAGCATTAAAATATAACAGCACTTCACAATGGAAGCTATAAGGAAAACAACTGGTAAATTTGATTACTTAAGAAAATAAATCTTCTGCATAGAAATATTAGTGAATTAACAGCATAAAAACACACATAATAACTTGCCCCATTTGATGGATAAACAATTAATCTCCTAAATATGCAATAAACTCTTTACATATTAAGAAGAAAAATATAAACAATGGGAATTAAAGGAAAAAAAATAGACACAAAAGAAGACAAAGAATTGGTTCATGATCAAGAAAAGATGCTTAAACTTATATTGGTTGCCCAAAAAGTTTGCTTGGATTTTTCTATAAGATGTTAAGGAAAAGCTCAAACAAAATTTTTGGCCAATATCTCAATATTACTGAGATATTATTTTTCACTAATTGGCAATAGTTTAAAAGTTCGATAATACAAAATATTGGTGAGGGTATGGGGAAAATCTCTAGGTGGGAGTAGAATTTGAAACAGCTTTTCTGGAGAGCAATTTGGCAATATTTATGATCACATCTTAGTCATGTTCATCATCTGTCAGAGTGTGAAGGTAAAGTCCCCTTACTGGAATTGAAGTATTAAAAAAAAACCCAGAAGTTTTGTTTGCTAGTCCTCTTAACTCCCTTATCAGACCACACAGAGTCCAACTCAGATGAAAATCAGGGAGCCTCTGCTCCTTTTTTCCTATGTCCTTTCTCACCTCCTCTTTTCATAATTCTGTCCCTCCTCACAGGGTGTTTTTATCTTTGAGTCATCCTTCAGATTTGCAGTTACCAGATTCTCAGTCCTATTAGGTCCTCCCCTGCTGGGATCCTGCTGTGTCCTGGGCTTAGTAGAAGGGAAGGGGCCCTATGGACTTCAATGTGAAAATATGTAAGGTAGGAAAGCATTTCCCTTGCTGATTTTGATTGCCACAAACAGTGTAACTCAAATGCACAGTACTAATAGAACTCCTTCTTGTAAGGAACAGAGAAAATAGAGAAGGACTATAACATTCTATTCAACTATAATCTAAATTGACCCAGAAATTACGCTTGGACGGATTTATTCCATAGACATATGTGCAAGAGTACATAAGATTTGAGGAAATTTATTGCAACCTTGTTTGTAATTGAAGAACATAAAATAGAAATGGCTATCATAGACAAATGGCAAACCATTGTGTTTCTCTATTAGAGAGTACTAGGAAGCCCTTGGACTTCCCAGGTGGCTCAGGGGTAAAGAACTTGTCTGCCAGTGCAGAGGCTATAGAAGACGTGGGTTCAGTCCCTGGGTTGGGAAGATCCCCTGGGAGGAGAAAATGACAACTCACTTCAGTATTCCTGCCTGGGAAGTCCCATGGACAGAGGAGCCTTCTGGGCTATAGTCCATGGGCTTGAAAAGAGTCCCACGTGACTGAGCACACACCAATGCACTCAGGCAGCCCTCAAGAATGGGAGATGGGAGGGAGGTTCAAAAGGGAGGGGAGATTTGTATACCTGTGGCTGATTCATGCTGAGGTTTCATAGAGAACAAAATTCTGTAAAGCAATTATCCTTCAATTTAAAAAAAAAAAGAAAAATGGGATAGATCTTCCATTACAACACTCATAGAAAGTTGCCTAAAATGTAAAACAATCTCATACTCTCCAACATGAAAATTCTTTTTTAAAGGCTTTGGCTAACTTAAATGTATATGCTTTCAGTATTATAAATGGAATAGTCAAATGTCTATTTATGTTTAATTTATTAATCTAGTTATATGGTCGCATTTAAGATCACATAGCATGTAACATATTAGTTAATTTGGAAATGTTTCTACTTCTTTGCATTTCTTAAATCATTAAATAAACTAGATTTCCTTCCTGCGCCATCTAACCTATAATTTCCAGAGTACATGCATGCTAAGTCGCTTCAGTCTTGTCCGACTCTGTGACCCTATGGGCTGTAGCCCACCAAGCTCCTCTGTCCAGCTTCTCCAGGCAAAATACTGGAGTAGATTGCCATGCCTTTCTCCAGGGGATCTTCCCGACCCAGGGATCGAACTGTCTCCTGCAGCTCCTGGATTGCAGGCAGATTTTTTTTCACTGCTGAATCAACAGGGAAGCCCCTAATTTCCAGAGTACATTTCACTTTTTTCCATCTATTACTTGAGAGACAGCATTTGTTGGCCAACATCGGACACAGTCACTAGAAATTTTATCTGAGACCACAGGTGCCTGTTCACATAACATCAGAAAAATAGTTGTATCATTCATTCTGTAGAGGTGTATGTGGTATTTCATATCACAGCTACTTATTCTGTTACCTATTACATGATCTTTAAAATACTTATTTACACAATGTCAAGCTTGAAATTTTGAGTTCTTGCCCTAAGAGTAAACACTAATCTGATCAATTGGTTGATTTCATTGGCCTCCTTTTAATCAATTCCACCAGGAAATCTCAATAAGTGTTCAAAATTATTATTGAATGAGGTTGTTGTAGGCTGATGTATCTTTCTCAAATAGCAATCTTTTGTTCAGAATTAAGTAATGAGAAGAAAAAGAAAAAACTTAGGTTTACCAAAGGGGAAATGTAGGGGGAGGGATAAATCAGGAGTTTGGGATTAACATATACACACTACTATATGTAAAATAGATAATCAGCAAGGATCTACTCTATAGCATAGGGAACTCTGCTCAGTACTCTGTAATAACCCACATGGGAAAAGAATCTGAAAAAGAATGGGTATATTTATAACTGGAGCATTTTGCTATACACCTATAACTAACATAGCATTGTAAATCAACTATACTCCAATGTAAAATAAAAATTAAATTAAAACACAAGCAATGAGGAAATCTCTCCATAATCTGAGAGACATTGCAAGGACCTCAAAATAATTATCTTTCCTTCTTGAAGGATAATTTTGGGAAAGCAATTTCACCATTTACTCAGGCACTTATGGAATGTATATGGATATGGGAAAATATCCAAGATGTATTTTGAAGTAAAAGAACAGGTTACAGAATAGTGTTTACTGTGAACCCATTTATACAAAATAAAAAGGCAATAGTAGTAAACATTATCTCTAATTATATGTGACTATGTATTCATAAACCTTTTTCTGGATTAATGCATAGTGATTACTTCTAGGGTAGTCGGGGGAGGACTCCTGGAGGAGAAGGAATACATATTTTTCTTTTTTTCCCTTGTTGCAGAATCAGCAGTAAGGTATTAAATGGAAATTAGTTTAAAATGTTCTCCTTTCGTTATCCTCTATGCCTCCTCATCCAGACCATTTCTCATCTGGATTTCTGCTTGCTATTACCTTGGGCCAAATTAAACCATTGACCTCCTCCTGGAAAAGGCCAGAGCCTGTTCGATGATTCCAGTCTCTTTCCCATCCATTCTCTACTGCAGACACTCCCCACAACTCTGGGCATGCTCTTATAATCTGTAAATCCCCAGATGTATACATGATGCTTTATAAGGCAAACCTTTCAAAAGGCAAGGTCCTTATCCCAGGAGATTATAGTCTAAGTCACACAAAACAAACATCAGGGAGACTAAACCATTTTGTTGCACTAAAACATCAGAAGAGGTCAGTTTAGGGGAAAAAATTGACTGAGCCAAGTAAAGGAATAGAAAAGAATAAAATATGCTTATGAACAAGCCAAATACAGTTTTTCCAAATTAACGATACCAAAGATTGAGAAGCAGGAGATGCAGGCAGCCTAAAAGAATAAGGCTTAAGAGGCAGAGTCAGGAGGAAAGCTACAGAAGCTTAGACAGGAGAACAAGGGGAAAGGGAACCCATGTATGATGAGTGCACATTATGAAACAGCAGCCTTGTTTCTTCAGTTTGAGAATCCCTGGCTGAGATGCCCAAACAGTAAAAGTTTCTTTTTCTTTCATAACAAGCAGTCTAGATCCAGGGAGTTGCTGGAGTTGATTCAGCCAGTCAGTGAAATCAGAGCTCCTGATCTGCTCGGCGTCTCTGTGATACTTTTGACCTCCACAGTGTTCCCACATTCTGAGACGTCAGTGTCAAGCATCACATCCTCCCACAATCCACCTCCAAGCCTGAGACAAAGGGTGGCAAAAGGCAGTGCTTCTCCACCTGTGACTCTCTTGTCCAGGAGCAATATCCTTCTCAGAATCCCTCCCCTCAAGCAGTTTCCCCTCACATCTCCTTAGCCACTGCTGTGTCACCCCATCCCAAGGATTGCACCCACATTTCTGAGATCAAGGGATCTTTTCCCAATACCTAAAAAAAAGTTGGAGCTCTGTTAGCAAGTAACAAAAGGTGCTGGTCTTTAGGCAAGTGACCAGCAATGTCTGACACATTAATGTTCTCAAATGACTTTAAGTATTATTATTGTCATCAATATTCATTTTCTAGGGCCGTCATACCAAAGTTCCACAGTGTAGGTGGCTTAATTAACAGAAATTTTTTGTTTTGAGGTTATGGAGGTCACAAGCCTAAAGTTGGTGATGGAGGACTCTGAGGGAAGGATCTCTTCCAGGTCTTTCTCCTTGGCTGTTTTTTCCCCTAGGTCTGTTCATATCACTCACCTTTTATGCAAGCCTGTGTATCCACATTTTTCCTTTTTATAAGGATATCAGTTATATTGTACTGAAGCAACACAACACAGCAACCCAACACAGGGCCCACCTTAATACACCTATTTTAGTTTGATTACCCTGTAAAGACTTTATATCCAAATTAGTTAACATTCTGAGGTACTTGAGATTGGGACTTCAGCATATAAATTTTAGGAAGGCACAATTCGACCTATAACACCACTGAACAGAAGAAACTGAGGCCAGTAAAGATTAGGTAACTTGCCCAAGACAACAGCAGCTCCAAACCTAAGTCTTTTTTTAGTAATAAAACTGTCATAAGAAAGCAAAAGTTAATGAATGAAGAGTAAATGAGTAATATTGTGATATTTCTAATGTAATGTATATAACAGAATGTAGGAATGTTATATGCTTATGTTAGTAAAATAAACATTTGAATCCGTATCTGATCATATGTGCTGTGCTAGGTCGCTCAGTCATGTCGAACTCCTTGTGACCCCATGGACTGTAGCCTGCCGGGCTCCTCTGTCCGTGGGGATTCTCCAGGCAAGAATACTTACTGGCCAGAAATCACAAAACAGAACCTAAAAGTTTAATATGTTTAAGCTCCATACACTAAAATAAATGAAGCCAGCAAAAGAATTCAAGAAATTGGGGGTAGAAGGAAAAACTGGCAAGGCTCAATTGGTCTAATTTGAGAATTTCATTTCATTTCCAAAAAGGGAAAGACTTCAGTAGGTTCGGATGAGGAATCCCTTCTACATCCTCCGAAAGGCAGAGCTAGTCCCTCTGACTGTACATGGTTTGAAATGCAGCATTTATGTGTTAAAAACATTGGAAATAAGCTCAGAATGGAGGGCCTGCAGCTGCACTATCATGAATCTTTCACCTTTGCTGATCATAACCATCAGAAATAATTTTAAAATGGACACATGGAGGGGCTTGTGCATGGGAGGAAGAAGTGCCACTTAATCTCAGAGCCAGGCTCAGTGTTGATTTGACTGTACTTATCAAGAAAGTCACTGAAAGCAACCCTCTTAGTTAATAGCAGAGGGAAAAATGAAATATGTCCAGCTCCTACCTTGAGACGTAATCATTATTTAATAATGTGCTGTATATGAAACGTGAGTTCTATTTGACACGTCATATGCCAATAAACTTCAGAAGGTTGCTGAGTCCCGTGGAAATAGGGTCTGGGAGATGCAGATAGTTTTCTGCTTTCTACCTAGTCCTCTGCACCCTCTTGAATCTTGGGGCTCTTGCAAACCTTTATTAGCTGATGTATATCCAAAGGGAGAGAAAAGCTACTTCTACTATCACTGAAATATTACAGAAGTTCTATGGTAGTAGAATAATACTGCCCTGATGCGGAATAAAGAAAGAAGACTCTTGTCTCAAGACAAAAAGGAGTCTGGGCCCATCTCAGGCAAAAGTGTGAATTAAGTGAAAAATCTCTTACACTAAAACCTCATCTTTCCTCTAATGGTCCCTTTCTCTCTTTCAGTGACCCGCATAAGCAGATGTTCATTGCCCTGAGGCTTTCCCTGGCTCTGTGCATCTTCCCAGGGCTGAGGTTATCAAAACCCTCCTTAGACTGTGCTGCCTGCTCCATACCTTCCCAACCCATTCTTTAGAAACATTATTGAACAACTGACTCTGTACTGGGGTAAATATATGGGGGTATATCATTATGCTTTCCTTTCCAAGGCACATTTATAGTTCAAGGAGGACTTCTGAGCCTTATTCTAAAGGAGAGATAATAATGGGGGGTTTACATTCAAGACACGAGTGTTAGCTTGCTAGTGAAAAGGAGAGACTGGAGACAATTTGGTTCAGGAGGCTTGGATCAGATGACAACACTCAGATCATGTTGTAAAGGCAATCAGCCACCACCTCTCTCTGGAGGTCAGGCCCTGAAGAAATAATTAGAAATCAGCAGAAGTAAATATACATGAATGTTAACATAGTAGAGTGGAGCCTTGGAGCATACATGGAACATAACCAAAATACTCAAGGTGAATATCCCTTTGGAAATAATAAAGAATCCCATGCAATTGGGCTGTGGCAGGAGTTTTCAGGAAGAAAACAGCAGGATTAAGCAAATGCCCCCCTGCCATTCATCATTTCATGGGTTATGCAATTGATGCAGCTCAGGATATAATTGGGTGGGAAATATTCATTTGTTCTACTTCTTTTTTTTTTTTTTAAAAAACAGGTTTATTAAGATATAATTGACATGCCATATAATTGACTCATTTAAACTGTATAATGCAGTGGCTTTTAGTACAGTGGGAGTTACACAAGCATTACCATAATCAATTTTAGCACACTTTAATCACCCCAAAATGAAACCTACAGCCCTTAGCTGTCAATTCTCAGGTCCTCAACCCCCTTTAGCCCTAGGAAACAACGAATCTGTTTTCAATCTCTGTGAATTTGCTTTCTTTGAATGTTCCATATAAATGGAATCATACAATGTGTGGTCCTTTGTGCCTGGCTTCTTTTAGCATGATGTTTTCAAAGTTCATCCATGCTGTCACATGGATCAGTACTTCACTGTGACCCCGTGGAGTGTAGCCCACCAGGTTGCTCTGTACATGGGATTTTCCAGGCGAGAATACTGGAGTGGTCTGCTATTTCCCTCTCCAAGGGATCTTCCCAACCCAGGGATAGAGCCTACATCTCCTGCATTGGCAGGCAGATTCTTTACCGCTGAGCCACCTGGGAAGCCGAGGAAGTGCTGGACTGTTGTTAAAGTAGTGGCATCATTTTACTTTTTAGCCAGTAGTGTGCTGCTGCTGCTGCTGCTGCTAAGTCACTTCAGTCATGTCCGACTCTGTGTGACCCCATAGATGGCAGCCCACCAGGCTCCTCTGTCCATGGGATTTTCCAGGCAAGAGTACTGGAGTGGGGTGCCATTGCCTTCTCCAGTGCATGAAAGTGAAAAGTGAAAGTGAAGTTGCTCAGTGGTGTCTGATTCTTCGTGACCCCATGGAATGCAGCCCACCAGGCTCCTCTGTCCATGGGATTTTCCAGGCAAGAGTACTGGAGTGGGGTGCCATTGCCTTCTCTGAGACAGTAGTGTATAAAGTTCCAATTTCTTAGCATCATTACCAATTACTTGCTATCATTTATTGGTATTTTAAAAAATATATCTATCCAATGGTTGGGAAGTGGGATGCCATTATGGTTTTGATTTGGATTTTCCTGGTGGCTAATAATGTTGAGCATCCTTTCATGCCCTTGTTGACTCCTTTCACTTTGATTGATGAGTATACATGCCTTAGACAGATTTGTAATGTAGAAGAGTTTCACCTCTGATGTCTGTGGACCAAACAGCCCCTTGACCATCTGTAGAAAGACTCAGAAAAACTGTAACCCACTTGAAGTTTGTCGCTTGAGTCCCAGTATGCTGAAGCATGATATCCAGAAATCTGCCGCTAAAGCAAGTGTTGCTGAGCAAGGCATGTAGAGGAGGCCCTAGAAAGGGAGGGAGAAGGGTTTCACAGCAGGCACCAGTCAGGGGCTGAGCTGGACCCCAGGCTTCTAGGTGAGCATACCCCATGGCCTCCTCTCATTCTCTTCACTTTATGCTCTAAAATTGTAAAGATTTTGGAAAACAAAGTCACTTTTGCATTAATGAAAAGTTGACAATTGATGTTGAGTCTGAGACACTGAGCATATTTCTCATTTAAGAGCCAGTAAGAAAGGTTTTTTTGGAGAAGGCAATGGCACCCCACTCCAGTGCTCAAAATCCCATGGGCAGAGGAGCCTAGTAGGCTGCAGTCCATGGGATCGTTAGAAGTCAGACATGACTGAGCAACTTCACTTTCACTTTTCACTTTCATGCATTGGAGAAGGAAATGGCAACCCACTCCAGTGTTCTTGCCTGGAGAATCCCAGGGACGGAGGAGCCTGGTGGGATGCTGTGTATGGGGTCGCACAGAGTCGAACACAACTGAAGCGACTTAGCAGCAGCAGCAGCAGCAAGAAAGGTTTTTATTGGCACATGAAGATATACTAAAATTGCTAGAATAAGAGTTCGTGAGCATACAGTGACAACTTAGTAAGAATAAATTACATTTAGAATAAATACATTACCAAGTAGGACAGAATTTTCTAGGTCCCAACAGCTTCTAATATAAAAGCCCATGACTTGAACAGATTGTTACTTTTAAATGCATCAAAAACTGGAAATGGGATTATTTATTCTGGAAAGACCAATAGAGTTAATCTTTAATTATTGGTATATTATGAAATGATTTAAAAGCTGGTGGTCTAGGAAAGTATCTTTTATTACTCAGTTCAATCGAAGAAAAAAATAGGTAAACAAATAAGCTAACATAAAATGGAAGCTGGAAGGTAAAGAAAAGGTGTGTGCTGACTATAGCTGCTATCGAATTTTCATTCAAAGAATGATTTCAAAAATATTAGCAAAAATNTGTGTATGGGGTCGCACAGAGTCGAACACAACTGAAGCGACTTAGCAGCAGCAGCAGCAGCAAGAAAGGTTTTTATTGGCACATGAAGATATACTAAAATTGCTAGAATAAGAGTTCGTGAGCATACAGTGACAACTTAGTAAGAATAAATTACATTTAGAATAAATACATTACCAAGTAGGACAGAATTTTCTAGGTCCCAACAGCTTCTAATATAAAAGCCCATGACTTGAACAGATTGTTACTTTTAAATGCATCAAAAACTGGAAATGGGATTATTTATTCTGGAAAGACCAATAGAGTTAATCTTTAATTATTGGTATATTATGAAATGATTTAAAAGCTGGTGGTCTAGGAAAGTATCTTTTATTACTCAGTTCAATCGAAGAAAAAAATAGGTAAACAAATAAGCTAACATAAAATGGAAGCTGGAAGGTAAAGAAAAGGTGTGTGCTGACTATAGCTGCTATCGAATTTTCATTCAAAGAATGATTTCAAAAATATTAGCAAAAATTCAAGAATGCTGCTTGGGTAAAATTGACTTACATATTAACAATAGATGGAAATTTATAATATTGGGACTGTTTGAACTGATTCTACAGCAATATCTTGGTTAGAATAATAAAAAGAATGAAGAGCCATGCTTACTCTGACATTTAAATGTAAGAGCAGTTCTTGAGATATTGGAACTACAGCAAAGGGAAGACATAAACTGGATGCTGTTTGTACCAGTAAGATTCTAGTTAAGGGAATATATTGCAGCTGTGACAAATTACCACCAAATTACTGGTTTAAAACAACACAAATTTATTTTCTTACAGTTCAGGAGTTACAAGTTGAAAATGGATTGGCAAAGTCCTTTGTGACTGGTCCTTCTAGAAGCTTGAAGAGAAAATTTTGTTTTCTTGACTTTTCCAGCAAGAAATGCAAGGTCTTCCTCATTCCTTGGCTTATGGACCTATATCATTTTGACTTCTGCTTCTATTATCACATCTCCTTGTCTATCTTTCCTGTCTTCCTCACCATTACTTTTCCTTATAAAAAGTCTTATATTAATAATTACAGTGACGATGATTGTCATGATAATTTCTCCATCTCAAGATCTTTAATTACAATTGCAAAGTCCCTTTTGCTATATAAGATAAGAATTCACAGTTTCAGGGATTAGAATGTAGACATCTTTAAGGGGCCATTCTAATTGAGAAAAAGGGATTGTCTCAATTATTTGAATATCAGCCTTAAGGTGGCAGAGAAAATGGTTTTGTTTGTATTTCTGTTTCTTTTGTGAGGGCTGAGCCCAGCTCTCTAGAGCACCATTAAAACATGGTGGATTGTTCTGAAGTGTGTCATTTGCTAATAATGAAATCAAAGGCTTGAATGACATAGATTTTCCACATTAGAATAATAGATCATGGCACAAAAACATGGGATGATTTAACCCACATCATACTAGGATCTGTGGACAGGAACTTTAGTATTCGGTATGGTGTCCATACTGAATTTATTTACATTTGGAGGCATGATTTTGAGCTAAAAATAGTATCATAAGATGTTTTGGGCTTTGGTTCCTACCCTTCACCAAAATCTTGAGGACCTTGAGTAAGGCAGTATGCTGGGTACTGGGAAAGGCAATACAAATGAGATATACAGATGTCAGTCTAGCAGCCCTCAGCCAGAGACAGCACATGAATGTGTCATGATAGGAGCAATAGAGTAAGCTATGGAACCAGATGGGAGGGCCACTAGAGGAAGATGGCCCAGTAATTCAGAGCAGAAGGTACCACAGAGCAGAGAGCATAGGAGATTGAAGAATAACATTAATAAGACCAAGTAGTTTTCTATATGCTGTTCACTGGTCTCAGACCCTGTATGCATATATTCATTTGATCCTCACAAGTCAAGTCTAATAAATTTACCTTCTAGACAGAGTTTCTCAGACACATGGCCATTTCCCCTACCTGCTGCTACCACTTTAGTTTGGGACTTCAGGATATTTTGCCCATGTTTCCTAATGGGCCTCCCAAGTGGCACTGGTGGTGGAGAACACACCACCTGCCAATGCAGGAGACAGAAGAGACACAGGTTCAGTCTCTGGGTCGGAAAGATCCCCTGGAGCAGGAAATGGCAACTCACTCCAGTACTCTTGCCTGGGAAATTCCATGGACAGAGGAGCCTGGTGGGCTACAGTCAGTGGGGGTCACAAAGAGTCTGACACGACTGAAGTGATTTAGCCAAGCTTCCCTCTCTTATCCTGTGCCATAGAGATCCATTTATAAGGTAAATCTAACTGTGCTTTAAAACCCTTCATATCCTATTCAGTATAAGACATACGTTTTTTAACTCTCCATTCAAAGCCCTGGAGAGTCTGACTTGGGTCCACCTCTTTGATCTCACCTTCACCCCTCTCTTTCCCCATTCACTCTTACTATTTACAATCCAGATACCGTGGATTCTATCTCCCCGTAGACAGTGGTGTGCTTCACACCCTTGGGCCTGCCCTATTACATTTACACCTCCTTCCTCCAGGTCAGTTCAGTTCAGTCACTCAGTCATGTCTGACTCTTTGCACCTCCCAAGGACTGCAGCACACCAGGCCTCCCTGTCTATCACCAACTCCCGGAGCTTACTCAAGCTCATGTCCATCGAGTCAGTGATGCCATCCAACCACCTCATCCTCTGTCATCCCCTTCTCCTCCCACCTTCAATCTTTTCCAGCATCAGGGTCTTTTCAAATGAGTCAGTTCTTTGCATCAGTTGACCAAAGAATTGGAGTTTCAGCTTCAGCCTCAGGACTGATTTCATTTAGGATTGACTGATTTGATCTCCTTGCAGTCCAAGAGACTCTCAAGAGTCTTTTGCAACACCACAGTAAATCCTGCTCTTGTTCTCCCTTGAAATGCTGGCTTCTCCTCAGAATTATTTGCCAGTCCCCTCCTCCTCCACCTGAGTGTGGTGCTGCTTACTCCCCTTCCCCCTACAACACCTTGAGCACAGCCCCAGCTTACACCTCTGTTCTCTCCTGTAGATCTGAGGTCTCTTTAGACCAAGACCTCCCCTCTCCAGCCCTTGCACAGTACTTAGTATACACACATTTGTTGTATTCATCTAAACTGAGCAAAAACCTCCCCCCTCTACTATAACTATGCCTTATTGTATTCAGAGAGTAGCAGTATAATTGTGGGTGACTCAAGGACACTTACAAATGGAAAGGGCCTATTGATGGTAATGAAAATGAATGTCAAAATCAATATGCCATTCAGTTTAGGGATATGAATAAATAATTTCAAATGAATTGAATTTTCCTCTCAACATTAAGTGGTGGAACAACATGAATTATTAGGTAACATATTTGAAGTAATAATTCTCTCCTTACTTCTCCTACAATTTGTTTTCACTTCTCTTACAGACCTCTCTAGTTCTGTCATGCCATCTGAGAAATATTTATCTCCCTTAACCTTCCAAAGGGCAGGGACTGTATCTTAGGCTCCAGATTCAGAGTTATTTTCTGGTTTTAGTTTCTTCTTTTTCTGTGCAGGCATAACATCATTTCTTCCCTAAATGATTCTTCTTACATGAGAAAACTTCATATTGGAATATTATGATTTTTGTAGGGGAGGAGTTTAATAATATGTAAAATAGAATTCAAAAATGTGAGAGATTGCCTCCATTTCTCCTTTAACCTCTAGTAAAAGACCAGCTCGTTTTCTGTGTATATGTATACTTACACACACCTTGCACTTATGTGGTATTTGTTCTTTCTGCTACTTTTTATAATTAGATGGATTTATATCAGCATTATCCCGCCACTTGAGTTCTTTTTTAAATGTTCTTTCACAATATGTCTTGAGACTATGTGTGTATATATATATATACATTTACATATAAATATATATGTAAATATATACAGATTTATGCATATATATTTATAACTATAAATAATCATATACATATATATATAAATTTTCTTCCTCCTCTTGTTTGCTTTTAATGGATATATGATTTTTCCTTTTTGTTTTGATTACTTTTTGCTCAAACTAGTTGAGTTGGGCTTCTATAAGTGGTAACTGAAAAGACTCTTCTCTACTTTATTTCTTCTGCTATAATGGAGTAAATATGGTTTTTGGATAAATGCAAGATTTTTGATAGAAGAGATTCATAGAAGTGAGATTGCAAGGCCAGGGTTTATATGCATTTTATACTTTGATAGCTATATACTGACAGATTTCTTCAAAAAGAGTATATGCTTGGATAGTATCTGAACTTGCTTTTTTCACTACATTGTCAAAAATACTATCAATTTTTTTCTACATTTGAAGTCTAATATATAATACCTTATTTTGATTTTTATTCTCCGATGTTAGTGAGGTTGATGAATTTTGCCTAAATTTCGTAGCCACGTGCACTTCTTTTCCTGTTAGCTGTCCTTTGTTGAGATTTCTAATATTTTGTCTTCATAAATTTTTCAAAGAATTTTGCATAAAATTAATAATAAACCATTGTATATTATACATGTCATAGGTATTTCCTCCTAGTTATATTTTAACTTTGCTTATTGTAACATTTTTAATATAGAAGTTTAAAAACATATTTTTAATAAAAGCATTTAGTCTTTTCCTTTATTTTTGCTAAACCCATTTATCATTTTATTTATAAATTTGGAATTAGATGAGATAAATCCAAATTAATTATGGTCTAATTTCAAAGTTTTCCTTGATATTCTTGAACATGTTATTGTTCTGCCTGAATTAAGTAATTATATGTTTAAACTTATAAATAACCATGGGATTGTGATTGAAATTTTATTAACTTTGTAGTTTTATATTGAGAAAATCAATAATTAAAATATAAACTTTTCTCACTCCAAAATATGATATATTGCTTCATTTATTCAGGTCTCCTTTTATGTCTTATATTAAAATTTCATCATTTTCTTCATATAGATCTTGCATATTTTGTGTAGATTTATGTCCTTGTGCTTTAGTTTTATTGTTCTAGTGAATATAATTTTTAAGTATGCTCTTAATGTTTTATTTTAGGCATATAAAAAAGTTAATTACTTCTTATTTTTACCTAACTTATCTCATATGGTTTTTTATTAGACTTGTCAGTTTTTTGTAGATCTTCTTTACTCTTGGAAAGAATCAGGTTTAACTGTGATTAATCAATCTTTTTTAAAGTTTACCTTCAATTATTGCTATGGTGTTTAGTTTCTACTTTTATTAATGCCTTCCTTTAACATTCTTTTATTTGCTTTGTTGCTTTTAACATTATTAAGTTGATAATTTAATTAATTCCTATATTCTTTTTGTTTTTAATTGGTGTATTTAAAGGCCACACTTTAAAATTTTGTTTTACCTTTAAGTTAGCCATTTTGATATGTAATCACTGTTATTCACTTCTAAGCAGATTTTTATTTTAATTTTGATTTCTTCTTAAAGTCAAGATTTATTAAAAGGGTTTTTGCATTTATAATTGGAGAGTTACCTTGTTATCAGTTTTCTTTGTTTTGTAGGAAGGGATGGCTTGTTTTTCACTCTATCTAGTCAGAAAATGGAGACTGTAATTTCTCCTTTCCAAAATGCATGAATTTTTTGTAGCTTTATGTAGCCAGTTTTTATGGGTATTAAAACTGAGTCATTAGTTGATATGAAGTTTTAGCTGTATATATTTTAAAATACATGATAATTTTTAATATCAAAAAATCTGAATTCTTGTTTACTTATGACTACTTCAGTTTGCTGGTTTTTCAGAGAGATATAATTGCAGTGTCTGAATATATTTGTAAATTTATTTCACCTTATATAATTCTAATAAGTTTACCTTATGTTGTTTATTTTATATTTTAAGTACATAATCATTTTAGTTCTTTTCATTTAAACTCAAGCACATTTATTATTGCTAGGGTTAGTCTTACTTTACTGGTAAAATTTTATGTTCAACTTTTCTGTGCCATTGTAATATAGGTTTGACTACTGTAAAGATCATATAGCTGAAACTAATTACATGTCCTTTACAGCATCTATTTTAAATAAAGTATTTTAATTAATTCACATTTATTATAATAACTGAAATATGTATTCTGTGTTGATGTTCTTATTTCTCCTTTTCTATATTTAGTTGATTTTATTGAGATTTTCTTCATTCCTTCTTTAGTAATTATACATTTCATTTTTTTATATATTATATGTTTAAATACACTATGAAAACCTACAATTTCAAATTCTGTGTTTCCATTAAGTACTTTTCAAATTAACCTCCTGAACTAGATTCTTAGTGTTTTTTCAGTTTCTCTCCACCTTCCTGCCCCTTCCTATATTTTATTGATGTGATCAGCAATTATATATTCAGTTTATTCATTTTTTTAAGAGAGCTTTCTTAGTAATTATCCATGGAAACTGCCCTAAGTGTCGCAGCCTTATTACCAACTGTTTTCTGGAGCATACCCTCAAGTGCTCCCTTCAAAAAGAACCTATGGAATACATCCTGAGAATGTGTCTTAAAATGTCAATTTCATTTTCACGTTTGCAAAATAATTTAAATGCAAAATTCTAGGTTGAAACTCGTGTTTCCTTAAAACTTCGAAGACATGGTTGGTTCTACAAGCTTTGAGCATCCAAATTTTCTGAAGAGACTGACATCAGTCAGTTCCTTGTCTGTCTGTAAGTAATCTTTATTCACTGTACTGTCCAAAATAGTAGCTGCCTATATCACTTATGATATTGAGCCTTTGAAATGTGGGTAGTAGGTAAATAAAATGAATTTTTAAGTTTATTACTTTTTAACTAAATATAAATGTAAATTTAGATAGCCATGTAGAACTAGTGACTATTGTACTAATGCAGCTTTACGATCATGCAGATATAGCTAGTTGTTTCATTAATCTTGATGAATACTCAGTATGCCCTTCTTGTCTCCAAGAGTCGTTTCTTCTTTCCTACTCAACTCTGTCATTTGTACTGTTTTGTAGGAGAATTTCTCATTTTGATCTTCTGGTTCTTTAATCAGTTTTCAACTATTCTGCTGATGTTTATCTTAATTCTGTTTTTAATTTCCAAGAACTCTGCTAATTTATTTTTCATAGCAGCCAGTTGCTTTTATCACAGATAACATATTTTTTAAATATTTATGAGATTTTAAAAGTGTGTATCTCTAATATACATAGTTTTTTTCCTTGTTTCCTTTGTTAACTTCTGTTTTCTTGGTGGTTGCTTTCTGTTTGTTGAGTCAGTGACTCTTCATGCTGTTGTTTCCATCAAATGGAAGCAATTTGTGCATGTTTGCTCATGTTTGTATCTGAGGATCTTGATTGAAAAGTATTGATAGTGGCATTTATTTAGTCAGCACAAACGAGAATCTCTCTATTGACCTAGCAGCAAATACAGGCTTTGATAATAGGAGCCTTGGTTCCCGGGACTAAGCAAGGGAAGAGAGACATATAACTAGACTGGCCCCTCTTTAGAGATAGTTCACAGCCTCTTATCTTGGCACTCTATCTTATTGTAGCCTCTTATCTTGGCAGGGGATCTTCCTGACCCAGGGATCCAATTCCCCTCTCTCACCATACAGGCAGACTCTTTACCCACTGAACCGCCTGAGAAGCCCCTTATATAGCTATACTTAGACCTTAATTCTAAGGGCAGTCCTTGTAGTTGGCTTCTCTAAGAGCCAGGGGTTGCCATAGTAGAGTACATATACACACACGTAGAATAAAAGTAACTGACCAATCACCCAGCTTATTACTTCTAGCCTTCATCACTACTTCTAATCTTTTGGTTAGTTGAGGTTCTTCTGGAAATTTTCACTTATTTTGGAAGCCCTCACTTTTATCTGTATGGCTTACAAATTCTAAGTTTTTTATATCAGATACATTTAGATTTAAAATTATTTTATCTTCCTGGTGGGCTGGTGCTTTATTATATGACCTTGTTTAGTCCTAGTAATCCTTTTGGCCTTATAATTTTGGGACTGATATTGGTATAGCTATACCAGCTTTCTTTGGTTAGTATTTACCTGGTACATAGTACCTTCTTATTGTTGTAAGCACATGTAACTTTTTAAGACCCAATCTTTGAAAATATTAATATTTTACTTAAACTGTCTTTTCCACCTATAGTTAATGTGCTTATGTATTTGGGTTTACAATCACTTTCTTATTATTTAACATTTGGCCCATCTGAATGGTTTTTTAAATGCCTTTTACTTTTTTGTCTTCTTTGAGATTAATCAAGTTATTTTTGTCATTCAGTTTTTTTCTATTGAATACATTCTCAGCTTTACATTTAAAATAATTCCTTCAATGGTTGAGATTAAAACATTTGTCCATGACTTATTACAGCCTAATACAAATGATTATTTTTACCTCTTCTATAATGATAGAATTTATCCCTTTTGTATTACCATTGTTACACATTTTAATTCTATATATATCTTAAATTCCTTAAACATAACTTTTTAAATTAATTTACTTTTTATTGAAGGATAATTACTTTATAGAATTTTGCTTTCTGTCAAACTTCAACATGAATTCTGTGCCATTTATATTCAGCTATATCTACCCACATATCTCTATGTTGCTCCTAATTTCTTCTTCCATTTCTGTATTTTCCTCTATGATCATACCCCTTTGGCCCAAAACCTTTCTTTAATATTCCTTTTAGTATAATCCTACTGACGATAAATTATTTACTTTTTATAGTAATTAAAAAAAAATTTTTGAGGTACATTTTCACTGAATGTCGAATGCCATATTAACAATTATTTTGAACACTTCTATGGTATTATTCCATTGTCTTCTGGCCTACTTCATTTCTATTGAGAAGTCGGCTGTTTTCTTACTGGTATTACTTTGAAGATAGTGTCTTTTTCTTGCCCTGAGTGCATTTAAGATTTATTATTTTGATTTCTCTTTTTAAACTCAGTTTCTTAATGATGTACCTTAATGATTTTTAAAATTATTTATTCTGCTTGTAGTTTGCTGAGCATTTTGAATTTATAAATTAATGTTTTTCTTCAATTGGAAAAATTTTGTTCTCTCATCTCTTTAAATGTTGTTCCTTTTTGGTTATCCCTTCTTGTGAGTTACCAGTTACATGCATGTCATAATATTTCTCTTTTACTCTGTTCTTCTCTGCACTGATTCATTTCTCTCTCTGTACTTCCATTTGGATCTTTTCCCTTGACTCTCTCCAAGTTCATAATTTTTTCCCCTCAACTCTGTCCAGTGTGGTGTTCTATGCATTAATTCAGTTCTTATTATAAGACACTATTTTACTTCTGCAATCTCCATCTAATTCTTTGTATAGATTCTTTGGTGGTTTTTTATTGTGTCACATATGCTCGTCTGAACAACATTTCCAAGAATTCTCTTGGTTATATGTTTTTAGTTCCCATGGATCACAATAGACATTGGATATGGGATTTGAGGTTGAATTGAAGCAGTAGCCATATAGATTCTCACTGAGAAGGTCATGTAGTGGCATCAAATGCCATTGCATCTCACACACGTCATCACTGGTCTGTTCACCTCTTTGGGGTTGGGTGGCGGTCAGATGTTCAGCCACTACTCCTCTTTCAGCTCTCTAAATTCTCAGCCAAATGTGTGTTCAACTGTGTGATGAAGGGTAAGAGCTTCTTCTGCATGACAGTTGCCACTGAAGTATAAATACTGAATATAAATATTGAAGAGGTCCCAGATATTGTGATCATGCATCAGAAAAGGTTTTTGTTTTTCGCCTGCGAGGTAGAGTGAAATTGTTAGTCGCTCAGTCGTGTCTGACTCTTCACGCCCCCAGGAACTGTAGCCCACCAGGCTCCTCTGTCCATGAGAGTCTCCAGGCAAGAGTACTGGAGTGGGTTCCCATTCCCTTCTCTAGGGGATCTTCCCCAACCAGGGATCAAACCTATCTCTCCTGCCTTGCAGGCAAATTCTTTACCATTTGACTCACCAGGGAAGTGCCAAGTGAGGGACTATTTAAATCATTTAGGAATCAACCAGTCTGAGGGCTTTATTGAAGTTTTTAATAAACTGAAATAAAACTCAGTCTATTGCTGTTTTCTCCTGCCTCTCATCCAGAGACCTCTATACTTCAATTAAGAGCCTGGCCTATTTACTAGGCCCATTAGCCGTAGCAAGTCTGTCTTCTCAGCATAGGAGATGACAGGTTTTACACTTTACGTCTCAGAGTTTGTAGTTTATCTCTTTAGTCTTCTATCTTGTATACTTTCAAGAGTATATATCTTGAGGGAGAAATCACTTCTCACTCGAAGCTCCCTAGGTATCCAGTTGTGAGTCCATTTCAACTAAATGCCAAGTATTTGCTGGTTTCTTTCTCTTTAGCAGTGGTCCTCTGCCCAGTGAGACCCCTGGTTTCCAGCCTCCCCTTGCAAGAATCAGCATGCTTCCAGGGAAAATGTCACTGAAGATGATTATTACATCCTTCCAAGAGTCTCCTCTTTCCACAATTTTAGCCTGTCTAGTCATTATTGTTTCTGAAGCTATGTTTATAAATATTTAAAGAGAAGATTTTTGTGTGTTTGCTTTTTGAAAAAAATTCTCAGTGAGTGAATTGGTCTACCAAAAACTACATTAATCAATTAATACATGTGACAGAAAGATCTGTCAATCTATTCTTATTTATTTCTTCCCAAATTCCTGCCAGTGTACTGCTCTGCTGTTAGGATGGCCAGTTTTCCAGTCTTTCCATGCTTTTTTTCATTTTCCTATTTTCTCTCTGTGCCACAGAGCATGCAGGATCTTAACTCCTCAACCAGAGATCAAACCCATGCCCTCTGCAGTGGAAGCGTGGTGTCTTAACCACTGGACCACCAGGGAAGTCCCATGCCGTGCTTCTATAATGGTTTGCTATAAAATCACATCAGAAGTAATTTGAGAAGAAAGGCAGTACCTGCAGTAAGTCATTTGAGCTAGAAATCCCATAACATTTTGAACCTTCTGCCCTATATTATTGTTACTTCATTATATCTGTCCCTATGACTATATTATGCATTTCTTAAAGGTAAGAACTATACTTCATTCATGTTCATACTTGCTTTGAAAGTGAAAGTGTTAGTGACTCAGTCTTGTGACCCAGTAGATTTTAGCCACTCAGGATCCTCTGTCCATGAGATTCTCCAGGCATGAACATTGGAGTGGGTAGCCATTCCCTTCTCCAGGGGATCTTCCCAACCTGGGATTGAACCCAGACCTCCTGCATTGCAGGCGGATTCTTCACCAGCTGAGCCCCCAGGGAAGCCCCCGTGCTTGCTATAACACTTGGCATATGTAATCACACGTAGTAGGTGCTCATCATTTACTTGTTAACTCAATCATGAAGTAAATGAATAAAGAGCCCTGCAATACTCATGGTCAGTGACTTTATTGATATCTTTCACATTTTGAATAGTACTGCTTTTAAAAATCCAACATATTGTATGAATATTAGAGAAATAGATGCAAATATTTTGTTTCTTTAAATAACGTGGTATAGTCGATGCCCTTAAACAAAATTTAAACAATAATTAAAAACAATTTGTCTCTAGCTGCTAAGACTTTTCAAAGATAATTCTTTGAAAATGAAGGACTTGAATCATCTTGTCCCTATAGAATTTATAGTAGTTCAAAAAAATATGGAAAAAAGAAATCCTGATATATATTTAATTTCTCTTCTAACACGTATTTCCCTTTAGAAAAGAAAAAAAAATCTCATGAAAAAGAAAATTGAAAAGAAATGTTACCTAACACATAAAAAGTCATACTTTTCAAAGATTCTATTTTCATTTCTACATAATATGCTCTCATTATGAAATCATCAGTGCATTTTTTTTAGTCATAAACAGGCACTGAAAAGAAAATGAATAGCAATGTAAATGGCTTTCCAGAAAGTGACATCTATTCCAATCTCAGAAAAAGATTAACTTTCTGAAATATTAATTGATCATAACGAGGAGGCCAAACTTTAGATAAACAGAGGAGCCAGGGAGTATTTCCCAGAGGCCTGCAGCTTGTTGTGAAGACACCTATGAACACTGGCTTTGAATTTAAATTTAAAGTAAATGAAAATAGATCAGAGTATCAAGCTGTCAGCCTGAAGACTTCAACTGGGAACGTCATGCTTTGTTGTGCTGCAATTCAAACTCAGAAAAGGAAGAAATACAATTGTGCGGGTAGATAAAATTGCCATGATTCCCGGCCATTAGAAAGGAATTCCTTAAAGATAAGCCTCTGTTCTTTTAATCTCTAACTTAGAAATAGACATGGGTATAGGTCATCCTGTGAGCCAGTGAACAAACACCCAGTGGTTTTGGCAATATTCAAACCTGATTGAATATTAATATTGAATATTAATATTCAAATATTAATATTGAATATTAATATTCAAATATTAATGTAGAGAATACATTAATCTAACACCTTTTTTGTAAATGGTACAGGAGGCAGCACTGCTAGCTACAAACTTCCCAATCCCTTGTAGTCATCACCTTCTGGACTTCTCCTTTGACTTTACACCTGAATATTTCATTTTCCATGAGACTACTGTTTATATAACTTGTTTGCAAGGAATAAGACAACTCATTCAACAGAGTTCCTTCAAACAGCAAACTTTCATTTCTAGAAGCTTCAAATGGACATCTCTCTGGAGTGGGCCAAATGTGTGAATTAAAAAATGGAAGCAGACCGTCCAGGTTCAATCTCAAGAACAAATACCAAAACCAATGACAAATGCAGAAGCTGTGCAGTAAGTACGGCAAAGCATTCAGAAGATGCCTGACCTTTCATCATCTTTCCATTTTGTCCTCAAGTTGCTGCCACTGTATTTCGAGTAGCATAAACTTAGAGGAATGAAGGCTCCTCTGCTCCCTCTTTTGCATATTTTTCCAGGAAGCTAGAACTTCCCTTTCTCTCCAGCATGCACCCTGTCCATGTAATTTGCAACCCTCTAGCTCGTCTCAGTGGCTTACTGGACGCACAACTTCCATTTCCAGCACTGTTTGTCAAGCAGTGAGCTATAGAACCAAAATGAGGAAGATTTGTTTTTAGAATCTGGTCCCAGAAACCTGTGATTACAGATCCTGTGATTACAACTTCAGATAGTTTCATGCCCAGAGAGTGAGCTATAGCCCTTTCCAAATGTTCATGCATGAAGTTCATTAGTAATTTTCTTCTTTCAGTAACTGAAGATGAATCCTTTAATTTGAAGTGGGCATAACACTAATGAGTCATGTCATTACTCCGGAATCTTTTAAGTTGATTCTTTTTTTTTTTTCTTCACTGACTCAGTGAAGTAGAAATTAAGGACGGCTCCTATTAGCTGTATGTCTGGAAACATTTGCTCATGGTTGTAAATTGATCCATCCTAAATATTTATTTGTCTGTAAATGTCATGGAGTCAACACTTCACTTTAGATTTTTCTTTTTTTTCCCAACACAAAATTTCTTGTAAAAGTTCTATCAATAGCATCATTTACGATTTAAATGATTTAAAAATATGATCTTTCCTGCTGTGTTTTTTAATACTTCCTTCATATTTAATTGCTGTAGACACTTTAGTTCCTAATTAAACTTTATTGTTTATAATGTTGCAGTCATTAATAGACATGACAGGGAAAAAAAAAACAAAACAGCTAGTTCTAGCAAATTCTCTGCTAATTCTAGTCTTAATACTTTTCTTAGCCATAAGGAATTCACAGGGCACAAAGGAGGATGGGTAGAAAGTGAGACAAAAGCAAGTACACACTTGTTTTTGAGGATTAACTAGATATTCTGGAACACAAGTTTGAATTGGACTTAAATTGAATCAGACTTTTTGATTTGTAGTGGAAATTACCTTAGAAATAGCATCTCAAACACTTGCAGGATGAATATCCTCATTTTTCAAGGCTCCTTTCTCCATCATATCTCCAGGTTTTGCACTGGTAACAGAGCAAGAGCTTACCTCACGCAGAGCTTACCTCACCCTCATAGCCTTAAAAGACTTTTATTGTGAGAGAATGGAGACATTTGATGAATCCAGTGGTTTGGGTCATAGAAAGATTTGCTATGAACCAATTGCACCAATGTTGAAATGCCCAAGAGGCTGACAAGCTTATTGCCCATTTCAGAGATTAAATAGTTTCAGAAAAATTTTCTCCCCTGGTGGTTGTAATTGTGTCTGTGAAATAAGTGTTCATTCCGCTTGAGCAATGTGGTTTGAATGCTTCCTTGTCTATGTTCCCCCAGTGGATTGATTCTTTAAAGATCTGCCCAGATTTCCCTGTACCAATGCAAATTAACCCATGAACTTGAAAACATCTCCTTTGCCAATCAGAGACACCATCAAGTGCCTTTATCATGCATTATCTTTGTAACTGTTTGAAGGGAGGGAAAGGAGTTGAAATATCTTCCAGGTTAATAATGTGGTAATAGGAAATGAACAAAAGCTACCATCAGTAACCTTGAGAGTCCTAAGCTGCCCTGCTGGGATAGCACTCATGAGTAGGTAAAGTGGTTGTTTAGTTATTGTAACTTCCAAGGCATCTGGGAGGGCTTCAATTGCTCCAGATAAAATAGGGTGAGGATAACATCTCCAGAAGAGGGAACAAGTGGAAAAATACAGGTTCATCACAGACACATCATCTATTCCATGACTTTGCCCAGGGTCAACATTGCATATTAGCTTGCTAACTCCTGGCAAGGATCTGATCTTTGTGGTGATTTAGAGCATTTTTGTTTCTAGTCTGGGTAGATAAAAATTACTATGTGTTAACAGAAACAACAGCATATTCCTTTTACACAGGCAGACGTTATCTAGAATTCCTGGATTTATCATTTTAAAGAAGTCTCAATCTCATACCTCAGAATTGAATGTGAAAACATCAAAGAACTCTGGAGACAGTTAATAATCTTTATTCCTGAATATTCGGTAAATCCCTGGCATTGGGCTGAGCCTGTGAGTGGACTATCTTATTTAATCCCGTAGTAATTTTACCAGGTGGGTATTACCCTGTGGAAAGTAATACTCCAAGAGATTGAGCAACCTGCCTGAGATCACACAGTTAAGTAATTAGTTTAATCAATTTGAAGCCAGGTCAGGATGAGCTCATGCTAGAAAATGATTGTTTACTAACCAAGATTGTATGCTCACCTGCATACAGTCTGATTTTTATGCCATTCTATTAAGGGGATTGCCTTCTCAATAATTTTTAAAGTATTGCTTATGGCTGCAAATCCTCTTAGCCCTATTACCTTGTTCAGGTACCTTTCTCTCTCCACTTTTTTGGGTTGTCAGTGTGATCAGGCTCCATAACTGAGGAGAAGTACAATAGTCACAATATACGAGCGAAGAAGCAATGGCCAGCGACATCTTTGTTCAGGGGACTGGCAGGATTACCTCGGCATCTCTTGCTGTCTGAAAGTAACCCTTAACCAGGTGACAAGAGAAATGAAAAAATCTCTACTGAACAGAGCAAAAGCCATACCAGATGTTAACATCAGGCAGATCATTTCTGAGAAAAATTGAATTGGGGTGAGAAACAGGATATAGAATGTACACATAAAAATATGAAAATTCACAGAAAGAAGCAGGTTTAATCAATGGAAATGATTCAACAATAAGACTAAGTGATTGATGTACAGACATTTGAAGTGGGTTGATTACTGTTTTCTTACATTTTAACCAATCAGAGGTGAATAATAATTATTATATGGATGAAAGTGAAAGTGAAGTTGCTCAGTCCTGTCTGACTCTTTGCGACCCCATGGACTGTAGCCCACTAGGCTCCTCCATCCATGGAATTTTCTAGGCAAGAGTACTGGAGTGGGTTGCCATTTCCTTCTCCAGGGGATCTTCCCAACCCAGGGATTGAACTCGGGTCTCCCGCATTGTGGGCAGATGCTTTACTGTCTGAGCCACCAGGAAATCAAAGTTTACATGTCAAGGGCAAACCTCTAAGTCAGAGGATATTCTTTTTGCATTCATTGCCCACATGTCTCTGTCATTCTTGGTTGTATGTGTCTCTTTCCTTACTTGGTTGATCTGAATTTTTTTCTTCCTTCATTTATNGCATTGTGGGCAGATGCTTTACTGTCTGAGCCACCAGGAAATCAAAGTTTACATGTCAAGGGCAAACCTCTAAGTCAGAGGATATTCTTTTTGCATTCATTGCCCACATGTCTCTGTCATTCTTGGTTGTATGTGTCTCTTTCCTTACTTGGTTGATCTGAATTTTTTTCTTCCTTCATTTATCCACCGAGTATTTAGATACCAGCTAGTAGGAAGATTAAAGGCAGGTCAGGAGCCTTCCCTGTCTCACATGGACATTGTAAGGATTAACAAACTAACATATTCTAGAATGATTTTAAAAGGTGAAGTGCTATATGAGTGTCATCCATGATTAACTAGCAGCCAAGTTATTAGGCACCTGAATATTATGAATCTTTTCCTAATTTCAGAAAAATGGATATACATATTCATTTTTAAAAGGATGATTATTTGAATGATATTCAGACACTCAAAAGTCTAGCCCAATCCTAATTATCTCTACTCATCTCATACCAGTCATGTAGATCTTAAGTGACATATTTATGCAACTGTGAGTAGGACAGATATAATTAACAATCTCATAGAGTTTTCAGCACATCAGGGAAAAGCACAACACAAAATATTACTTGCTTTTCAACCTATATCCCGTACTTCTAGTGCAAGAAATATTGAGGCCTGGTGGTTAGGAGTGTGAACTGTAGCCCCAAATTTCCTGTGGCCAAACCTTCACTCCACTGCTGGTTAGCTAACTTTGGGCAACTAGCTTTACCCCTCTTTATAGTAGTTTATTTGTGTAAAAACTGAGGGTAATGATATAATCTACTTCGTAGTTGATATATATAAGGTGCTCAGAAAAGCAATTCCTGGTTTTCAGAAACCGCTCCTTAAATGTCAGCTTTTTTGGGGGGTGTTAGTTCTAAAAGGTCTTGTAGGTTTTCATAAAACTGTTCAACTTTAGCTTCTTCACCGTTACTGTTTGGGGCATAGACTTGGATAACTGTGATATTGAATGGTTTGCCTTGGAGACGAACAGAGATCATTCTGTCATTTTTGAGATTGCATCCAAGTATTGCATTTTGGACTCTTTTGTTGATCATGATGCCTAGTCCATTTCTTCTGAGGGATTCCTATCCTGTANGGCCTGGTGTGCTGCGATTCATGGGGTTGCAAAGAGTCAGACATGACTGAGCAACTGAACTGAACTGAAATGTCAGCTATTATAAGTTTTGTTAATACTCACTTAAGCCAGTTCCACACTCAGAGAAAGCAGTAACGATAAAGCCTATATCTACATAATATTAATCCATGATTTTTCATCACTTTTATGGGTGCTCATAACTATGTGGTGAGATGGGTTTAGGATAAAGTCAACTCTATTCCTTTATTTACTCAGCAAGGTTTTGATCCCCTTTCTTCTGGTAGTTCACTCTAGCTACATCCTTTCACCTTAGGTGTAGGAGCAGGCACAACACCATGCCAGTTAATCAGGCCTCTTGTCCCAAGGTTAATATGGGATCCAGCAGGGCCCTCAGGCCTCCTCTGACATACCAGAGAAGGATTCAGTTTGAAAGTGAAAAATAAACAGTTATGCCTCTGGATTCATGATGCCGAAAGAATGTGAAGTTAGGATTAAAAGTGACCAAGTTCATTTCAAGTTGAGGAGGCATGGCTAAAATGGGAAAGAATGAAGTCAAGCAGAGGTGAATCAAGAGATGATGGAGGGAGTGAGTTTGATGGTTTTGAATTCTAATCATAGCATTTGAGGACCAAGTCCCATCCCCTGACTGGGTCAGGTAGCCCAAAATCATTCCCAGCCTTATGAGCCAGCAGACTTATTCTGTTTCTCTTCAGTTCAGTTCAGTCACTCAGTCATGTCTGACTCTTTGCGACCCCATAAACCACAGCACGCCAGGCCACCCTGTCCATTATCAACTTCCAGAGCTTACTCAAGCTCATGTCCATTGAGTGGGTGATGCCATCCAACCATCTCATCCTCTGTCGTCCCCTTCTCCTCCTGCCCTCAGTCTTTCCCAGCATTAGGGTCTTTTTAAATGAGTCAGCTCTTCACATCAGGTGGCCAAAGTATTGGAGTTTCACCTTCAACATCAGTCCTCCCAATGAAAACCCAGGACTGATCTCCCTTAGGATGGACTGGTTATATCTTCTTGCAGTCCAATGGACTCTCAAGTGTCTTCTCCAATACCACAGTTCAAAAGCATCAGTTCTTCGGTGCTCAGCTTTCTTTATACTGCAATGCCCACATCCATACATGACTACTGGAAAAACCATAGCCTTGACTAGATGGATCTTTGTTGACAAAGTAATGTCTGCTTTTTAATATGCTGTCTAGGTTGGTCATAACTTTCCTTCCAGGGAGTGAGCAAGCATCTTTAAATTTCATGGCTGCAATCACCATCTGCAGTGATTTTGGAATCCAGAAAAATAAAGTCAGCCATTATTTCCACTGTTTTCCCATCTATTTGCCATGAAATGATGGGACCGGATGCCGTGATCTTAGTTTTCTGAATATTGAGCTTTAAGCCAACTTTTTCTGGAGAAGGCACTGGCACCCCACTCCAGTACTCTTGCCTGGAAAATGCCATGGACAGAGGAGCCTGGAAGGCTGCAGTCCATGGGGTCGCTGAGGGTTGGACCCGACTGAGCGACTTCACTTTCACTTTTCACTTTCATGCATTGGAGAAGGAAATGGCAACCCACTCCAGTGTTCTTGCCTGGAGAATCCCAAGGACAGGGGAGCCTGGTAGGCTGCCGTCTATGGGGTCGCACAGAGTCAGACACGACTGAAGTGACTTAGCATAGCATAGCATAGCATAGCATAGCATAGCGAACTTTTTCACTCTCTTCTTTCACTTTCAGCAAGAGGCTCTTTTGTTCTTCTTCACTTTCTGCCATAAAAGTGATTAAAAGTGATTTGAATTAGGTTTCTGTCACTTGCAACTTAATCCTTACAAGACAAATACTGTAATTCACCCATTTTTTTGCATAAATAAATCAAGGTTCCAAGAAGTTAAGTGATTTGTTTCTTGAAAATAACACTGCCAGTGATTTGCAGAATTTCCTGCCCTATTTAATAAACCTGAATACTATATTCCAGGGAAGAGAGCAAAGCTGAAGAGTTGGAGAGGGAGCTTGTTATTAATGAAAGGAGCAGAGAATTTTTAGGGCACTCTCAGGTCACAGCAATTCATCTAGTTAATTCATTCACTGGTTCATTAAATATTTGTTCAGTCACTAGAAACAATCTAAGGCAAGTTGTTTAGGTAGAGGAAGTGAGTGGTCCACAGGTACCTTCAGCTCTCCTGGCTGGTTGTCTGTTCTCAGCTGCTATCAGCACAAGAAGTGGTGAGATGCTGCAGAGACAACCTACCTGAGTTTTTCAAGCTGCTATTCCAGTGAATGCAATGTATGCAGAACATGTCAAACACTGGAACCTCTCAGAAAATTGATTATGAAGCTTGCCCCTTCCTTAAAAAGCAAGCTTTTGTTTTCATTAGCATGTGTAAATATTGAATAATTTCTGAATGCAAATATGGATGACATTTTATTTTTCTGACATGTTTGGAAGCAGCCTGGGGCAAGGTGGCAGAAAATCAGTAAACATCATGGGTTCTACACTGGGAATTCATCAACTGTGCACAAAATTAATGGGCGTATGCCATATGTTCCATAATAGTATGTTTGCTAACATGGGATTGGGCTGCCTGGTTGTATGACAAAGCTGTAACGTCAGTTTCTTGATGTATGGAAACAGGCTCTGCTAGCCAGATGTAGAAATCGAGCAAGGTCATTCTAAGAGTGATTTCCATTTTGTGTGCTTTTTTTCCCCCTCATTGACTGTAAGAGAATGTGATTTGCTTCATTACAATGTGATTCCAGGTGCATAACACAATAATGACCTTTATGCCAAAGTCTGAAGTTCACATAATTGATTAGATAGACTCTCATTCAGCAGTGCTGGAAACCATTAGCTAGGGCAGGAACCGTGTTAACTTCTTGGCATAGGAGGTCAATGGGTCAAGGTGAAAGCCCACATCTGGACTCAAATGAAAGGAAAACAGTGCTGCCTGGCATCACTGGGGTTTGAAACCTTCCTTCTGAGACACTCAGTGTGTAGTAAGCTAAGGGGAGGCCACTCCCCTTAGCATGTGATGAGCTAAGGGAAGGCCTGGGGAACCAAGGTGGGAACTGACAAAAGGGCAGCACTCCACAGTGATGGCCTTGAGTGATGGGCTACTCCAAGCAGGAGTGCTGTGGTAGCTATCATGTCCATTCTCTTTTCAGATCTTTACTGATAACCTCTGCTTCACCTCTGACCCTAAAGTATGCCATCTATATAAAGATTTTTTTAGTTGACGTATAGTTGATTCAAAATATTGTGTTAGTTTCTGGTGTACAGCAAAGTGAATCAGTTATACATATATATACATATTGTTTTGTCATATTCTTTTCCATTATGGCTTATTGCAGAATATTGAATGTAGTTTTCTATGCTATATAGTAGGATATTGTTTATCCATTCTATATATAACAGTTAGCCTCTCCTAACCACAGACTCCTCCTTCATCACTCTCCCACCCCACCCTTGGCAACAACAGGTTAGTTCTCTATATCTGTGAGTCTGTTTCGTAAATAAATTCATTTGTATATATTTTAGAGTCCACATATAAGTGATGTTACTTGATGTTTGTCTTTGTCTGACTTACTTCACTTAGTGTGATAATTTCTAGGTCCTTCATGTTGCTGCACGTGGCATTATTTCATTCTTTTCATGGCTGAGTAATGTTCCATTGGCTTTATCCATTTCTCTATCCAATGGACAGTGAGATTGCTTCCATCTTTTTATTCTCTTGGATTCTAGACTGTTGGTGTTTACATGGGAAATCAGGAATTTCTTGTGGAGTCTTTGCAATGACTTGGGAAATCTGAGGAATCCATTTTCACCCACCTAGGAATGCGTTTCCTGCCAAAACCATGCCTGACTTCTGTCTTTTATTGAAAATGGCCGAACAAATTAAGTCTTTCGCTTGGTGATTATGGCAGTATTGACTGCCAGTTAATTAAAACACATTTACAAATGGCACCAGAATGTTCAATAATGCTCCAGACCTCAGGACCCTTGCTGTTCTTTCTCTTTCTTCTATTTTCACTCTGATGGAGAATGCAGTGTTTCATATCTCCTACAAATTACAAGAACTCTTAGTGAAGAATAGGCAATGAAAAGAGAAAGTGAAAAAGCACTTGTTATCTGCAACCTGAAGCTTGTAAACAAAGAAAGAATAACCAGATGAGAATGCATTTGGTCAGAGGAAAAAGAATGGGAGCTTGAAGGTGTTAAGCAGAGGAAACAAGATGCTTAAAATGATAAGTAAAATGAATTGTTTGTTTATATTCCTGGAGTTATAAGTTTCTCTGTCTGACCACAGGTTAATAGTTTTTTAGTAGGAGTCTACTGTGTGTTTTCTCAGTGTTTGATTTCCAGAGCTTCTAATTCAGCATGAGACAAAGGCTCTAGCTTTCACTAATGCTCATAGATGAATAATACCTTTGTAAAATATTGCCAATTCCACTGTCATTTCAGAACCCCAGAGACTCTGCTTAATAGGATGGCAGGCAAGCGAAGAAATGAGTTGGGTACAGAGGTGGCAGGGGTTAATTTCATATTTGTCACGAGATCTTGCATGATTTCCCTAAAAGATATTTAATTTCCACTGGGCATAATAACTTGCAGCTGCCGGAATATGCTGTATACTAGTGGTGAGTTCTTGTCTTCAGAGATTTATGCAAGTCGTTATTTAAAAATAGAGATCCGGGAGTTACAGCTGGCTAATTAATCTACCACTAAGGAAAGCTAAGCAAGTGACCCACTTAACTGTTTTCAGGAGCTGTGGCTACACTGAAGCAAACTTTCAAAAACTGTCCTGTGCAAAGAACCAAGCTAATACCTCCCTGTAGCGTTTCTGTGGTCTTCTCCCAGGGTGTGTATGGAGAAGAAAGGGAGATGAAGAAGGGATACACAGCCTGTACCTTGCACCGACTGGGTTTCCATGCCTTTCTCCAGGGGGTCTTCTCGACCCAGGGATCAAACACACATCTCTTGCATCTCCCGCTTTAGAGGCGGGTTCTTTACCATTAGCGCCACCTGCGAAGGCCCTCTTTCTTCTGCATGAACACCACTACTTCAGCCCTCATCCACTTACACCTGAATGTTCCACAGTTTGAATTCCTAGGTGCTGCACCAGTGGGGTCCTTTCGGAAGATGCTGGTAGGCTCCGCTTCCTTCATCTCCTCTTTCTCTGCATCCCTCACCTACTCATGTTTCCTACCATCAGCTCTGAGGCTTCTGCCTGACTTCTGAGGGTCTCCTAAGAGATCCAGACCATTTATCTGCCCATATTTCCCCCACTTCCTCCACATGTACCTTTCCTTTCAGGCATAAAGGTCTTTCATAGTGTCCCCTCACCTAGATCGCATTTTCCATTCCTCTCTCAGGCTAAACAGGGTCTGTTCAGCCTACAAAGTTCCCCTGTATCTCTCCCAGTCCACCTTGAGTGTTTTCTTGGGCTTGATGGTAGAGAGTTGACTTAACCAGATCACGATACAATTTCACCATGGGTTTGTGAGGGACCTGATCTTTTTATTATTTAATCGGTGAATTAATGGTTTTGTTTCTTCCTGTTCCCTTACCTCTCTCTGTATAGACAGGCATTCTATTACATTTTACACGCATCATTCTTTATTGCATACACCTTTACCAAAAGTTTTTTTTCTGTTACATGTACATTTATTCTACATAACACAAATATTAAACGTCATGTGTATCCTAGTTTTTTACTCAGGCTTATACCTTTAAAGTCGCTCCAGGTCACTAAATCTGGCTGTTGCTTACTTCATGGTAGGCAACCATCACTTTCAGTTCTCTGCTTTCTCCACAATGTACACACCCACATCCCTCCCACTCTCTGGATATCCCCTTCTCTAAAATTCCTTGGGCTACATTTACCCTACAGCTGGGCTCTCTATCATATTTTCCTACTAGTATTTCATTTTTTTCCCCTTGTCTTTTGTGTAACTCCCTAGACATCAGGGAATATTTCTTGTACTTGTCCCTCCCTCACTCTACCCCTCCCCTGCGCCATCCACCTCTGCAGAACTTTGGACCTTAGCGCATAATTGGTGCTCAGTAAATCCTTGTTTATTTAGTGAATTGAAGAGCATGACTCCATGAGAACAGACATTTTCTCTGTCCCTAACCATATCTCCAGGGTCTAAATTGGTGCCTGGTATATGGTGTAGGTGATCAGGAAATACGTTTGATACAAATGAGTATCTTACTTTTCACATAAGAAAAGGGTTATGAAATAGAATATATAGGGGTCAGGATGCAGTGTTCTAGTTTCTAATCTGCCACCAACTAGGTGTTCGACACTTAGCACATCATTTGCTGCTGCTGCTAAGTCACTTTAGTCGTGTCTGACTCTGTGCAACCCCATAGATGGCAGCCCACCAGGCTCCCTTGTGGGAGAATCCCTGGGATTCTCCAGGCAAGAATACTGGAGTGGATTGCCATTTCTTTCTCCAATGCATGAAAGTGAAAAGTGAAAGTGAAGTCGCTCAGTCGTGTCCGACTCTTAGCGACCCCATGGACTGTAGGCTACCAGGCTCCTCTGTCCATGGGGTTTTCCAGGCAAGAGTATTGGAGTGGGGTGCCATTGCCTTCTCCAGCACATCATTTAGGTCTTGGTTAAACTGAATGATTTCTTGAGTCTTTGTTCACTCTAACTTGCTAATTTTCTGTAACTTCAATAAAAATTTTCAACATGAAGAGAGTCTTTATTAGGAAATCATCTCATGGAGTACAGTAACCCTATGCAAGGCTCTCCTGGGTTGAGGTATTGGCTAGAGGTGAGAGCATGTCCTATGGCTTCTGACTCTAGACTCCCAGAATGATAGGAAAGACAAAATGAGGACTACCTGTAAAGTTCTTAGAAGACTGTCTGACATATGATAAGTGAAGTATAAGTATTCACTCTTATGTTTTGTAAATTTCACAAAATCTATTAGCGTTTGCAACAATCTCCTTTCTGACATATGGAAACCAAGCCTTCAAGCTTGTGTTTCCAGGTGCCCAGAAAATGGCTCCAGGAATTCCAATATCATTGCTGAAATTAATAGCTTTCTTTTATAGGACAATAATCATCAGACAACAGTCTGATTTCTTTCAGCCTGTTCTATTATCTTTCTGTTAATGGGCAAGATCTAGTTTTCATGGGTTTTTAAAAGTAAAGCAAAAGAATATTGTCCTTTAGGATCATGCAGCAGCTAATGAAGATGATGGGACAAGAATCTTGAGTTCTATATTTGGTATCTATCAAAAACAACAGTTTCCTTTATAGAGCAGTCAGTTAGAAATGGAACAGAATATGAATGTATTAATATTTTATGCTGATGATATTTTTCCCTTTAGTGGGGAAGAAGTCACTAAATAATGTAATTTACTTTCCTTTATCTTTAAAAAAGTGACTTCAAATATTGAACAAACCATTATTAAAATTCTGAACATCATTCAAATCATGAGCTGTGTTATTAGATGGCTTCTTTTTCTCTAGGTCAAGAGGTAAAGCTATTTGTCTTAAAGGAAAAAAAAGCACTAAATGGTATTAGTAATGGGCCACAGGTATATTAGCTTCATGAGCAAAAGCAGCATTTGATACCTATTTTATTCTACTGGGCAAATGGAATCTTAAACAATGCCTCAGTTTAATGCTCTTACATATAATATCTGATTTGTGACTTTGCCTAAGACTTTTTTTAAAAATCAGGTAAAAATACAAAATAAGAACTGAGGACTCCTTATGAAATTTTTGAACCAAAAATGGGTACAACCTCTAATTAAAAGGTTGGAAGAGTAAGTAGGTAGGTAAAATGTTCAGTTACCAACAACAGCACAGGAAAATGGCTTTGAATCATTTATTTTAAAGAACAGAAACACTGTAGTAGATGGTAAGAGTTACATACATGGGAATGGGAAATGGGGATTTTTTTTTTTTAAACCTTGTGCTTTTGTTTCTGTTTCTGTATTTTTCTTTTGTTTGTATGTTTGGTTTTTTTCTTTGTTTTGTTTTGTTTTACTCGTGAGCTTTATTGAAGGAGAACTATAGTTTCCTATTGAAATAAAGATAGGCTGTGTTCTCTTAACATCTTTCTCAGGTAACTTTCAGATAAGCTGCCATTTATTTCCATATGGTATAAGTGGAAATTTTAAAAATATACATTTTGAATAGCCAAGAAGGATTGCCATGAAAATTAAAGGAGGTATAATATGTTGGAAGGTGCTCTGAAATACTAAAGTCCTATTCATATGTTTGTTTCTGTTTATGGTGGCATTCAATAAAAATCAGAGGAGTGCCTACTTTGTACCAGGAATACTTTAGGCACTGAGGATTCAGGGAAATAATAGTACTGGTTTGCCCTCAAGGATTTGTAATTAGGTTGGAGAAACAGGCATTATACACAGAGAATGTCGATGTATTATGATGATAACGGATGCACACCAGGTACTTGGGAGCATAGAAGGGGATCTCTGTCCTTAGAGTCAAGGAGTTCAGAGAAAGTCAGGGGGAGGAGAGGAAGGGAGTCCCAGGAGACGAAGATGGCATGAATATAGCCCTGAGGTAAGAAGAAGGAGTATGGCATATTCTGAGTCAGTAAAGGGATCAGTATGCCTAGAGCTTAAAATATCAAGCAGAGAACCGCAAAAGATGTGTCTTTTTAAACTTAATTTATTTTTTATTGAGGGATAATTGCTTTACAGAATTTTGCTGTTTTCCGTGAAACCTCAGCATGAATCAGCCACAGGTATACACATATCCCCTCCCTTTCGAACCTCCCTCCCATGTCCCTCCCCATCCCACCCCTCTAGGTTGATACAGAGCCCCTGTTTGAGTTGAAAAATGGTACTGAAGATGTGTCTTTGAGAAGTCAGATTTGCAGCAGGGCTGAATACTATGTTAAGGGTTCAGATTTCACCCCATTGTTGATGGAAACCCAGTAAAGCCAGGGTATAAGGTGGTCACTCTGGGGGATGAAATGTGGGTTCGAGGGTCAGGGAGAGCAGGGAGAAGAGTATTGCTGTACTCCAGGTGAAAGACAGTGAGAGTGGGAACTTAGGCAGGGAGAGTCAGAACAAAGAGGGTAATATGACAAACAGTGAAGAAAGGTAACAAAGAGAGATTAATTTTATGAGCTGGGGAGGATGATCCTCAAGTTTATACTTGACTGACTGGATGATTTCTGGTCGTTTATGTACAGAATACTGAGGGAGACTCGGATATATGATCTAGGAGACATGTTCATTTTTTGACCATGTTTTTCTCAAGGTTTTTGTAAGACATTGGAGTGAAGGTGTCCAGGAGGCAACTGGATATATGGTCCTGAATTGTGAGCAGCAGATCTGAGAAGGAAATTCAGAGTTGTAAGTCATGAACATTTTAGTGGTGATTAAAACCCTCAGAGAAGAGAAGCGAGGACAGAAACCTCGGAAGGGCAGAGTTTAGAGAGTAGGCCAAAGAGAAAGCTGAAACCCTAGAGGGGACAATGCGATGGTGTGAAGGGACGCGATAAAGCGTCATAGTGCAGAGGCCAGAGGGACAGAGGATCAGGAAAGTGGTGGGATGCAGAGGAGAACCAAAGCAATAACATTTAGTATAAGGACTCAGGAAGACTCTTTTAACTGTGACTCCAGGTGACTGGATCAAAGGCATCTCACTGCAGAGGTGGCAATCAACTACAATCAACTGAAGAATAAAAGTGGGGAGAGTGAGTGCAGGGCTTTCTTTGCAGAGAATTTTGGATGAGAGGGAGGAGAGAGAATGCAGGGGCAGGAGCAGGTTATTTCAGGAGGAGAGACATTAAATTAAGGTAGGAGGATGAAGGGGCTCCCCAGGTGCCTCCAGTGGTAAAGAACCACCTGCAAATGCGGTTGACATAGGAGACACAGAGACGCGGATTTGATCCCTGGGTTGGGAAGTCCTCTGGAGAAGGGCATGGCAACCCACTCCAGTATTCTTGCCTGGAGACTCCTGTGGACAGAATAGCCTGGTGGATTATGATAGGTAGTGTCACACAGAGCTGGACCAGACTGAAGCAACTTAGCATGCATGCACAGGAGGATGAATGGAAGGAACCAATAACAGGAAAAGTAGAAATATATAAGAAAACAGAGGGAAAGGAGGTAGCATGTCCCCAGATGAA
This sequence comes from Neotragus moschatus, assembly GCA_006410615.1. NCBI lineage: Eukaryota > Metazoa > Chordata > Mammalia > Artiodactyla > Bovidae > Neotragus > Neotragus moschatus. Next base: position 787,386 of record SJYA01000463.1, read on the forward strand.
GTGGAAGGGGTGGAGGGGATGGGATCCACAGGAAAGGCTGGCTCTGTGCAGGAAGGACTCTTACACCTCCGAGGGTGGAAGGAAGACAGTGGGTGATGAGGAAGTGGAGGAGGGTCTTGCTTCTTGGCTTCAGGACAAGGTCATTAGTATTTACTCATTCCCTTGAGGACCAAACCCACTGACTTAGCAGGTGAAATCATCTTCAGAAGCCCTTCCTTGTCCTTCTCAGGGCTGCCCTTGCACCAGCCGGTAAAGCTTTGCCCCTCTGCACCCTTGGCACTTTTGCTGCTCCTCTCCCACCTCTATGCATAAGCTTTTCTCCAGCAGTGCTGTGTTAGCCACATCCACGCACACATCCACATTGTCTTCCCCTTAAAATATCCCTTGTTTATCTGCCTTTGAGTATATTAGAAATGCCTTCATTCAAAGATATAAAGATCTGACATGCAGTCAACTATGCCCGACTTCCTGGAGGCATTCACCCTGAAGACAGACATTCGGACTTTCAGGAGCCTTGCCATATTAAACCCAATCCAATCTTCAACATTTCTTCCCATGCTCCACAATATGCACCCTCTGCTCTAGTCACACATAAGTCTTCCCTCTTCCAGATAGGGAAGCACATGGTAGGAAGGTCACATGGTTGGGATCATAATCAAGACAGTGCAGATTTTCTGAGGTGTCCCTATTATCAGGTATGCCATGGGCAGTTCTGTAAAACAAGATTGCTGCTGCTTCTTACTTGGCATCTTCCAGTATATGTTACTCCCATTCGTTAGAAGTTTTAAGTATACTCCTACTACACACTAGGAGTACTATTTACCCCTTCTGTTTAATAGAAAGTTAGGAAAATGTGAATTGGTGCTACTTTTAAAATCAGGCTTTACTGCTATCTGCTAGTTAGTGTTACCATCACAAAAGAAAAGGTTAAGTCATTTTCTTCTTGAAAATAGTGTTTTCCATTATGTCCAAACAATTTCCAAATGAATGGAAGGAAAAATACCCACAGTTGCTCCTTCAGCTCAGTATCATGCCTAGATACCTTAATCCCAGATGTACTGGCTAAATCCAGGCTGATAGCATGGCTGGGATAAAAATAAAAACAGCCCAGAAGCTCTAATCTCTGTGGAATCTGTATCTAGCATGTACAGCTTTATGGTTATTGGTACTGGTTTTAGAGTCAAACTGGTTTTCTTCCTGATTACCACTTACAAGCTATGACACAATTCTCGTGGAGTTGTGGGGATTAAGTATGATCATGAACTTAAAGGGCTTAGCCTCATTGCTAGCACATAGTAAGTTCTCAATAAATGGAGATTGCTATTGAATCATTACTATTAATAATTCATGTTTTGACTTAAGAAATTGCCTGGTTTAACTATCTCCAGGCAGAGGCTGCTTTCTTATCCTGCCTCAGGTATGGCTATAAAATGGCGAGTTTCCTCTTCAGATGTGCACACATACTTACTTCACTCTCATCACTGACGCCTACTCTGTATAGTCAATGAATATGATCAACCACTTAGGCTAATCATTTCCTAAGAACCAAATGTGCTTACATTGAGTGGCACCCACTGTAATACTATTAATTTTTCAATAATATTCTTCTAGTAGATAGGCACAGTATAAATGGGAAACATAATGGTAAGCTACCTGCTGTTTGCTCATTTTGAAGAGACTCATTAGGGACAGTGGTCCTTAATGTTAATGAAATGACACAATCGAATTAGAGGATTTGCAGTTATACACACTAGTGTCATCAAGAGGAATTGCTACCTGGAAAGTAATATCACTGTCGGCCTCTTGCTTTTGCCTTCCTTTAGGATACTTCCACATTAGCCTGACCTTATCCTTTCCTTCAGCCTATTCAACCACTTTTTGAATGCTAGGAAAATCCTAAGCTATAAACAGCTTGCTTTTCAGTAGGATGATTCATGCCTGAAAAAGTTGATAATGATTTCAGAATTTCTTTTAATTGAGTTTTTAATTACAACACAGATAGCCAATATCTTACTCATGTGAAATTTTAACAGAGATGACAAGCAATTTCATATTCTTTGGAGATCATTTGACAAGTGTGGGAGCCTACAAACTGCCTTATTTTTGGACAAGAGTACCTGACAATTACTCAGGGAAGATCAGAAACTGGAGCATCTGGATCTCAATAGATTATCTGATAGAACAATCCAAGTCCTGTAACACAACCTGCCACAGGGAATGTAAATCTGATTTGTTGGCTCAGAATCTTGCTTTTCTAATTTATAGTCCATAGGTTATGATTTGAGATGCTGTATAGCTAATTGGTGTATGGATAAGATTATACCATAAATAAATTTTTCTATCTTTAGACTTTGTCACCACATTGGGTAAGATTTACAAATAAACTTTTCTAAAATGTAGAGCTTAACCTCGAGATGAGTACCACGTTTCTTTGCTCCTTTTCTCTTTTGACATTTACTTAAGACTTTGAGAGCCTAAGCCCAGAACTCCAGAACTAGAATTAGATCAAAGAAATTGCCATCTCAAAGAGCAGAGGACCAGCCCCACTTTGGCTTCTCCCTACTATCACCTCCCACAAGCTTTTAAAGGCTGTTCATGTAGGCCATTATATCTAGAGGCCCAAGCTGAGTTATCTTTTTAACCACAGACCAGTAATTCTCAGATCTTTGAATTTCAGAGACCAGGAGAAGGAGGAGGGTGCAGGGAGGATCTACTTAATTGGAATCCTATGAAGGGTGGTCGCTTTTTAACTTTGCCAAAGATATTCACATTTTTTCTTCCTTTTCACTCATTTGCGAACATTTATTGAGCACATTCTACCTGCAGGTATTAGAGTATGCCCTGGGAATTCAGTGATAGACATAATCTATGCCCTCAAGTGTCATATAATCTGGTGTGAGAGGTAGTTAGTTATTAATCAATTACATTAAAATATATGAAATTCATAGCGAGGAAGGTGCTATTAAGGAAATAAGTGTGGCCCTCTGACAGCATCCTACACATTAATTTTATAAGGACAGCAAGGGTCAGGGCACTCTTCTTTAAAATTGATGTATGGTCTTAATAGGTCTCGAACTATACATGGCCTTGTGGGCCATGATAAGGAATTTGAAATTTATGCTGAGAGTAATATAAAGCAATTAAAGATTTTAAAGCAGGATTTATGTTTTTAAAAGATTCCTCTGGATACTATTTGAGAATGGACTGGAAGGAAATGGGAATGGAAAGAGTAAGATCAGTTGGGGTGAAATTTTAGTGGCAATAGATATGACTAGGGTGACAGCTGTGATGATGGTGAACAGTTGGGTTTGAAGAATATTCTGAAACTACAATTGCTGAAATATATTGATAGATGACTGGGCTTTCCAGGTGGCACTAGTGGTAAAGAACCCACCTGCCATCGCAGGAGACTTAAGAGACACAGGTTCAATTCCTTGTTCAGGAAGATCCCTGGGAGGAAGGCACAGCAACCCACTCCAGCATTCTTGCCTGGAGAATCCCATGGACAGAGGAGCCTGGTGGGCCACAGTTCTTACCATCGCACAGAGTCAGTCACAACTGAGGTGACTTAGCATGCACACATTCATTTTATTGTGCTTCACTTTATTACATATATATATATATATATATATATATATATGAAATGAAGTCGCTCAGTCGTGTCTGACTCTTTGCGACCCCATGGGCTGTAGACAACCAGGCTCCTCTGTCCATGGGATTTTCCAGGCAATAGTCCTGGAGTGGATTGCCATTTCCTTCTCCAGGGGATCTTCTCAACCCAGGGATCGAACCCAGGTCTTCCACATTGTAGACAGATGCTTTACCGTCTGAGCCACCAAGGAAGTGATATATATATATATATATATATTTTTTTTTTTTACAAATTGAGGTTTTTTGGCAAACTTGCCTCAAGCAAATCTATCAGTGCCGTTTTTCCAAAAGTCATTTTCTCAATTTGTCTTTCTGTCACCTTTTGGTAATTCTCACAATATTTCAAACTTTTTCATTATTTTATTTGTTATGGTGGTCTGTGATCAGTCATCTTTGATGTTGCTATTATAATTATTTGGGGACACCATGAACCACACCCATATAAGAAGGTGAACTTGATATTGAAACGATGACATAGGATTTAGAATATTACATAAACTTAGTTGATAAAGTAAAGTTTGAGAGGGCTGACTCCAATTATGAAAGTTCATGGCATCTGATCCCAACACTTCATGCTAAAAAGATGGGGAAACAATGGAAATAGTGATAGACTTTATTTTCTTTGGCTCCAAAATCACTGCATATGGCGACTGCAGCTGTGAAATTAAAAGATGCTTGCTCCTTGGAAGAAAATCTATGCAAACCTAAACAGTGTACTAAAAAAAAAAAAAAACAGAGACTTGCTTTGTCAAAAAAGGTCCCTCTAGTCAATGCTATGGTTTTTCCAGTAGTCATGTATAGATGTGAGAGTTGAACCATAAAGAAAGCTGAGCATTGAAGAACTGATGCTTTCAAACTGTGGTGCTAGAGAAGACTCTTGAAAGTCCCTTGGACTGCAAGGAGATCAAACCAGCCAATTCTAAAGGAGATCAACTTTGAACATTCATTGGAAGGACTTATGCTGAAGCTGAAACTCCAGTACTTTGACCACCTGATTTGAAGAGCTGACTCATTTGAAAAGACCTTGATGCTAAGAAAGATTGAAGGTGGGAGGAGAAGGGGATGACAGAGGACAAGATGGTTGGATGGCATCATCAACTCAATGGACATGAGTTTGAGCATGCTCTGGGAGATGGTGAAGAACAGGGAAGCCTGGCATGCTGCAATCCATTGGGTTGCAAAGAGTCGGACATGACTGAGCAACTGAACAACAAGAACCCCAGCTTTCAGCAGCCACCACTTTGATCAACCAACAGTCATCAACACAGAGGCAAGATCCTCCACCAGCAAGAAAGATTACAGCTCACTAAAGATAGTTAGCATTGTTCAACAATAGAGTATGTTTTAATCATGTATTACGCACATTGTTTTTTTAGACATAATGCTGTTGCACATCAATTACAGCAGAGTGTAAGCATAACTTTTATATGAACTGGGAAACTAAAACAATCTGTGTGACTTGCTGCATTGTGATATTCGCTTTGCTGTAGTGGTCTGAAATTAAACCTGCAATATCTCCGGTATACGTGTACTCTATGATTCTAGAAGCCTCTGAAAGAGAAGGGTGATGATTGTTTTTTACATGATTTGGAATCTCTCACAGCAACCTAGCATAATTCCCAATAAATGTTTGGAAGGTTGAGCACGTGGGTTTAAAATTAGCAGAAAAACTCCTTTAAACTGAGAATGTTCTGAGTGCTGCTGGAAGCGGGCAGGGTAACCATTGAAGGATTAATAACTGTGACCTGATCCACCATTGGCACAACTGTGGGTCTGACTCTTACTTACACATTCTTATTCATGACCTGGATGGAAAAAGGGAAGAAGCTGCATGTTTTTGGAATTCACTAATGGTTCCAATTTGGAAAGTATTGTGAGCAGCTCAGGCAACAGAAATAAAATGCAAACAACCTTTGAGACTTGAGGGATGTAGGCTGGGAATAATAACTTTGTGAGCATTTGAAAAAGGCAAGGCAGTGAATACACCTGGGGGAAGAGAATCCAAACATAGAGCTGTTTTCAGGGAAGGCGACACCAGAACACGGTGATGCCAAAGTAGGCCCAGGGGGCACAGTGGTTGCAAATTAAATTCAGGGCAGCCAGGCAGTCTGGCAGGATGAAAGGGAAGTCCAGGCCGAGGCTGCCTGTGCAGAAGGGCACAGAGTAACTGTTCCTCTGCGGCCAGTTCTCGCTGAGTAGCACCTGGCCCCTCAGGCTGTGTTCCCGCCACCTTGGTTCCTAGGGAAGCACAGGCAATTTGGAAGAAGTGCAGAGAATAACAAGAGTGAATGAATCCAGGAGCCTGAGGAGAGGACTCGGATGAAAGAGTAAAAAGATTAGATAGCTAGAGTTTAGTTGCAGAAAGCTGAAAGAGGAGGGAGAGATCCAGAAACTAATAATAAATATACAGGTCTATTCGAAAATAGCCAAGTGGAACCTTGCAGAATACCTGTCAAATTAAGACTTTTCAGATGAAAATGCACATTTTCTTCCAAGCAGTGGGCTTCTTGCCTGAACCGGCACTCTGCCTACCCAGGTGCACAGTAAATGCTGTCTTATAAAATAATCTTCATTTGCTATAAAAGTATAAGATTCTGGAAATCGACCAGTAGGAAGCACATTAGAAAGTAAGCCAACCCTTTCCTAATGCCCAGTGAGGACAGGATTAAAGCAACTAGAATTTTGTTGTGTAGTTCAAGTCAGACTGTTGTCGACAATGAAGTTGCCTCTTTCCATTCAGACAAATACAGAACAAAATGGAAACCTTTGTAACACAGGGAATGCCTGAGACACGGTTGGCTAGGCTCTGGTTAAATCCTATCATTGCAATTTACTTTATGTCAAAGGTACTGGGAGATGCTAATTTTTTTTTCCCCCTCCCAGGTGGTGGAGGAAGGGGTAGAGGAAGCTGTATCTTTGGATTTAAGGTGGACTAGGTAGAATTCACTTTTAAAAATTCAAGCATAAAAATTCAAGCAAAATGGTTAGACATTAATTCTTTCTTTGTTTTATAGAGAGGAGTCTATGAAAATAGCAACAACCTTCATCTTTGTTTATAGATCAACTGCACTGTTTTTAGCCTGGAACCTGAGAGTCAAATATTCAGATTCGCAGTCAGTTGCAAATTGATCCGTTTATCAAGCTCCAGTGTCAGGGGGCTTTCCTGAGTTCCTCATACGGGCCTCAAACTTGTCCCCTCCTCTGCTGGCCTTGTCATCCTCCCTCTCCCCTGTCCCACACTCCTTTCTGCGGGGTTTGCTACCTTTCACACCTCTCCTCTCAACATAAAAGTCACATCTTCTAGAAGGTAAGTATTTGGAATGATTTGGGCTGCAGAAAGAAATCTTGTTAAAAATGGCTCAAGCCAGTAGATCTTTATAACCTGCTAAAATGAAGTTCAGAGTAAACAGCTCATGGCTGGTACCATGACTCAGCCACAGCATCAAGAGCCCAGGAACCTGCCCCTCTGCTCCACCCCCAGAATATATGGCTTCCATCTTCATCGTGTCAAGATATCTGTTTCATGCCCAGCATCACATCTGTGCTGCAGGCAGAGTGGCACGCAAGGAGCTAAGGGAGCAGAAGGGCTCTCTCCTTTGGGAGAGGCCCCTATTCCCAGAGTCGCCTAACTATATCTAATTGGTTAGAACTATGCTGCATGCAAGAGAGTCTGGAAAATCATGATTAGCTTCCCAACCTCTATCATGGAGGAAAGCAAGGAAGAAGAGGGCATGTGAATAATTCTGGCAGCCAAGCCTGCCATAGCATGTGCCTGCCCCACAGTTATTCAGAGTTCCCTGCTCTTCCCTTCATGGCATTTATCATGATTTGCAGATGTACATTTTTAATCCCACTGGAATATATATATATATGTATGTATACACACACACACACACACACACATATATATATTCTCCTTGGTTGGGTCTCTCACACTGTATTTCCAGGACCTCGCTCTGTGCCTGATTAATGGCAGTTCAGTTCAGTTCAGTCACTCAGTCATGTCCGACTCTTTGCAACCCCATGAACCGCAGCATGCCAGGCTTCCCTGTCCATCACCAACTCCCAGAGCTTCATGTCCATTGAGTTGGTGATGACATCCAACCATCTCAACCTCTGTTATCCCCTTCTCCTCCTGCTTTCAATCTTTCCCAGCATCAGGGTCTTGTCTAATGAGTCAGTTCTTTGCATCAGGTGGCCAGACTATTGAAGCTTGCAATCCAAGGGACTCTCAAGAGTTTTCTTCAGCATCACAGTTGTTGGAGATAAATGGCAGGCATAAAATAAATATTGCCTCACTCATGATCTGGTTGGCTACTCAAAGAAGAGAGAAGCTAACTCTGAAATCATATAATCACAACCACCTGGGAAAATAGGACTCTGGTAATTAAAATTGTATATTTATAATAACTCCTTTTTATTTATTAAAAGTATTTCAAATATAAAAAGAAGTATGATTGAAATAAAATACTTATTCAAATACTCACTACCCAACTCTATCAGATTCACAGACTTTGCCATCCACCCTTGTGGTCTGTGGAGGTTATTGCATTTTGACAAACAAAACATCTCAGATATACTTGAAGTCCCTGTGTCCTTTTCCCTAGTATGTGCTCCTTCCTTTCTCTCACTGGAGTAAACTAGTATCCTGAATTTGGGTTTACCCATCTAGTGTGTTTTTACACTATGACTAAACATATATCCAGGGCTGCCACAATGGCTCAGTGGTAAAGAATCCACCCACAATGCAGGAGATGCAGGTTTCATCCCTGAGTCATGAAGATCCCCTGGAGAAAGGATGGGAATCCACTCCAGTATTCTTGCCTGGAGAATCCCATGGACAGAGGAGCTGGTGGGCTACAGTCCATGGGGCTGCAGTCTGACCCAACTGAGTGACTGAGAGTGCACATATACATATCCATGAACAGTATAAAACTACAAGGTACTATATTACACGTTTTCCAATTGTATATAAATATTGTTTAATATATTGAGTTGGCCAAAAAGTTCAAGTTTTTCCATAAGATCTCATTTTGATCAACCTGATACTATGACAATTTACATATCCATAAGCACTATTATTTTATATGTTTTCTAACTGTATATAAATATTTTCTTATGGGCTTCCCAGGTGGTGCTAGTGGTAAAGAACCTGCTTGCCAATTCAGGATAGATAAGAGACGCAGCTTCAATCCCTGTGTTGGGGAAAAAAAAATACCCTGGAGAAGGGCATGGCAATCCACTCCAGTATTCTTGCCTGGAGAATCCCTTGGACAGAGGACCATATTAGAGTATATTTTAATATTATTATACTATATTGATGAATTATGTGAATATTAAAAGTATTATTACTCAGTATTTCTGAACTATCATGTTACTGATGTTTAACCATATTTTTGTATGTAGCTCTGGAGAAGGAAATGGCAACCCACTCCATCCAGTACCCTTGCCTAGAGAATCCTGTGGACAGTGGAGCCTGATGGGCTGCTGACCATAGGGTCGCACAGAGTCGGACACGACTAAAGCGACCTAGGATGCATGCATGCATTGGAGAAGGAAATGGCAGCCCACTCCAGTATTCTTACCTGGAGAATCCCAGGGACAGAGGAGCCTGGTGGGCTGCCGCTGTTAGACCTTGCGGTCTTTTCCTAAGACCCATCGCTCCAAAGATCACTGAGACTCGGATTCGATGCAAACAGCAAGAGGATTTATTGAGCCGGCGCGCCGGGGTTCAGTCACCTCCAGGGAGAAACGAACCCCGAACAGTCCTTACAGAGCATTTTTAAGCACAAAAACCACAAATGGGTGTAGCTAGGGTGGGGACAATCTGATTGGTTCACATGTCTCGACCTTTACAGGGATAGGCTCGTTTGCTATCAGGTCTATACGGCTGGTCAGGGCCACATTCCGACTGCCTGAAAAACAATTTTTTTAGAAAGTCCCCGAAGGAAAAACATCCCTTGAGAGAGCCTAAAGGCCACATTGCATTAGATAAGAACCTGCCATGTTACATGAGATAAAAACCTGCTCTCAAGGCTTTAGCAAAAAACTTAATTTTTCTCTCACCGTCTATGGAGTTGCACAGAGTTGGACACGCCTGAAGTGACTTAGCAGCAGCAGCAGCAGCAGCAGCAGCAGTGTTTCACTGTATAAATATTACCACAATTTAGTTTTATTTTTCTCTCAGTAAATATTTTGATTGTTTCAGTCCTTTCCTACTTTTATTCCAAATAATGTTACCCGTGTCTAACATTCTTCTACGTATTTCTTTGTCACACATGTGAGAGTTTCTTGTTCTAAGGTATATATCCAGAAATAAAATTACAGGGTGAGAGAGGTATATTTTTTCTGTTTTCTTTGTTTTTGGCAAAGTTCTATAAAATGTTGGAGTGGATGAGAGAAACTGTCTGTATTCAACACTTGGTATCAGATCCTGATTTTTGTCAGTCTGTGGGTGTGAAATGGTATCTCATTGTTTTATGGTGTATTTCTCTGACAATGGGGAAGGCTGAGGATCTTTCAAAAGGTTTGTTGGGCAGTCAGCTTTCTTTTTATTAAAATTGCCTTTCACACCCATTGCCCTTTTGAGGGGAACAGGGAGCTGAGTTTTTCCTGATTGATTTATAAAGTTCTTTTTATATTCCAGATAGCAATCCTATTAATTTGTAAAATTCTCTACATATTCTGGATAACCATCCTCTCTTGTTAAAACACAGCGCAGATTTCTTCGCCCCACTGTTGCTTGACTAAGCAGCAGCATTGCATCTCAATATAGTGAAATACACCAACAGTGACTTTTGTGGTTTGGGCTTTTTATGTCTCTTGCAAACAGATCCTTCTTTTTACCTCTAAAATCTTAGATATTGCCTCATATTCTCTTTTGTTAAAAAAGTTCGTTTCTGCTTCCCTATTAGTCCAGGTGGAGCCTGAAGGAATCTTATGTTTTTCCTGTGGATTAACTAACAGTCTCAGTTGAATGCTTCCTTTTTGGACGCTGATTGATGCCAAGCTTCCATTTATGCATGGGTCACTTTCTGGTTTTAGTATTATGTTTCAGGGGCTGCTTTTCGTCCCTGTGTCCCTGTGTTTCACCGTAGCTCTATGGACTCTGTTGCTTATGGTTAGGGGCAGGGCTCAGGAGCTGCTTGGATTTGGATCCTAACTCTGTCATTGCCTCTTCGCCTTGGTACCTTGAGAGAAAGCCTTAATTTTGTATGTCCTCGTTTATTTCTTAACTGTAAAATAGTGACAAGAATTGTACCAAGCACCTAATACATGAAAACGTTTTGCCTGCCATTTAATGAATGCTCAGTGAAAGTCAGCTGATATTATTTTTAGTTGTAGCATCACTGTTATTACTACCAATTGTGATATCTCATAGTTTGGGGCACGTTGACCCTTTTTTTCTTGAAAATGATCTTCACTATTATTGACTTTTTGTGCTCTTTCAAATGGATTTGAAGTCTGGCTTATAATGTCTCAGGAAAAATGCTGGCAAAAATTTGAACGTCATTACCCTTATACATGGATTAATGTGAGTCTTCTTATCCATAAACTTGGTATACCTCTCTATCTATTCAGTTCTTTCAGTCAATCAGAAAGTACTTTCATAATTTATTCCATAAAGATCAATACATATGTGCTGTATTTTTTCTTAGCTACACTTTAGTTTTTTATTATAAATGAAGTACTTCTAAATATTATTATTCTCAAATGAATTATTATTGCTGTGTAGAAATCCCAGTATTATTTTTAGGTTGATCATATATCCAGCTACCTTGCTGCACACTGACTAATTTTAATGGTCTGTAGATTCTCATGGATTATTTATGCAAACAAATTGATCATTTGTAAAACAAAAATACAACTTTGTTTCTTTCCTTTATGTACCTCATTTAATTTTTGTTTTCTAAGTATGTTGACTGAGACCTCCTAAAAGTATTAAAAACAGGTAGTCATAGCAGGCATCCATGTTTTGAAAGTGAAAATTTCTCAGTCCTGTCTGACTCTTTCAGATCCCATGGACTATAGCCCACCAGGCTCCTCTGTGTATGAGATTCTCCAGACAAAACTACTAGAGTGGGTTGCATTCCCTTCTCCAGGGTATCTTCCCAGTCCAGGGATCAAACATAGGTTTCTTGCATTGCAGGCAGATTCTTTACCTTCTGAGCCACTGTCTTACTCTGCCTCTAATGGTAACTTTGTTAAGTTTTATTGTTAAGTTTGATCCTGGCTATAGATTTTTGATAGATAATAATTATCAAGTTTAGAAAGTTCCCTTTTATCCCAATTTACTGAGTTAAACACAAATGAATATTAAATTTAAATACTTTTTTATCATCTGTCAAGATTCTCATGGATTATTTATTCTTTATTAATGCTATATAATATATTAATAGGTTTTCTAATGTTGAAACATCTTGCACTTCTTAAAATAATATATACTGGTTATCAAGAATATTTCAAAGAGAGACCTGAGTCTTTTCCTAAATTGCAAGAAACCTTAAGGTTTCCAAGGAATTGTTATTTTTATTTTACTTTACATGCATTTCTTTTTAGATCGTTGTCTGTTTAGTTCACGATTTCTTTATTTCTTTCATTTTTTCTGTATTTCTACATTTTTAAATGAAATATGTGAAACATGCAATAATAGCAAAAGATATGAATAGTGGGAAATGAAGAGGGTGCACGTATTAGTTCTGCTTAAAATTGGACCATGAAGTAAGGGGATAGAAGAACCTCCAACCAGTCAGCAAGTTCTGAGGTAACTTGATCCAGTGCCATGACCTTTTTTGAGGTGACTCATACTGTCCATTTGCCTACAAACTTGGTGAGACCTGTATCCAGAGTCATTTAGGAAACAGGCCCTTCATTGCTCCAGGTAACTGAGTACTGCTTGTGAACCAGGACAGCTTGTCTTCCTAGAAGCTGTCTTGGGTAGAGCTGATGGTGGTGAAGAATGCAACTTCTCTTATTCCCTTTGATTTTTCCTGTTTTTATTCATCTTAGGTAATTGCATCATTTTTGAGACTTATATACATGTAAAACCTTTTGCAGTTATGATGCTCAGCAAAGAAACTATATTCTGTTCAATAACTAGAGTTTCTCTATTGCAAAATTATTTCAGTATAATTGCTCTTGGTGGTAAAATGTCAGGTCAGGGTAGAAATATGGTTGTGATGGTTGTTGAGCAGTCCTGCTTCTGAATATCAATCCTAATTATATGCACATATTCATACAATTATGGAAAAGTTACTGTACCAAGAGAACTGTACACAAACAGTAACAATAATATGATATCTTGGTCTGTTAGCTTTAAAAAAAATTTCAGAAATTGATTAAAATAGTTAATGTTAGTTTCCTAGTTTTGTGAATTAAGTACAGTATACCAATTGGCAATGTGTTAGTAAGAGAATATTCTTATCACTCTCTCTCCTTCTTCATCATATAGAACATAGGGAGAAAAATACCAAACTCCTGGGAGTTATAATATCTCCTTACTTAACTATGGAGTAATAAACACAGAGAAACAGCAGCAATTTATGCACGTAGATACTATAGCTCCACCTTTATGGCCAGCATTTGCAATTGTCTTTATATTTGACAGATGAAGTGCATCTGTGAATGTTAAGTTTCTCAGGTTACAGTTAAGATATATAATTAGATTTCAAGATATGCTTCTTCCCCAAAACTTCTGCTACAAGGGGGAAAACCCAATTAATCCAGCTTTACTCAGCTTCAAAACAGAAATTCAATGTGAAAGTTGGTAGAAGTTAACTAACAAGGACATCTCTCCCCCTTAGAGCATGCTACTGCTTGATGGAGGCAATGCTATCTGGGGACAGAGGCTCTTCCTTCTCTGATGCTGAAATCAGGATATTTACTTGGTTAATAAAGCCAGTTCCTTTAGACATATGAAATGATGCAAGGACAGGTGGAAATTAGCATCTTGAACATTTGTTGCATGCAGTTTTATAGTCATTTATGCTTATTGAATGACAGTTGTCTGAGAAACTGTATTAATTCAAAGATCAGTGAACAGCAGTTTCAAAGCTCTGAAGCAAAAATAAATTCCAACAATATAATAATCTTTGGGTTGCTAAGAACTGATTCCAGGCTAGAAATACTTCCAGTAATCATAAGGACTATGATGATAAAAATAACTAATATTTCCTGAGCAGATACCACAGTATTAGGGAGTTTTTAAGTACTCCCTAAATATTAATAAGCATTAACTTATACTCACAAAAAACATACATGATTAATATTCTGTCATTTTATAGTTAGAAACTGAGGTTCAGAAAAGTTGAGTGATTTGTCCAAGGTTGCTTAAATGTCTCTTTTGGCAGGTTAAATTCTTTCTCTTGTGTATAATGGAAACAGACTACTTGATTATTCCCTCTTATAAAATAGTCTTAATGACCATAAAAGTAAAAGCTTCCTTGAATAATATAAGAAGGGACTTCAGGAAGACATTGAAAATGTCAACTTATTAGGTTAAACATATATTTTACTGCTAACAGGCACAGAAAATTCATGCAAAATTATGTTACTGTATATCTTCAAGAAGACTATAATTTAATCAGGCAGATAAATACACGAAAATTTACATGAGATAATTTTTTAATATCAATAAATACAACAATGTATTACATGAGATAACTTTTAACATCAATAAATACAACAATGTATTAGGTGAGATAATTTTTTTTTAATAGCAGTAAATACAACAGTATAAAGTAGGCAAATACTTGGAACTGAATAATTGTTTCCTCAGTTGGAATTGAATTGTTTCCTCAGGACCTCATTTGTATCAGCTGTAAAACGAAATGATGGAGTTGGTGTAGACGACTTCTTCCTTTTTCTTAAAATGTTCTTCCTGCTTGCAAACTTAAGTTGGTGATCCTAAGGAGCACATATGACCAAGTCATATGTGGAAAAAGGACCCACTGAGCAAAGCAAAGAGGGGCTAGTCATTTAAGGTCTCCTATAGATGGCATTTGAATCAGATCCTAAGAAGGTAAAACATGTTGATCTAATTTGGGTAAGGGGGAAGAAAGACATTGAACAACTGGAGGAACAGTGAGAAGACAAGAGGCACACAGAAGGCACACAAGCAGTAGACCGAATAAATGTTTCTAAAGTAGATGGATAGGGGAAATTAAAGGAAGAAGTTGATAAAGTACACATGAGAATTACTAGAGATCTATTATTTTTAAGACCAAGGTGCCAGAACAACTGAATCAGAAACTCTGGGAGTAGGTTATTGTTAGGGTTTATGGAGGTATATAGTTCACATTGGGCTTCCCCAGTGGTGCTACTGGTAAAGAACCTGCCTGCAAATGCAGGAGTCATAGGTTCCATCCCTGGGTCGGGAAGATCCCCTGGAGGAGGGCATGGCAACCCACTCCAATATTCTTGCCTGGAGAATCCCATGGAGAAAGCAGCTTGGTGGGCTATACAGTTCATAGGGTTGCCAAGAGTCAGACACAACTGAAGTGACTTAACATGCACACATGTGTAATTCACATACCATAATTTGCCCATTTAAAGTACACAATTCAGTGCTTTTCCCTCTATTTAGAGTTGTGCAGCAATCAGCACAATCAATTTTCGAACATTTTTTATCATCCTCCAAAAGAAACTGTACGTATTAGCAGTCACTCCCAATACCCTTAATCCCTCTTAGTTCTAGGCAACCACTAATCTATTTTCTGTCTGTATGTGTGTTAGTCGCTCAGTCGTGTCTGACTCTTTGTGACCCCATGGACTGTAGCCCACCAGGCTCCTCTGTCCATGGGATTCTCCAGGCAAGAGTACTGGAGTGGGTTGCCATTCCCTTCTCCATTCTGTCTGTATATATTTGATTATTCTGAATCTTTCATATCAGTAGAATTATATAATATGTGGCCTTTTTGACTGTCTTCTTTCACTTAGCCTAATGTTTTTAAGGTTTATCGAAACATAATATGCATTGGTACTTTATTTTTTGTGACAGAGAAATATTCCATTATATGGATATATACCAGTACATTTTATTTATTCATTTATCAATCAGTAGACATTTGGGTTGTTGATACTTTTTTGACTTTTGTGAATAATGCTGCTGTGTGCATTCATGTACAAGTTTTTGTGTGACATATGTTTTTGTTTCTCTTGGGTATATACCTAGAACTAGAATTGCTGGGTCACTTGTTAACTCTATGCTTAACATTTTGAGAAACTCTCAGATTGTTTTTTGGAACAGCTCTACCATTTTATATTCCCAGCAGCAATGTATGAGAGTTCCAGTTTCTACATTTTTGTCAACTTTCATTATTATTGAAGCTTCAGTAATAGTCACACAAATGGATCTAAAACATTGTCTCGTTGTGGGTTTGATTTGTACTTCCTTGATGCCTAATAATGTTGAGGAACTTTTTGTATGTTTATTGGCCATTTGTGTATCATCTTTAAAGAACTGCCTATTCAAATTTTTGCTCATTTTAATTCAGCTTTTTATTACTGAGCTGTAATTATTCTTTATATATTCTACATACAAGTTCCTTTTCAAATATATAATCTAGAAATATATTCTCAAATTCTGTTGGGAGTCTTTCTACTTTCTTAATAGTGCCCTTTCAAGCACAAAATATTTTAATTTTGATGAAGTCCAATTTACTGATTATTTCTTTTGTCATTTGTGCTTTTGGTATTATATCTAAGAAACCTTGCCATAAGCCAAGGTCAAAAACATTTACTTCGGTGTTGTCTTTTTAAGAGTTTTACAGCTTCAACTCTTACCCTTCTGATGAATTTTTAGTTAATTATTATGTATCATGTGAAGAACTTCGTTCTTTTTTTATGCAGGTATCCAGCTGTCCCAGCACTGTTTGTAGAAGAAACTGTTTTCCCTCTATTGAATTGTGTTAGCTGTCTTGTGAAAAATCAATTGATATAGCCTTATGGAACAAATTTTGAAACCAAAAAGTATGAGTTCTCCAACCTTCTGTCTTCTTTTTCAAGAGTGTTTCCCTTGAATTTTCATGTGAATTTTAGGATTAGCATGTCAGTAGGACATGGGTTTTTTTAAACTACCCAAGTGATTCTATGTATAGTCAGGGTTCCAAACTAACAATACGGAACTATGTATATGTGTGTGTGCAGCGCTCAATCATGTCTGACTCTTTGCAACTTCATGGACTGTGGCCCACCAGGCTCCTCTGTCCATGGAATTTTTCAGACAAGAATATTGGGGTGGTGGCCCCTTTCTACTCCAGATTATCCTCCCAACCCAGGGACTAAAGCTGCATCTTTGGCATCTCCTGCATTGGCAGAAAGATTCCTTACCACTTGGGAAGCCCTAACTTGGGGCTGAGAGGCAGGCAAATGACATTTACTAATCAACTACCATGTTTTGCAACTGGGTAGCTTACATTTTTTAAGTCATTTGATCCTCACAGTAACTCTGTGGCAGAGATAGTATTATCTTTAATTATAGGTAGTAAATCTGAATCTAAGAAATGTGAAGTCTTCTCCATAGTTAAAAGTGATGTTGAGATTCCATTAGGTTTTTGCATTGGTTATCCTAACTCCTTTCCCAAGAAATGTAGATCAGATAAGCTAGAGGCTAACTCTTGCACTCCTATGGCCTTTTTATCACTGTTATGCCATTAAAATTGTATTCGAGTTTTTATGTATGCTTCTGCCATTTGGAGAATGAGATTGAGTGGGGGCGTGTCTAGCCAGAAGCAAAGAAGATAAACTAAGTCATGTTTGTTCAGTATGCTGCATCATAAGGGGAGTAGGAGGAACATGACAAGAAATGAAGCTTGTCAGGCAGGAAAATTCATGATGTTTCACAAATGACAGACTGTGGCAAATATTTCCACCAGTACACAGGAACATAAGAAAAAAAAAGGGCAATCTGCTGAGTTTTTAATAAAGCTAAATTTACTTAAAATATTTGACTTCTGACATTATTTCCTTTCCTGATGTGTACATCT
Source organism: Neotragus moschatus (assembly GCA_006410615.1). Taxonomy (NCBI): domain Eukaryota; kingdom Metazoa; phylum Chordata; class Mammalia; order Artiodactyla; family Bovidae; genus Neotragus; species Neotragus moschatus. Next base: position 805,022 of record SJYA01000463.1, read on the forward strand.
ATATAAAATATATTATTGTTAAATTATGTATAGAAATTATAAATACTATTTACCTATTATCTTGAATAATAATAAAAAGTTTGCAACCTTATCTAAGTCTTCCAAAATTATTTTACTTAGCTGGTTCATGGGGTCCAAGACTAGAACTCACTACTATACTCAATAGTGAACTACTAAAGAATTTTGAGTGTGAAATGAAATGAAACTATTATACTTATGTTTAATAAAGATCACCCTTTCAACAAAGGATGCTAGTACATCTGTATATCCAAATATAAAAGAATGAAGTTGGACCCTACCTCATGCAATAAACAAAAATTAACAAAGTGGATTATAGACTTAAACACAGGAAATAAAACTATAAAATTCCTAGAGAAATACACAAGAATAAATTTTCATGATCTTGACAGCAGAAGCATTAGCAACAACAATAGCAAAACAGATAAGCTGGATTTCATCAAAATTAAAAATTTTGTGCTTGAAAGGACACTGTTAAGAAAGTGAAAAGACAACCCACAGAATGGGATAAAACATTTGCAAATTATTTATCTATTAAAGGACTTGTAGTACATATGTACTTGTGGTATGGGCACAAAGACAGAAATATAGATCAATGGAACAAAATAGAAAGCCCAGAGATAAATCCACACACCTATGGACACTTTATCTTTGACAAAGGAGGCAAGAATGTACAATGGAGTAAAGACCATCTCTTTAATGAGTGATGCTGGGAAAACTGGTCAACCACTTGTAAAAGAATGAAATTTGAACAATTTCTAACACAATACACAAAAATAAACTCAAAATGGATTAAAAATCTAAACATAACACCAGAAACTGTAAAACTTCTAGAGGAAAACATAGGCAAAACACTCTCTGACATAAATCACAGCAGGATCCTCTATGACCCACCTCCCAGAGAAATGGAAATAAAAGCAAAAATAAACAAATGGGACCTAGTTAAACTTAAAAGCTTTTGCACAACAAAGGAAACTATAAGCAAGGTGAAAAGACAGCCTTCAGAATGGGAGAAAATAATAGCAAATGAAGCAACTGACAAAGAATTAATCTAAAAAATATACAGGCAACTCCTGCAGCTCAATTCCAGGAAAATAAACAACCCAATCAAAAAAATGGGCCAAACAACTAAACAGACATTCCTCCAAAGAAGACATACAGATGGCTAATAAACACATGAAAAGATGCTCAACATCGCTCATTATCAGAGAAATGCAAATCAAAACCACAATGAGGTACCATCTCGTGCCAGTCAGAATGGCTGCTATCAAAATGTCTACAGACAATAAATGCTGAAGAGGATGTGGAGAAAAAGAAACCCTCTTACACTATTGGTGGGAATGCAAACTAGTACAGCCACTATGGAGAACAGTGTGGAGATTCCTTAAAAAACTGGAAATAGAACTGCCTTATGACCCAGCAATCCCACTGCTGGGCATACACACCGAGGAAATAAGAATTGAAAGAGACATGTGTACCCCAATGTTTACTGCAGCACTGTTTATAATAGCCAGGACGNTTGGTGGGAATGCAAACTAGTACAGCCACTATGGAGAACAGTGTGGAGATTCCTTAAAAAACTGGAAATAGAACTGCCTTATGACCCAGCAATCCCACTGCTGGGCATACACACCGAGGAAATAAGAATTGAAAGAGACATGTGTACCCCAATGTTTACTGCAGCACTGTTTATAATAGCCAGGACGTGGAAGCAACCTAGATGTCCATCAGCAGATGGATGGATAAGAAAGCTATGGTACATATATACAATGGAGTATTACTCAGCTATTAAAAAGAATGCACTTGAATCAGTTTTAATGAGGTGGATGAAACTGGAGCCTATTATACAGAGTGAAGTAAGTCAGAAAGAAAAACACCAATATAGTATAATAATGCATATATATGGAATTTAGAAAAATGGTAATGATCACTGTATGTGTGAGACAGCAAAAGAGACACAGATGTAAAGAACAGACTTTTGGACTTTGTGGGAGAAGGCGAGGGTGGGATGATTTGAGAGAACAGCATTGAGACATGTATATTACCATATGTGAACAGATCGCCAGGTCAGGTTCAATGCATAAGACAGGGAGCTCAGGGCCGGTGTACTGGGATGACCCTGAGGGATGGGATAGGGAGGAAGGTGGGAGGGAGTGTCAGGATGGGGAACACAGGTACACCCATGGCTGATTCATATCAATGTATGGCATAAACCACTACAATATTGTAAAGTAATTAGCCTCCAATTAAAATAAATAAATTAATTTACAAAAAAAAGAATTATTACAACTCAATAGCGAAAAGACAAATTACCCAATTTAAAAACAGACAAAAGACTTGAGTAAACATTTCTCCAAAAATTATATGAATGATCAATAGCACATGAAAAGATGTTCAACTTCATTAGACAACAGAGAAATGCAAAGAAAACCCACAGTAAGATACCACTTCATAACCATTTGGATAACTATTATCAAAAGATAGATGAGAGTTGGCAACGATGGAGAAACTGGTATCCTCATACATTGCTCCTGAGGATGTGAAATGGTACAGCTCCTCTGAAAAACAATCTGACAGTTTCTCAACATGCTAAACATACTGCTGTATATGCTCTATTATCTCACTCTAATATAATGAAAGCTTATGTTCTATGCTTAGTCACTAAATTGTGTCTGACTCTCTGCAACCCTATGGATTGTAGCCTCCCAGGCTCCTGTCCATGGGGATTCTCCAAGCAAGAATACTGGAGTGGGTTGCCATGCCCTCCTCCAGGGGATCTTCACAGCCCAGTAATCGAACCCAAATCTCCCTCATTGCAGGCAGGTTCTTTACTGTCTGAGCCACCAGGGAAGCGCATGAATACTGGAGTACGTAGGCTATGCCTTCTTCTGGGGACTCTTCCTGACCCAGGAATCACACTGGGGTCTCCTGCATTGCAGGCAGATTCTTTACCAGGTAAGCTACCAAGGTAGCCCAATGAAAGCTTACTTTAGAACAAAAACTTGTACATGAATATTCACAGTAATAGTGTTCATAATAACCCCAAAGTGGAAACAACTTAAATGCTCATTGATTAATGAATGGATTTTTAAAATGTGGTCCATACATACTATAGAATATTATTCCTCAATAAAAAGTACAGACCAATGCTACAACATGGGTGAGCGCTGTAAATATTCTGCTAAAGTAAGTTACAAAAGGCCACATTATATAATTCCACTTATGTGAAATAGCTGGAAGAGGCTGATCTATAGCGGCAGCAAGCAGATTGGTTAGTTGTCTCCTAGGGCTGGGGTAGGTGTGAGAAGTGACTGCTAATAGGTACGGGATTTCTTATGGGGCTGACAAAAATGCTCTAAAATTAGGTTGTAGACACACAATTGGCACACAACTCAGTGGATGTACTAAAACTCACTGAACTGTATACTTCAAATGAATGAATAGTATGATATGTGAGTTATATCACAACAAAGTTGTTAAAAAAAAAAAGAAGAAAGGTTTTTTAGTGTCATTGTGGAAGTCAGGTTGTTAGAGACTGAACTGTAGATAAAGAAAGAAGCTCAAGAATGTAGATAGAATTCTAAGACATGATAAGTAGAGCTTGAAATAACATAGTGGTAATGGGGATGATACAGTGGGAACAAATGCGAGATTATAAAGGGGTAGCCAGGCAGGCTCCCCATCATTATCCCTGATGTTTGGTTAAATATCCCTCTATTTTGAAACACGCAGAGCTGAAGCCTCTGTCCATCAGTTCTTATCCTCCTGCTGACCTAGTTAGAGAATCATTTTAATTCATTTTGCTGTTTTGAAGCAAAATTTATTTGTCTGCCTCACCTACCCATTGTCTTTAATTCCACCTAAAAACAGATATTTTGCTGTGATAATTTTGGAAAACTTCATTTTCCAACTATCAGGAGCTGTTGTGGATTATAGAATGTATATATGTTTGTACAATAAAGGTCAGAGAGATTAATTCGCTAATTCAAATTCTATTAAAAAAAAATTAACTGCTAATCGAGTGTGCAGATGACAGGATCAAACCCCCATGTGCTGCTCGCCCAGCTCCCTCACCATGAATACATCTGGGCTGTGCATTACAGGCAGAGCAGCCCCCATGCCACGTGGGACTTTACTGACGGCATCTCTCCGGAATACTAAGAAGATACTATCGATACTCCTGACATTCAGCTTAATCAAGAGATGAGCCTTTCAGGCAACCTAACAATATGTTTACATTACACAGACAGAATTTTTCTCTTAAGATTCCATTAAATATTTAACTAACCCCACTAGAGAAAAATATAGCCGGCAACCTAGCTGTATCAAAATGGGAAATCAATCAGTTTTCAATCTTGTTTGGTAACCTGCTCAATAAACCAGGCAGGTGGGAGACCCAGGGAAAGGGAAGAAGGGATCTTAGGCCTTGCGCCAGAGATGAAATTAGATCTTGTTGGCCTATCTATTTTAAAATCTGCATCACTTCCATCAATTCAATGGACATGAGTTTAAGCAAACTCCAGGAGTTAGTGAAGGACAGGGAAGCCTGGCATGCTGTAGTCCATGGGGTCGCCTAGTCAGAACACGACTGAGCAACTGAACAGCAACAAATCAATTCCCAAGTGCTGACAAAGGGACAGACTGAGAGAGGCAGATGTCTGATGTCTCTCTTGTCTGGAGAATCAGGAGGTATCTTAGAAGTCATGCTTATTGTTTCCAGTACTTTCTTTAAAATGTTTCTCTTTTACCCTTGCAGTTTGCTCCAGGATTCCTCAAAGGAAGATAGTTCTTAGGATTTCAGAGTCCCAGAAACACCCTGAAGACAAAGTTAGGCATATTTAGTAACCAATTTAACTTTGATACCTCAAAGCAGTAGAAATAATAACAATAATAACAATAATAAGCATATTTTACATTTATTTAGCAGTGTGCAGTTATAAAAGTACTTTGCATATATTGTCTTATTTAATTTACCCAGTGGAGAAAACTATACTGGTTGACTATGAAATATATGCTTCAACTGATTTTATTATGAAAAATGTGAAGCAATAATTTTTCCTCCATAGGAAAATACAAGCCATAGAAAGGATCTTAGCACAGCTTCCATGAGAGTGCTCAGCCACGTTCATTCTTCTTTCTGCCCCAGCAAACTGCAGCCATGAAATTAAAAGATGCTTGCTCTTTGGAAGAAAAGCTATGACCAATCTAGACAGCATATTAAAAAGCGGAGACATTACTTTGCCAACAAATGGCCACATAGTCAAAGCTATGGTTTTTCTTGTAGTCATGTATGGATGTGAGAGCTGGACTATAAAGAAAGCTGAGTGCTGAAGAATTGATGCTTTTGAACCATGGTGTTGAAAAAGACTCTTGAGAGTCCCTTGGACTGCAGGGGGATCAAACCAGTCAAACCTAAAAGAAATAAGTCCTGAATATTCATTGGAAAGACTGATACTGAAGCTGAAACTCCAATACTTTGGCCACCTGATGCAAATAACTGAATCACTGGAAAAAACCCTGATGTTGGGAAAGACTGAAGGCAGGAGGAGAACAGGACGACAGAGGATGAGATGATTGGATGGTGTCACCGATTAGATAAACATGAGTTTGAGTAAGCTCTGGGAGTTGATGATGGACAGGGAAGCCTGGCGTGCTGCAGTCCATGGGATCACAAAGAGTCGGACACAACTGAGTGACTGAGCTGAACTGAAAGAGTCTTTGGTTAAGAGTCAATGTTCTTAATAACCTTTAGCAGAAGATGAAAATAGTAATTTCTTCCATTTTGTGCAGGAAAGATCCATTACGTATCCTATGTCCAGGGAGAAGTAGATAAGCGGTATGGGAGGGAGCATACAATGAACTTGACAATGTTCCTCTTTCTCTAATAAAGCCATTCATAGAAAGGAAGTAACTACCTCTTCTGGTCTGCTGGTTTGCCTGTAAGTTGATCATAGACCAGAGAAGGCAATGGCACCCCACTCCAGTACTCTTGCCCGGAAACTCCCATGGATGGAGGAGCCTGGTAGGCTGCAGTCCATGGGGTCGCTGAGAGTTGGACACGACTCAGTGACTTCACTTTCACTTTTCACTTTTCACTTTCATGCATCGGAGAAGGAAATGGCAACCCACTTCAGTGTTCTTGCCTGGAGAATCCCAGGGATGTCGGAGCCTGGTGGGCTGCTGTCTATGGGGTTGCACAGATCGGACACGACTGAAGCGACTTAGCAGCAGTAGCAGCAGCAGACCATAGATATGGGATTCCCAGGTGGTGCAAGTGGTATAGAATTCACCTGCCAATGCAGGAGATGAAGAGACTTGGGTTCAAACCCCAGTTTGGGAAGATCCCCCAGAGGAGGGCACATCAACCCATTCCAATTTTCCTGCCTGGAGAATCACATGGACAGAGGAGCCTGGCTGCAGTCCAGTGGGTCACAAAGAGTGGGACATGACTGAAGTGACTTAGCACACATGCACAGAGATCATAGACTTAAACTTACAGCATAAGTTCTTAGAGAAAACAGAGTAACATACTGGTATAAACTGAGAGCCAGAGATTTAACATGAAGCTAAAGAAGCTTCGGCATCAGGGCCCCCTTCTTGCATGGAGTAAAGAAAAGGAACTAAACTTTGATGTCTTCAATAATTTGCCGTGATTTATTTGTTCCCTCTAAGTATTTCCTTTCATACCTAATTTGTGTTTGCAATTTTATTATTTTGTAAAGACCGTCATGGTCCCAATCATATCAGCTTTAGGCTTCATATCAACTGGATCCATTCTTGCAGAGAATTTAATTCAAAATAATTACTCAGAAACTGGAACAAATGACTGCAAAATTCACAAGCCAGATGTGGATTAAATACCAAACTAGTGGTAGATCCATTGGTGATACCAAGCTGGTGAGATCTAAAGGTAACATGCAGATTCAAATATGCAAAGTAAAGGTGTCATGTTTATTTTTCTGAAGTTGATCTAGTCTTCATGAGTTTTTACTTTCCATCTGGGTAGGAGAGAAATTTTACCTTAATAGTTCTGTTTCTTCTTTTTCATTCTATTTAAAATACCCCTTTCTAGGAGTTCCCTAGTTGTCAGTGGTTAAAGAGTTGACACTTTCACTTCCTGGCCCCAGGTTCAATCACTGGTTGGGGAAGTAAGATCCCATTAAGGCCAAAACAACAACAACAAAACTTCTTCCCAAGAAAATGTTTGACCTTTTCAGAATTTTTCCTTTCCCTCATTCTGTTCCCAAAGATGTCATCTGGGTATATGGGGGTGGGGTGGAGGGTCCCCCGTTCCTGGTTGGGGATGGGCAGAGGGCTCCTCTGATCTCATTGATGGTGTTGGCACTTTATCCTGGGCTCTCATTGGGTAAACTTCACCAGGACTTGCCACATTGGGAACAAAATAAATCCAACTGAAAGCATTCCTGTTTCAGAGCTTATCACACATCCTCCTTCTGCCATCTTCGAGTATAGGAGGAAGTTTCTGAACAGCGTCTATATCAACATGAGTTGAGGAAGATTCTGGAAAGCTGAAGTGGCTTGTTTTGCTTTGGCGGGGCCACCATGACAGTCTCCTCCCAGAACACAGGGGTCTCCTGGGAGACACCAAGGCACACAAGTTCCCATCAGTTTCCCCAGCACTCTCCTCCTCTTTCTTCCCAATTCCTCAGAGAAAGGGAAGGCCCTTCCATTTTCTCTTCCTCCCTTGAATTAGCTTCTTCTAAGTCATGTGTTTCTCCCTGGAACATATAGCCTCACAATTCAGCTGAAGTGTCAGAAAGGATGTCCTCTCTACATTACAGAAAAAACACAAGCATTTCTGATTTGTACCTCAGTGCAGTTCTTGATGTGTTCATTGAAGCTAACAGATTTTAGAAAATCCTTCTCACTGTCAACAGAGTGTGTGCTTAGTCATGTCCAACTCTTTGTGATCCTGTGGACTGTAGCCCACCAGGCTCCTCTGGCCATGGGATTCTCAAGACAAGAATACTGGAATGGGTTGCCATTTCCTTTTCCAAGGGGTCTTCCCGACCCAGGGCTTGTACCATGTCTCCACTGTGCCACCTGGGAAGCCCATTGTCAACAGAGCTAGTTGTTAAAAATTATTGCTTTGCCGCCTGTTCCAAAGATCTGAATATCCATCTCATCTTTCCTCTGATTTTTGAAATCCTGCCCTAAGAAAAAATCTTAATTCTCTCTGGAGCAAATGGATGCCTCTAGAACAATATAAGGGGTATGCACAAAGGAATGAAGAGGAAAACAGCCCATTAAATCATAATTGTTATCTCTCCCATTGGACTATGAAAAGTCTTTTTAAAAAGATTTTCTTGTGAAAGTGTTTCTATTTTGATCAGTGTTGTATTTTTATTTTATTTCAGTTATTGTTCTAAATGAGAGTTTGGTATTGTGACATACTTAGAAACTAGTCAAATGAGTTCATGTTTATATTTGGCTAGTAAATAACTTTGTTTTTAAAGAAAAGATGACTTCTTTGGATAGTCTGTCTCTCTCATGGACAGAGTAGGAATGAGGTAATAGTAAATGACAGGTACCATCGAGATCCCTAAAGGTTAAATTCCAAACAGCAGTATCTCCCCGATTCCAAACCAAAATAGTGGTGTGCTACACCTACGTATTTATCTATTCATCCATCCATCCACCCACCTATCTATCCATCCACCCATACATCCATCCGTCTCAGTCTGGCTTGACATATAAAGTAGCTTTCAAAGGGGTGTGGCTTAGTAACTAGAAGGTAAAGAATAATTCATACTCAAAATATCCCAATAATAGAGGGACTGTGGCAAGAACTTCCTAACTAGTCTTCCTTCTACCCCTTTTCCCTATGGTTTATTTTCTACACAGCAGCCAGAACCTTTCTTATAAACTCAGATACTCCTCCAGTAGCTTCTCACCAGACTCAGCAAAAGCTCACCTTCTTGTAGATGTCCCAACTTGTCCCCCATCTCTTACACCCTACATCCTCTCACTCCATTCCAGCCACACTGGTCTCCTGTTCCTCCCACCCTTCCACAGACTCCTGCCCCAGGGCCTTTCCTGTTACTGGAGTCCTCATTGCCTCTGCAGTCCTCACTTATTTCCTTCCACCTTGTTGAAATGTCACCTAACCCAAAAGTTTTTATTCGACTACCAGAAATAAAACGAGTCCTCTCCTTTCCTTACCCATCACTTCCTCTCTTATCCTGTTTCATTCTTCTTCCTAACACTTACTTGCTTTGTCAGAATTAATTTTTGGTCTCTCTTCATTGGAGAATATGCAGCATGAGATAGAATCTGCTTTATTTATTACTAAATGCCCAGCACTGGGAGTAGTACCTGAACAGATCATGCTAGGAGCTACTCTAGGTCAATTAAGAAACCACCTCATTCTACTTTGCTTGGAAATTTCTGAGGGTTATCTGTGAAAACTTCACATCCTCGGAATCCATTCTGTCTCAGGAAATCTCAGACAGTTGGTCACCCCACTCTCAATATGTTGAGCTGAAAGAAAAGAAATGTTGAATGAAAGAAAGGAAAACAAGGAAACAATGAAGACAGGAAAGGAGGGAGGGAACTAGGAAGAAATGGAGGGAGGGAGAGAGAGAAAAAAAGAGAGGAAAAGGATATGGATACTTATTTTTGTGGAAAGTAAAAGGGGTGTTTTTGCACAGTTTTTAGGAGATGCCTGGATCAAATTAAACATGTTTTTAAAGCCTTGAGTCCCTTTTTTCTTGGTTTTGATGCTTCACAGTACCATAACATCTGATTGGAATTTCAATTCCAGGTTTAATATACTATGCAAGCTGGTGTAGGCTCTATCATTATGAGTATTCATGAGCACAATCATGACCTTACTTTTGATATGACTGGCAAAGTAAGGTACCAACAAAAGAACAATAATCAAAGAAACAGGGGAAGTACCAACTTTTATTTACCTCTGACATTTTACTAGAAAATCTCAAGGAAAATGAAAGATTGTTTCCAATGATGTATTAAAACTAACAGAACAATATTATAACATGCCATTTTTTTTCCTTTTGCAGAATAACACATTTTAAAGCTGCACCACTAAGCAGTCACTCCATAAGACACAATAATATCTAGATGTGAGGTAGTTAATAATATTACAGTTTAAATTCCTTTGATATCGCAAAGATATCCTTTGAACTGCCCAAATCAAGTTAAACAGTTACTTATGGAAATATATATTTCTCTTGAATCCTTATGCTGTGGCTCTAAGAACCTACTGTGTGTCTGTCTCTTCTGGGGGAGTTTCAGTTCTTTACCTTGACAATTTTCCAGTCACTCTTAGATGGGTGTGTAAATATCTCATCAGTTTTGTGGTATGTGATAAGGCAGGACCTGCCTTCCTCGGCTTGGAACTGTCAGTTGCGTATAAAGACCACGTGATCTCCATGGAGTATCTGTTGTATTCGACTTTAAGCAAATAGTCATATATCTCTCAGTGGTTGCATCAGTTTGGTAAAAATAAGTTTATTGTCCCTTGAGGTCTTACGACATTGAGAGAAGATGCTTTAGAAATTAAAGAAAAAAACAAAACACTTGAAACTCAAGACAGGAATCATATCTTATCATTTTGTATCCCAGGTGCCTCACAGAATGCCTGGATAACTCACAGTGGGTTTTAGGAGACAGCCTACTTGTAATGTCATTCCATCCTATAAGCCCTCCTGTGAAGTGGGTATTACCACAGCCTCCTATGAAGCTCAGAGCAGTTTGGCGCTTGTCCAGAGCTCAGATGGCACGTAAAAAGTACAGGCACAATTCGAACCCTGTACTTCCAAGTATCATCTGGTACACATTCCAAGGCACCTGTGCACTTTTTCCAGTGATTGAACTGATTTATATGTTAAGCATTTCACCTTGTTTCAACACACCAAAACTCGTGTACAAAAATGTTATGGAAGATTTGTGCCCAAGCCTGCTTCTGTATTGTATGTGTACCTTCTTCCTGGCACTCACTCAGACCATCTCATTCCCAGCATGAGAGCTGTCTATAAACCCTGTGAGGTCGCATTGTAATTTGGAATCTCTGCAGGAGCCCGACTACATTGAACTGATGCATGGATTAACACCTACTTCAACACACACAACCATTCCCCACCTACACTGGCAGTTTTTACCCAACCAAACAATAGCAGCCTGAGGTTCTGCATATGGAGAGGAGACGATGGAAAGGCTCAGTGCAAACACTGACGCGCTGTACATTTCTTAGTGTGCAGGTGCATTAATGAGCCTTGCCTCAAATCCCAGGTTTGCCAAGAGTCTCTTGCTCATGTATAAAAGCAGTCATCTTGGGTGTGAGTGGAAATGTTAGTAATGTTCATTTCTGCCTAAATATTTCCTGGAACCCATTACAAAAGGTTCATTTTCCAAATGGATTTTGTTAATTTAATTTATTGTGTTTCTGTTGTAGCTGGAAATCTAAGAGGTAAATTGAGAAGAATAAATAGGTTAAATTGCCCCAGGGGAGTTTGTCCACGGAAGCATCCCAGGTATACTGAATGGCCCTTAATGAGTCCTGCTTGTCGAAGAATCTGATACACATTAGACAGAATAAAATAACTCCTTTTTTTTCAGTTGAGAAACCATTCTCTGGGGAAATGAATGAAGAGCATATACTACTCTCTCTGCTGCCCAAATATACACTTATTTGAGGTGAAGGCAGCAAAAACAAGACAATAAAAAATAAAATATGGGTTTCTCTATTTTCAAGTTACCTTTTCTTTCCAAGACTTATTGTATCTGTACTAAACATGTTCTGTATTTGCAAGGAGGAGGAAGGATTCCAGCCTGAAAAGAGATTTCAGCCTGGCAAAAATGATTGAATAGAAACATGGCAAGTCAGTTATTTAACCCAGTCCAGGGGGCTGCCAAATTAACCCTGTGTGAGCTGAGGCAACTAAAGAAAATTCTGTTTGTTCTGCTGTAAAATTAGCCCAGGCAAATCAAAACAAGACTCCCAGGCAAATCAAAATGACACTTTCAAAATAAAATCATGTTAATATGGGTTGCGAATGCAACTTTATTACCAAATCAACTTTGGAAGTGCAGTCTGAATGTGAAAACCTGATTGCTTGGGGGCAAAAAAAAACAAATAATTACTATCTTAATAAGACTACAATTAAGATCACTTAGGACAGCATTTAGGGAGCTTCTTCCTGCTTATTTTCACCCTGTATATTATTTATGCCTGCAGGTTAGGTTATATCCCTAAATATCATATTTCTCACCAGAAACAGCGCTGAGTAATTGGATGCTGCAGGGCTTAATGTTCAGTACTGACTCATTTTGATTAGACCCATATTTTATCACTTCTGCTATTAGCATCAGAGATTTTTTTAAGTCATGAAACTTCTGTGTTCTTGGATTTGATGTCCTTAAAGTTAGAGAAATCAGTTCCTAACATCTCAAGATATCAAGTGACTTACTGTTTCAGCCATGTCTAGGTGGTTCAAATCATTGATCCTTTTCGGTCTGAGATTAATATAAACCAAATCCACTTTCTGTAATGAAGCAGCCCTTAAAGAAGGGCTGAGCTATGCTCTGAACTGTGGAAATTATGGATCTAATAGTTAATTCAGTCATTCCTGAATAGCGTGCGCTTACATTGGTTAATAATGTCCATCTTAAATCAATGTGAAGTTTAAACTTTATGGACTATCTTTATAAAATATAAACCTTTATGGAATATCATTAAAACGTATGTATAGAAATGGGCAGTTCTTCTGTGCTTTGGATGCTCTGCCCTCAGAGCAAAGGTCCTTATTTTGCCTCCCTCTGTCCTTCCCTTCCTTCTCCACCCCTCTTTCTTCCTTTTATGCCTTCAATTATTTCTCTGTTCTACTGATTTTTCTCCATACAGGCCATGAAGTTGCTTAATTCCATCCATTTTTCTTATTTTTTATTTTCTCATTCTCATATTCTCCTGAGTTTGCTGTGATAAACCTCTAAAATATTTCATATTAAAGTACTTCAAAGAGCTGTGTACTTTCCACGTTCTCTCCCTAAGTTTTCATCGACTGTGTAAACCATTGAACTGGTTTTTCTTACTGCCACACCAACACACTTGCCAATGATGTTCTATGTTGCCAAAGTGCATAGACATTTTCTTTTATTTCTCTTCTGGGGCATCTGACACATTTCCCTTTCTCAAAAGGCTCTCTTCTTTTGCCTTTGAGGACACCACTGTCTTTTCTTCTCCTTTGTTCTTTTGTCATCTTCTTCTACAGATTTTCTTTTTCTTAATCCAGAGATAGTCTCCCTAGGAGTTTATTTTTCCTCGGTTCTCTTCTCATTTTATATGTGATCCTTAGGGGACTAAGGACATGCTCGTGGCTTTGGGTACCACTTAGATAGTTGTATTTTCAGCATATGCTTGCTGAGACCCAAATATCAGTTATCTGCTAGATGTCTCTGTTTCAATACTCTTGAAGAAAACTCAAACTTCCTGAAACTGAACATATTCTCTTTTCTCCCCAAAATGTCCTTGGCTTATTTTTTCCAAGAGCAAAGATGAGGCAATCCTTGATGATGAACAAGGTTCCATTCTTTTCAGGCTTAAAGCCAGAATCTTAGTTATTTAAGATCCTTCTTCCTTGTTTACCACATTCAATGTTACATCAGATCTTATCTGTCCTACCTCATTACTGGTAATTGTTCTGTTCAGAGTTTCTATTTCTTCCCGACTCAGTATAAGAAGGTTATGTATTTCTAGGACTTTATTCACTTTTTCTAGACTGTCTGCTGCTTCTTTGTGTCCAGAAAGATGCTCACAGACGCACCTGGAAATGATCTGTATCCAATTATCTGGGCGCCCCTTAGTCCAGTCAAATCCACACATATAATTAACCATCACACTTACTATAACTTCTATGGGCATTTTCTTTGCAGTTACCATGGGGCTACATAAAATATAAAAATCTACTTTAAGCTGATAACAACTTCACTTGAATACAGAAACTACACACTTACCTCTTCCCCCACATTATCTGTTACTGATATCACATTTTGCATCCATTTTTATTGTATATTCATTAACACAATTTTGTTTATAGTTATTTTGATACTTTGGATTTTTCCTCCTATACTAGAATGAAAGGGTGTTCATCCACTATTCTTTTGGTAGTACAGTAATGTGTATTTTTTTAATACCTTGACCTTTACCAATGAGTTTCTTACTTTCTTGTGCTATCTTATTGCTGTTTAGTGTCCTTTTGTTTCAGTCCGCAGAGCTCCCTTAGCATTTCTTGTTAGGCAAATCTAGTATTTGCCTGAGAAAACCTTTTTCTTTCCTTTATTTTTAAATAATTTTTCCTGGTAATTCTTGGTCAACAGATGTTTTTTGTTTGTTTGTTTGTTTTCAGCACTTTGAATATATCATCTTACACCCTTCTAGCAAGTAAGGTTACTGCTGAAAAATCTGCTCGTAGTCCCATGGGTGTTCCCTTCTATATGACAAGTCAATCTTGTCTTATTGTTTTAAGATTATCTCTTTGTTTTTGACCTTTGACAATTTTATTATATTGTGCTTTTGTGTGGATTTGGTCGGGAGGGGATGTCATCTTTTTTGGGGGGTGAGGGATCTTTGGAAAATCTTGGATCTAAGTGTCTATTTCCTTCCCCAAATTTGGGAATTTTCCAGCCAATATTCTTTAGAATAAGTTTTCTTTCTCTCTTGCTCTTCTCCTAAATAATAAACACATTATACACTCATAATATGTACACTGATCTGCTTATGGTATCCCATAAGTCCCTTAAGCCATTTTTACTCTTTTTCTTTCTTCTTCCTTGTGCACCCACTGTTTCTAGACCCTGGTTTAGCAGATGAGACTTTTCTTGAACTTGNCTTTAGAATAAGTTTTCTTTCTCTCTTGCTCTTCTCCTAAATAATAAACACATTATACACTCATAATATGTACACTGATCTGCTTATGGTATCCCATAAGTCCCTTAAGCCATTTTTACTCTTTTTCTTTCTTCTTCCTTGTGCACCCACTGTTTCTAGACCCTGGTTTAGCAGATGAGACTTTTCTTGAACTTGTCCTGAACTTATCTGCAACCTATGTGGCTCTCTCCTGTCTGCTACTACAACAAACGACTTTTGCTTTCACACGTACATTATGTTTTTGCCTTTTTTTTTTTTTAAATCAGTCTGTGCCTTCTCTTTGCACTGGAGAAACTTCCTGTATCCCACTCCCTTTCTCTCATAGCCATGTCCTACTTATTCTTCAAACCTTAGACCCATTATCACCTCCACTGAAAATCCGATCTACTCCCTCTCCAGTTCATGTAGGCTGCTCTTAGCACTTACTAAATTTTGCTGCAGTCATTAATGGTAATGTCATATTTGCTTTCATAAGCCTTGAACTTCTCATGATACCTACCTCTTGTGAGATGTTCAATAAATTATTTCAGAAAAATGAACAAAAAAGTGAAAAGTTAATAAATGACTGAGCCCTTCTTGATTCCTTAGATCAGAAAATGTGGGCTACTTCTGTAGCCATCTGCTTTTAAAAGATGCATTTATAAAGGCTGGTAATCCTTGTACTGCAGCAATATACAAAAGAACTATACAAAAAAGATCTTCATGACCCAGATAACCACGAGGGTGTGATCACTCACCTAGAGCCAGACATGCTGGAATGANTCCAGGAGTCGGTGCTGGACAGGGAAGCCTGGCATGCTGCAGTCCATGGGGTCACAAAAAGTCTGACATGACTAAGTGACTGAACTGAACTGAATCCTGAACAGTTGAAGGATTTTCATAGCCATGATTTTTTTCAAGATTGTAAAACTGAATCCTCTTCTTAAAAAAAAAATGTGTTTTGTTAGAGGACTGTGCTTAATTCTTTACTTCCATTAACCTCTGTATTAAAAATGCAAAATTCTTCTTCTTTGCTAGAAGAATAAAAAAGAATAGCTAGAATTTTATATAGGAAAGAAAGGTCCACTGTGCATGAGTGAGTTGGTGCTGTTTATTTACCGTACAAAAAGGGTGACTGAATTATCATCCTATTATGTACATTTTAATTCAAAGCTGTTGTGGCTCTCACTATGTAGTTTATACTATTTGGTTCTGCTAGTTTGTAAGGTAATGATCTATGCAAATTCCACATGGGTTTTCCTAATTCTCCTATTAAGGAGAAAGAGGGAACATTTCTATGTTCTCTTGTGGTAACTCTCTTAGAAGAAATTCTTCCCCTTTTAATAAAAATACGTAATGATAACATGACTTTCTATCTTCTACTGTTATCATGTTCAGTTCAGTTGTCACTCAGTCATGTCCAATTCTTTGCGACCTCAAGGACTGCAGCATGCTAAGCCTCCCTGTCCATCACCAACTCCTGGAGTTTACCCAAACTCATGTCCATTGAGTTGGTGATGCCAACCAACCATCTCATCCTGTTAAGCCTTATTTCTCATCATGCTAGGCATTATTTACTAAGCAAGTTATATTTTTCTCATTGAAAAATGATTCTTTTCAACAAAAGAAATCAGCCAGAATTTTTACTGTAATTTGTTACTCTTCTTTCTTCTTTTTCATTTTTAAATTGAGGTATAGTTAACATACATTATATTAGTTTCAGGTATATAACACAGTGATTTTACATTTATATATAGTATGAATTGATCACTACAATAAGTTTAGTAGCCATCTATCACCATGCAGTTATTACTATATTATTGANTCAACAAAAGAAATCAGCCAGAATTTTTACTGTAATTTGTTACTCTTCTTTCTTCTTTTTCATTTTTAAATTGAGGTATAGTTAACATACATTATATTAGTTTCAGGTATATAACACAGTGATTTTACATTTATATATAGTATGAATTGATCACTACAATAAGTTTAGTAGCGATCTATCACCATGCAGTTATTACTATATTATTGAATAATCCTTCATGCTCTATATAATGTCTCATGACTTTATTTATTAATTTCAATTTAATTTTTTTTTTTGCCACATCATGAAGCATGTGGGATCTTAGTTCCTAACCAGAGATTAAACCCACGTCCCCTGCATCAGACTCTCAGAATCTTCACCACTGGACTGCCAGGGAAGTCCCATGACTTACTTATTTTATAACATGAAATTTGTACTCTTAATCCTCTACACCTATTCCACCTATTATGGTTTTGATTTGCATTTCCTGATAATTAGAGATTTTGAATATCTATTCATATACCTGTTGGCCATTTGTGTATTTTCTTTGGAAAATGTCTATTTGGGTACTCTGCCAATTTTTAAAATCAGGTTATTTATTTTTTGATATTAAGTTGTATGAGTTATTTGTATATTTTGTACATTAACACCTTATCAGATATGTAATTTGCAAATATCTTCTCCTATTGAGTAGGCAGCCTTTTTGTTTTATTGACAGTTTCCTTTGCTGTGCAAACACTTTTTATTTGGTAAAGGCCCATTATTTGTTTTTGCTTTTGTTTCCCTTGCCTGAGGAGAGAGAGCCAAAGAAATATTGCTAAGAATGATATTAAAGAGTGTATTACCTATGCTTTCTTCTAGCAACTTTTTGGTTTTAGGTCTTACATTTAGCTCTTTAATCCATTTTGGGTTTATTTTTATATATAGTATAAGAAACAAGTCCTATTTAATTCTTTGCATATGGCTGTCCAGTTTTCCCGATACCATTTGTTGAAGAGGCTATCATTTCCTTATCGTATATTCTTGTCTCCTTTGTTATAGATGAATTGACCATATAAATATAGATTCATTGTTGGGGTCTCTATTCTTTTCTATTGTTCTGTATGTTTTTGTACTAGTGATTACTATAGTTCTGTAGTATAGTGTAAGATCAGGGAGTATGATATTTCCAACTTTGTTCTCTTGCCTTAAGATTTATTTGACTGTTATCATTATTATCCTGACAGGGCTTGCATTGATCTGTATGTTACTTCGGGCTTCCCTAGAGGCCCAGACAGTAAAGAACTTGCCTGCAACGTGGGTGACCTGGGTTCACTTTCTGGGTTGGGAAGAGCCTCTAGAAAAAGGAGTGGCTACCCACTCCAGTATTCTTGCCTGGAGAATCCCACGGACAGAGGAGCCTGGTGAGCTATAGTCCATGGGGTTGCAGAGAGTCTTTGGCTCAAATGGGTATTTTAATAACAATAATTCTTCCAATTCATGGTCACAGTGTCCATCTTTTCTTTTTTTGTGTGTTATCTTTATTTCTTTCATCAGTGTCATGGTTTTCAAAGTACTGATTATTCACCTCCTTGACTAAATGTATTCCTAGGTATTTTATTCTTTTTGATGCAATTGTAAATGGGATTTATCTCTTAATTATTCCTCTCTGATAGTGCATTGTTAGTATATGGAAAAATAACAGATTTCTGTACATTGACTTTTTTTAATCCTGAAATTTTACTGGACTCATTTGTTAATTTAAATAATTTATTAAATAACATATTTGATGGAGTCTATAGGGTTTCTATGTGGGCTTCTCTGGTGGCTCAGAGGTTAAAGAATCTGCCTGCAATGCGAGAGACCGGGGTTCGATCCTTGGGTCAGGAAGATCCCCTGGAGAAGGAAATGGCAACCCACTCCAGTATGCTTGCCTGGAGAATCCCATGGATGGAGGAGCCTGGTGGGCTACAGTCCACGGGGTCGCAAAGAGTTGGACACAACTGAGTGACTTCACTTCCACATAGGGTTTTTGCTATATCACATCTTTGGAAAATAGTGATAGTTTTATTCCTTCTTTCCAATTTGATTCCTTTCATCTCTCCCTTCTCTGACTGCTACAGCAAGGACTTCCATTCCTCATTTTGCCTAACTCTCTCTGTGTCCATATATGAAGTTTATTAGCTATGTCCCCCCAGTCCTGAAAGAGAAACTTTATGTAGAAAGAGTCCTGAGGGGCCCAATGGCACAATTCCCCTAGTCTCCAGAGCTTGGTGCTCCAGTGGTATCTTCTGTGTAAGTTAGTCTGTTGTGATTAGGCTGTAATTGCTGTGAGCCTGCTGGGGCATAGGGTTGTCCTCCAGACTGGCTGTCTTCAAGGTCCAACTGCAACTGCTGTGAGCAGGCTGCCCCCCACCCCCCACCTCCCAGAGCAAGAGCTGCTTTAGAGAGGAACCAGTGCCGGTGAAGGTAACTGCTGAGCAGGCTGGGACTCACCCTCCAGAATAGGAGTCACTTTATAGAGGCACCAGTGCCAGCCAGGGCTGTGTCCCAGGATGGTGGGTTGGTGGAAGGAAGCCTCTTGGAAAGGGCTGGCTGGGGTAGGTTCTCAGGAGAATGCCAGGGCAGGGAGCATGCTGGGAAGTAGGTTAATGGAAAGTAACATAAGTGATGCCTACCAGCTCCAGGCCAGCTAGGTGGAAGGAAAGGGGGAGAAAGGCACCCACCAGTGCTTCTGTCCCCAGAGAAAGTTTTCATCATATCCCTGTATCTACCAGATCTAGCATGTGCCGTGACAGTAACTAATGAATCTCCATCTCATAGGACTGAGGTTCTTTGCAAGTCACTGCATATACACCAGAACTGGAGACAGCAAGCTTGTGAGCAAGCCCTTCAATTGCAGAGTCTCGGGTTCCTACAATCCTCTGACTCNAAGTTTTCATCATATCCCTGTATCTACCAGATCTAGCATGTGCCGTGACAGTAACTAATGAATCTCCATCTCATAGGACTGAGGTTCTTTGCAAGTCACTGCATATACACCAGAACTGGAGACAGCAAGCTTGTGAGCAAGCCCTTCAATTGCAGAGTCTCGGGTTCCTACAATCCTCTGACTCTCCCCAGCATAAGCCCTGCTGGTTTGCAAAGCCAGATGTTTTGGGGGCTCATCACCCCAGCGCAGGTCCTGCAGGATGGGAAGCCCAGTGCGGGACTCTGATCCCTGCTCCTCAAAGAGGACCTCCACTTCTAGTTCTGATATCCCTCCCGCGTGTGCGCTGCTGCCCTAAGGCTGTGGGTTCTGAATAGACCGCACCTCTGCCCTGACTGCTTGTCTCTATGTGGACTTTTCTATATTCTTAGTTGTAAAAAAATGATATCTGCTCTACTAGTCTTCAGGTCATTCTCAGAGATAGTTGTTCTGTGTATTTGTAGTTTTGTTGTGTCCACGGAAGAAGGTAAGCAAAGACCTTCTTACTCTACCATGCTGACACAGACTCCCTCTTTTTAAAAATGTTATCCCAAGTAACCAGTGGATTGATTGGCTGTACAGTTTTTGGACATGAACTTATCTTTTTTAAACTGTTTCAGTAGTAGCCCAACATCTAATTTATGGTTTAAACAAAATTAAGATATTTTTTAGCCTTATAACATAGCTTCTCCTCTTTGTAAAATAAAAGAAAATAGGTGACTTTGAGGTGGCTGAAACAGTGCCTGACATATAGTAGATGCTCAAAAATGCTGTATGAATGAATGAACTCAAATCCAGGATAAAGAATAAAGAAAAAATCAGAATGAGGCTGTGATTCATTTCTTTGTTTGTTTTCATATCCAACACTGCTTGGTAGTTTCCCAAGAATGGTTAATTGTCCATGTGACAAGAACTTTATATCCTTATGTCACCTGCCTCTGCTCCCTACCCCCACCAGTTTTTGAAATAATTTTACCAGACCACCAGATGCACTCTTAGCTACTGAAGAATCTCTTGTCTGTCTCTTTAGCTTCTCCATAAATACACACATTTCTTCATTTGTTTTTGAGGCAATGCTGTGTGTGTAATCATGTGCAAATCTTTATTGAACACTTATGGAATGAGCCACCTGTTCTTACAAATTAGCCGCGTTCTCAAGAAGGCCCAAATTAGTGAATTAGTTGATGAAGGAAATTTGTTGCAGAGACAGCAGGCAGCTAAAGAATTTTTCATCTTGTCAAAAGTATTGTTAGGCTCATAGCTTGGCAAAGAGACAAGAAGATACCATTTTAAACAATTCTAGGTAGTGACTTAGTACCTTCGGCTCACCAGAGAAGAAAATGAAATTGCTTGTCTTATCAGCTAAGAGAAGCTTGGCTGATCTCAGACCATAGCCCAGAAAGTTAACTAAGTTTTGTAGAAGTGGATAATCTTTTCTCAGTGATCGATGTAGCAAGAGTAGAACTGTGTTGCCAGGGGAGCTATGGGGAAATAGGTTTCATTGTTTTACTTGTACTTCTGGCTGAAAGCAATGCTGAACAAACCTTAGAAGTCACTTGGCCAGGTCTCATCCATGGAGCATGCAAGGCTTCTAATGATTTCTACAGGCACTTTTTTAAAGTAATTACCAGTCTTTTTCAGTGAAACTGCCTTTCAGGTCCTCTCACAAGCATCCAGTTACTTGTTGAGGCATCAAAGCAATATGAACCCTCTGACATTCCTGCCTCCTCCTTTTACATTACAAATCCTGTTGTTGATTGACAGGCAGCAGCATCCATCACATATATTTCAAACACCCGGAGGCAGCGTTCTTATTTTCAGGGAAGCAGGGCTCTGCATGTAAGTTGCACAATAGGGGGCAACTCTAGACTGGACCCTGTCCTTATCCAGGGAACCCAACTGTACAGCTTGTCTCTGCTAACACCTTTGTGTGACTGTGAATTAGGTCACATTGCCTGTGCTTCACCGACACAGAGAAAAAGGGAAAACATCCTCCTGATTCCACATTTACAGAGTTGCTGCCCAGATTTGTTCTCAGGCATGGCCAGGGTGGGATCTTTTTCCTGTTCCACCTCTTTTTATTTTTGGGTCACACTGGTGATAATTTAAGAAAACTCATTAAAAATGAAAACATATTCATAATATACGTACTGTTACCATTTTGTATTTATCCTCTGGTCTTATACTTTTAGGAAATATTGAGTGGCCTGGCCATGTTCTTTGAATATTTAATAGTTACAATAATTATGTTCTCTGACTATTTAGAGGACTGAGTAGCTAGTAGAAGCAGTGAAGAAGGATACAAGGAAAATATTTGCTATAGACAGATACCTTTTGCTTTGGCTCCATCCCTTCACTCTTTCTGGAGTTATTTCTCCACTGATCTCCAGTAGTATATTGGGCACCTACTGACCTGGGAGTTCATCTTTCGGTGTCCTATCTTTTTGCCTTTTCATACTGTTCATGGTGTTATCAAGGCAAGAATACTGAAGTGGTTTGCCATTCCCTTCTCCAGTGGACCACATTCTGTCAGACCTCTCCACCATGACCAACCATCTTGGGTGGCCCCACATGGCATGGCTTAGTTTCATTGAGTTAGACAAGGCTGTGGTCCATGTGATTAGATTGGCTAGTTGTCTGTGATTGTGGTTTCAGTCTGTCTGCCCTCTGAGGCCCTCTCTCAGGGCCTACCTTCTGACTTGGTTTTCTCTTCCCTTGAATGTGGGGTATCTCTTCATGGCTGCTCCAGTAAAGCGCAGCCACTGCTGCTTAACCTCGGGCATGGGGTGGCTCCTCTCGGCCTCACTTATGCACCGTCACAGCTGCCCTCGCTGGTGCTTCATCACAGCCATATGGTCGANATTGTGGTTTCAGTCTGTCTGCCCTCTGAGGCCCTCTCTCAGGGCCTACCTTCTGACTTGGTTTTCTCTTACCTTGAATGTGAGGTATCTCTTCATGGCTGCTCCAGTAAAGCACAGCCACTGCTCCTTAACCTCGGGCATGGGGTGGCTCCTCTCGGCCTCACTTATGCACCATCACAGCTGCCCTCGCTGGTGCTTCATCACAGCCATATGGTCGACACCGAAATCAGATTGATTATATTCTTGGCAGCCAAAGATGGAGAAGCTCTATACAGTCAGCAAAAACAAGACTGGGAGCTGACTGTGGCTCGGATCATGAACTCCTTATTGCCAAATTCAGACTGAAATTGAAGAAAGTGGAGAAAACCACTAGACCATTCAGGTATGACCTAAATGAAATCCTTTATGATTATACAGTAGAAGTGAGAAATAGATTTAAGGGACTAGATCTGATAGATAGAATGCCTGATGAACTATGGATGGAGGTTCATGACATTGCACAGGAGACAGGAATCAAGAAAAAGAAATACAAAAAAGCAAAATGTCTGTCTGAGGAAGAGTTACAAATAGCTGTGAAAAGAAGGGATGCGTAAAGCAAAGGAGAAAAGGGAAGATATACCCATTTGAATGCAGAATTCCAAAGAAGAGCAAGGAAAGATAAGAAAGCCTTCCTCAGCAATCAATGCAAAGAAATAGAGGAAAACAATAGAATGTGAAAGACTAGAGATATCTTTAAGAAAATTACAGATACCAAGGGAACATTTCATGTAAAGATGGGCTC